>VDFB02058242.1:358962894-359125404 GCA_007258455.2 Sequoia sempervirens
TGTTTGCAAAAATGAGTTACAATGCTAACTTTTGTTTGAAAGAACTCCAAAATGAGCTACAATACTTGCTGAAAGAAGAAAAAACTAACTTCAAAAATAAACTTTGAAGTTACTTTATGCTTTTCTAAGAGGTTGCACAAAGATAGGAACTAGAAACTTCTTGGTCATGTATAACCAAAAGGCCTAAAAAATATCCCCCAAACTCCCTTCAAAATGACTCCAAAGTGAAAAAAAGACCTTACCCATCATAAAAGCATGAGAAACTGCCCCTAGATGCTCTTATTCCCTCCAAAAACCAAGTCACAAGCACTCCTACATCCTCTCCATATGTCGATCAACCTCCTCCAACTTCCCTGTATGCTTGGCATAAACCAGAAACAACCTTCAACCATCTCCTTTGATCATATCTTGAAAACAAACACATCTTTATCTTGCATTATATACAACATTTGAATAAAGTGATTTATAATTACATCACTTAACTCAATTTTTTACATTTCAATTTAATCTCAAGTTTCAACCTATGCAAAGATAAAGGAATAATCTGGTCGATGACTTAGGAGACAAGGAAAAAATCATAAGTTAAAACCGAGGAAAAAAGGAAAAAGATACAAGGTATTTGCAAATGTTTAAAAACAAACGCAAAAAAAACCTTTTGGTAATCGACCACTTCCTTCTTTCAAGAAAAACCCTAAAGACAAAGGCTCGACCAAACACTTCACTTCATTTCATTTCATTCTGGTTTCTTTTGGAGGCACTACCATGGTTCCAATGGAGGTTCTCTACAACTTTCTTGGAGTTTCCTAGAATTTCACATGCAGATTTCTTTTAAAATCAAATAGGTCGAGCTTGGGTAAGCTCTGTTTGCATAAACTTTGTCTTTTTCTATCATTATCTGTGAAAGAAAAATGCTATTTCGAGCTCTTTTAAGCCAAAATTATGAACATATTTGTTTTTTCTGTGATTTCCTCATGCTTGGCTCCTCTATATTTTTGCAAGACAATGAAACATGTTTTTTTCTATATATATTTCCACTTCTTTTCTTGTCGAGGGTTTCAATTCCGCATACACTTAAGGGTTTCATTCTGCATTGTGGTCGAGGCTTACATTTACTGCATTATGTATTCTATTTTTGCAAAGGTCTTCTTAAAATTGTAAATGTTCAATGGCTTGCATTTTATGATTTACTTTCATATATCTTGGAAGGCATACAACCTTCCTTAATATGTTGTGAGAACCCTTAATAGTTCTTAAAGGTTCCCATGAATGGACAAACCAATTAAAACTTCCTCAAGATTTCTCACATGTTCTAACAATTCATAACTTATAGCTGTCACATGCTCTAATTTTCCCTTTACTGATGTAATTTCCTTCAAAATAGCCTATCTATGCCTTAATTGTGAGAGGTTTTTCTATAGTTGTAGCATAAGCTTTTATTACATCTACATCCTTATAGGCTTGGTAAGAAGAGAAGAACCAACTCACTTGTTTACCACAATTTCTATCAGACATCCCATGTTAATATCAATAAAGTCAACAACACACTCTCACTTAATGAGCTTCACTGCACATGTAACAATATCTGGATATGCACTACAAATTTATACCCCAAACAAAGATTCATTGGAATGGTGTCTGAAAAATAAGCCTAGAAAAATTCAATATTTAAAAACCCTTTCATCTTCATGATAGCGGGCATATCATAGAAATGATATGAAAGGTTGTGGAAAAATGAGTTCACCATTGATTAGAGACACTTATGAAATTCTCATTCCACCATTGTTGTATAATCCTTTACCCTTTTTTGACACTAGGAATAAACTCATTCCCAGTCCATTTGTATTTTTCATGACTATCCATTTCTTGATGAAACACTATCATACCAAATTGTTGTCCTCTATTATTTCAAACTTGCTGAGATGAAATAGCATGAGAGAGAAGACCATATCATTGCCAAAATCATGCATATTTGGAACATGTTGTAATGTCGCAAAATTGCACCTAGGGACAATTCCACATTCTGGCTTTTTTTCCTAGCATTTATGATGCCTTGGAACATTATTGACAAAATCACATGGGTCAGAATTTTGTGATTTTGAATCCATACGGACTTGTAGCTAAGCGATAGAAGCTTGGTGACACATTTCCCTAGAATATAGTCCTTGGATGAACGTGTGACGCACAAATTTCTACGTGGTGTGCTAGCATCCTGGTGGTTTTCTGAGTTTGAAACGAGGAATCTAGAATACTAACCCTTGAGACATGTGTCCTAGTGGTTACATTTCAGAAGTAACGACTCTTTTCCACCCTTGCAAGCATCAAAAACCCCTTCTTGGATCTCATTTGGGGGTTGGAAGACATTCACTCAAGCTTTCTTGCTACTTGCTCCAATTTTGAGTTCTCCTCATCTTTGATAGAAATGATCTCTCAAGCGAAGCCATGCCGGACTGAGGTCCTCCCAGTAGCAGCAACTCTCAAGCAAGCACTCAATGGTGCGTTCATGTGCTCCGGAGAGGGTCTATGCCTATGGGTAACACTCTCTCTCCCTTACTTTCCTTTCCTATTTGTTCATTTACTATCTTGTGGTGCGGGTTTCACTTTCCCACACCCTTCTTGTGGTGTGGGTTATACTCCTGAGCGGGTTTTGCTTTCACCACACACTTTATTTACTTTATTTACACTCCCTTCCAACTTAGCTGTCTGTGGAGGTGGGAACACCAAAATGAGGGTCTGATTGAGGCAGGTCCCTATAGAGCACCAACATTTTCCCCTTGTTCTTTTTTGTGTAGGTCATGAAAAGGAGCTTGGAGTGAAGATCCAAATGTCTAGAGAAAAGTAAGCTTTCTTCAAGCTTCCTTGCATTTATTTCAATTTCTAGTTTCTTGACTTGTTATATCGTTCAGCACACTTTAGACATGAGCTTAGAAGTAAATCTCATTTCTATCCATTCAAGTTCTTGAGTTCTCTGTTGCTTAGGATGCCAGCATGTCCTTTAGAGGACAATGCGCCACTCTAGCTTCCTGAAACTACATTGACATCTTTTGACCAAGAGCTCCCTCTTTTGAGACAAAAATCTCTTGGTTTTGCTCTCTTAGGGTTTGTGGTAGTTTTTCCTGAAACATAACTAGGTCTTATTTTCTTATCATTATGCTAATCGATTATTCTGAGGTGTATAAGGGCAGTTCGTTCCTTGTTGATCTCTCGAGAAAGGAGAGACCCATGTGTAGTGAAACCCTCTTATATCACATTTTGGTGAACCTGACGTGAATGTCGGATCTTTCTTCATGATGTTGCACATTTGTGATAATGAATTTTCTAAGGAAGATTTCAATATGTTGGAAGATGCTCTAGATGAATTCTTAGAAGTGCTCTCCCCTATTCGTAAATCTCCTAAACAAATTTCCTCTTGGCAGGTTGAGGAGTCAGTAAATGTGGTTGTGGTTTATGTGGCTCCTCTGAGCCCTAAGAAACTCATCATTTACGTGACCCCAACTGACTCTTTTGTCTATGGAATTTCATGTCATAGTGATTCATCAAACTTATATTCAAGGTTCATGAAAGTTACATACTCTACTTCTTATAATGTTGTCGAGCACACATATCCTACATGGAGAAATAAAAAAAACCTCGATCAACAACCTTCCGTTCCTACATCACAAACATCTAATCCTACTTCTTTACCACCTTCTCAACCAAGCCTTCCTTCAACACCTAAACTTGTGATCAAAGCACCAGGAGATTATGATCTTGTCGAGCAGCTTCGCATTACTGCGGCTAAGATCTTGTTTTGGGACTTGCTTCAGACCGTTCCAATTTATCAAGAGATGCTTCAGGAAGCTTTACAAAAGATTCTCTTGTCTGCCTCCACTAGGCCCATGGATGTTAATGTGTTTTTGGCTCATATTCATGTGGATTTGACGAATATCATGTTCCACTCACAAGAACTCCCACCTTCAAATGTGTAGAAGCAAGAAAATCCCTTGATGATTATAATTAAAGTTATCAATATCGATATTCAGCATACCCTCGTTGATACTAGTTTGGCCCTCAATGTCTGTGGTATAGACCTATTACCTAAGATTAAAATTGATGCATTATCTTTAGTAGCTTCCTCCTTGTACATTAATGGATTTGATAATGTCGACCGCCAAGCTCTAGGTACAATAATACTACCTTTGTAGCTAGGTCCCGTTACCTTACCCATGTTGGTCTATGTGATGCTTGGCCCATTACCGTACAACCTCCTCTTGGGGAGATGATCCGGTGGACATTTTTCAATGGAAATTGAAGTGTCTCATTTTTCTCCAAAATCTGCACCATCAGAAAGAGCTCAGCGTCCTGATTCCAATGCAACTCAAACGGAGCGAAAAGGAGTCCGTTTGCACGAGTTATAGCCAGTCAAACCTTTGGTCAAACTAGAATTAGGGGTGTCCAGAAGGCGAAGAAAATGGCATCGTCAAAAATCTTCGAAGTCGGCGTCATCGCGAAGAGCTCGTTGAGACGATTATGATGATGTTCGTTTCGTCAAAATCTGACATCGTATGCGGGAGTTATTGGTAGTCAAAGCTTGCAGTTGACTTTTGAGGTGGTGGACCGTACGGATGCTGACGTCAGCATTCCGTACTATACGGACTGTGAAGTGGCCGAACCGAAATCTGACATGTGGCTTCCACATCATCATTGTACGGACCAATCGGGTCTCAACACGTGTCGTCCGTACACACGTCAGCAATACCGTCAGCGTCCAATCAGCGTACGTCATCTCCACGTCGGCAGCGCAGTTGGCAGAACAGGTCGGCCGAGTCAGTAAGCCATGTCATCATCTGATTTGGTGGACACATCAGCAGAACAGGCCAATGAGAACCTGCCATGTGGCATCCTAGGTGCGGCAGGTTGACTTGTCTTCTACCGACGGGTAGTTAGTTGTTTGCATTTGTTAAAAGTGTTGTTAGAGGGTTTCGAACCCTTCACCTCTGTTTCACCGTGAAAACCTCCGACCAGCTCAGCTAAGAATCCGGCTCTATGTATGTTTGTTGCCACGTTTCTTTTCTTGTCTGTGCAGTTTGAAATTGGTTATAAAGGAACCGATGGCCGGGAGTGGAACCCGGAACCGCCGGGTTCCCAAAATATGCCATCACCAACGAGCCACCGAATGAATTCGATAAAAGCATGGCATTGGATCATTTTGTTAAGTGAATGGAAACTGAATACTTTAAATATAACAATTACCCTCCAAATTTTAAAAAACAAACTCCCTTAAATTTAAATAAAAACAAACAATAACCTTCCAAAATCCCAAATAGCCGACAAGGCTTAAACAAATTGAAAGGTTATTATTATTTTGAATATTTTATAAGGGAGATTATTAAAATCTAAATGTTAAATTGGGAGGTTTAGTTGTTATTAGGGGGAAGTTTTTTTTCAGGTGATGAAGTCTTGAAGCTGAGGTGACACGAAAGAGAGGTCTTGTGGAGATTCTTTGAGTCATTCTTGCACGTCAGAGCGCTGTTATGCTGCCGAAGTGCTTGGAGAATGAATTGTGGTGCTTTGTAACTAATTTTTGGAGTTAATCGGATCGGTCTCTCTATTGGAGTGGACCCGGAGACGTAGTCACGTTTGTGACGAACTCCATTATCAAACGTTGTTTGCACTTCTCTTCTTCTCTCTCGCTTTCTCTTAGTTTGTTAATTCCTTCATTTTGTTATTTCCTTAAGTTAATTTTGATTTAATTAACTTGGAATAATCATTGTAAAAATTAAGCATTCATTTCAGCAATTTAGTCTAGATCCTATACAGATCAAGTTGGTATCAGAGCTCTTGGTGACTATTATTGCAGTTATTTGTTTTTGAATGCTAACGAGATCCAGGATTCAGAAGGGTGAAGGCAAGCTCGAAGACTTTGAACCTGAGATTGGGAAGCGTAGAACATTTCCGAAGATGTCAGTTTCTGGAATGGAGGTTCCTGAAGAAATAAGTGAGCAGGAATTTCAAAGAGCATTCCTCGAGATGAAGGCAAAGGTGGACATTCTTTTTCAGGAGAGACAAGAATGGAAGGAACGTGAAGAAGGTTCGTCAAAGCAAGATGCTCGTGAAGACAAGAAAGGGAAACAACATGGAGATGGTGGCAAGCAACCAAATCACCCCTTTTCTTCTTCTCCTCCCTCTTCTCCTTCTTCTCCTTCTTCTCCTCATTCTATTTCTTCTAATCCTTTCAAGAGTGGGTATAAGCCTAAAATTAAATTGGATGTAAAATTTGATTTACCTAAATATTGTGGAGAACTTAATGCTGAAAAATTGGATGATTGGATTCAACAAGTTGAGGTTTATTGTAGAGTCCAAAACTTGTTAGATGATGTTGATAGGATCCAATTAGCTACTCTTCATTTAGGAGGTATAGCCTTAACTTGGTGGGAGAGTAAGTCTAAGGCAGAAGTTTCACAACATGGTAGAGTCAGTTTAACTTGGGCAAAATTTATTAATTCTCTTAAAAAGCAATTTTATCCCTTAGGACATATGCAACAGTTAATGATGGACTGGCAAATGTTTAGGCAAGGGAAAGGTCAAACTGTCCAAGAGTACACCCATGAATTCAGGAAAAGGGCTATTGCTTTGAATGTTCCTTTGTACACTCAAGACACGTTGTTGAAGTACATAGGAGGTCTACATTCCTACCTTAGGCATTCTATCCTGGTTTTGAACCCTTGTAACTTGGATGAAGTGTCTGTTCAAGCTACACACTTAGAGTTAAGGGGTAAAGGATCTTTTATTGATAATGATGTAAAGAAATCTTCTAAGAATGCAGAGATAGGGAAAGGAAAGAAGGAAGCTACAGTCAAGAAGGATGAGAAACTTTCTTGCACTCATTGTGACAAGGAAGGTCATGATGAAAATCACTGCTGGAAGTTAATTCCCGAATTGAAGCCTAAGTGGGATCAAAGAAGTAATCAGAAACATAAAGGTAAGGAGAAAGCCACGAATGTTGTTATGGATCTTGGTTCAGATTCAGATGATGAGACTAAGATAACAACGATGGGTCTAAAAGGTAAAGCTCCTATTTCTGGTGTTTCTGTTGGTAGTTGTGCTTCTACTTCTACAGTTAATGATTTCTCTGAAGATAAGAAAAGGAATGAACTTTTTCATTTAAGGGTTATAGCTAAGAATAGAAAAATTGATGCACTCATAGATAGTGGTTCACAAGTTAATTTGATTTCAGAAAGTGTTGTAAAGAACTTGGGATTAAAAACTACACAACATAAGAAACCTTATCCACTAGGCTGGATTTGTGAAAATGATAAGTTGCAAGTAACAAGACAATGCACCTTAAGATTCACAATCACCAGTAAATTTGTGGATGAAGTACAGTTTGATGTAGTTCCATTGGATATCTGTGGGATAGTGCTTGGTAGCCCTTATCTTTATGACAGAAAAGCAATTTTCTATAGGGAAAAGAATCATTATCACTTGTTTAAGGATGGCATTCAGTATATTGTACATTCTCACAGGATTAAGACTGATCGTTCTTTTGCAAACACAGGGCAGTTAAAGAGGGTAATTAATGCAAGTAAAGAGTTAACTCTTATGTCTGTCAGTATAGGTGGTTCTACACTTGAACTTGGAGTAGCTAACTAGGGTCAGATGTTGCAGGATGCACTTGCAGTACAGCATGAGAAAATGATTATTGAAAGCATTGATGGATCCTTGGGTAATAATGTTCCTATTGTGAAGGATCGAATTGTTGTTAACTTATTCTCTTTCATTTCTGCATTGATGTTCAACTTGATGCTAGTCAATTTTTGTTGGTTAGTGGCTACGGCAATTGATGTAGATGCTTATGGAAGTGATAGAATAATGTTTGTGTTCAACGTTATAGTCTTTATTGTGCTTGTGAGCCAGGTATTCAGATGTACAGGGGATACAGGACAAGTGGGGAGGCCAAGTCCTCACTTAATGTCAGATTAAATGCCACTTTTGGAGGTCCAAAAGGTCTTTAGTGGGGAGGTCTGATCCGGTGGACATTTTTCAATGGAAATTGAAGTGTCTCATTTTTCTCCAGAATCTGCACCATCAGAAAGAGCTCAGCGTCCTGATTCCAACGCAACTCGAACAGAGCGAAAAGGAGTCCGTTTGCATGTGTTATAGCCAGTCAAACCTTTGGTCAAACTGGAATTAGGGGTGTCCAGAAGGCGAAAAAAATGGCATCATCAAAAATCTTCAAAGTTGGCATCATCGCGAAGAGCTCGTTGAGACGATTATGACGATGTTCGTTTCGTCAAAATTTGACATCGTATGCGGGAGTTATCGGCAGTCAAAGCTTGCAGTTGACTTTTGAGGTGGTGGACCGTACGGATGTTGACGTCAGCATTCCGTACTGTACGGACTGTGAAGTGGCCGAACTAAAATCTGACATGTGGCTTCCATGTCATCATTGTACGGACCAATCGGGTCTCGACATGTGTCGTCCGTACACACGTCAGCAATACCGTCGGCGTCCAGTCAGCGTATGTCATCTCCACGTCGGCAGCGCAGTTGGCAGAACAGGTCAGCCGAGTCAGTAAGCCACGTCATCATCTGATTTGGTGGACACATCAGCAGAACAGGCCAATGAGAACCCGCCATGTGGCATCCTAGGTGCGGCAGGTTGACTTGTCTTCTACCGACGGGCAGTTAGTTGTTTGCATTTGTTAAAAGTGTTGTTAGAGGGTTTCGAACCCTTCACCTCTGTTTCACCGTGAAAACCTCCGACCAGCTCGGCTAAGAATCCGGCTCTATGTATGTTTGTTGCCACGTTTCTTTTCTTGTCTGTGCAGTTTGAAATTGGTTATAAAGGAACCGACGGCCGGGAGTGGAACCCAGAACCGCCGGGTTCCCAAAATATGCCATCACCAACGAGCCACCGAATGAATTCGATAAAAGTGTGGCATCGGATCATTTTGTTAAGTGAATGGAAACCGAATACTTTAAATATAACAATTACCCTCCAAATTTTAAAAAACAAACTCCCTTAAATTTAAATAAAAACAAACAATAACCTTCCAAAATCCCAAATAGCCGACAAGGCTTAAACAAATTGAAAGGTTATTATTATTTTGAATATTTTATAAGGGAGATTATTAAAATCTAAATGTTAAATTGGGAGGTTTAGTTGTTATTAGGGGGAAGTTTTTTTTCAGGTGATGAAGTCTTGAAGCTGAGGTGACACGAAAGAGAGTTCTTGTGGAGATTCTTTGAGTCATTCTTGCACGTCAGAGCGCTGTTATGCTGCCGAAGTGCTTGGAGAATGAATTGTGGTGCTTTGTAACTAATTTTTGGAGTTAATCGGATCGGTCTCTCTATTGGAGTGGACCCGGAGACGTAGTCACGTTTGTGACGAACTCCGTTATCAAACGTTGTTTGCACTTCTCTTCTTCTCTCTCGCTTTCTCTTAGTTTGTTAATTCCTTCATTTTGTTATTTCCTTAAGTTAATTTTGATTTAATTAACTTGGAATAATCATTGTAAAAATTAAGCATTCATTTCAGCAATTTAGTCTAGATCCTATACAGATCAGGAGACCTTGGATCCATGCTATGGGTGCTATGACTTCTACTTTACACCATTCTTTGAAGTTTGTTGCAAATAATCAAGTAGTTACAGTTAAAGCAGATCCTTAAGCCGTTCACCTTTATGAGTTGGCTGCTGCCGGTCGCACTTCAGTTGTATCTACTCTCAAGAATTGTATTCCATCCTTGATTGCTGATGCTATGGCATGTTCTTCTTCGATAACCTCTGTGGAAGTTGTTCCTAGAGCGAGTGTCAGAAATGAAGAATCACCTATAGCAGAGAACCCTGAGTCTCCCTCGTCTACCTCTCAAAAGAATGATTTCCTTGACAATGATTGGGGCTCCTTGAATTTATTCGAATTCTTCATTGTAGAATACAAGGAAAACTCCTCTTGCGTAGAATTTCTAGGTACCCTTGATACAAAGGTGGATGATTCTCCCGCTGAGGAGGAGAAGTGTGATCCTCTTCAAGAGATCACTCCTTCCTTTGTTGAGGAGAGTAGTCCCCCTCCTGCGAAAGAGGTTAATGTTTGTGAGCCTGGAAAGGAAGGTGGGAGTACTCCCGTGGAGATGTTCACATCCATTGGTGGAATGAAATGCTCTACGTGGAGCCACCTCCTCCTAAGGTTTTGCAAACTTGTTATGGGTTTGGATATGAACTTGCTTCTCAGTATGGCTACGAGAAGAAAGGCCTAGGGCATATCGAGCAAGGAATTTAGGTCCCTATCTAGTTTGAGCCGTGAAAATGTTATCTGGGTTTGGGATGCTCTATAGAATAGTCCAAGCAAAAGCCTTGGTGGAGTGTTAATAAGATTTCAGCCGAGTCGTTGAGCCTGGTTCATCCTGAGTTAATAGAGGAAAGGGGGCAGGCCGAGAAGATCCCTCTAGATGTCTTCTCTTTGGATGAAGTGCTAGAGGAATTTCTAGGTTGTTATTCCCCATTGCCTCCTTATCATCATAAGAAATGATTCCCGTATCGCTTGCACAAACAAGCATACTTTGGAGAGTCCATTTTGAGTATTGATGAGGAAGATCCTCTATCTAACATTGGCGATGACATCACAATATCTCATCCTAAAGACTACAGTTCTCTTCTTAAAGGAGATATTGTTGAAGTTTCTATGGATCTTAAATCCTCAGAAAAAGTAATCAAGATCAGGAAGTGTCTCTCTTTAGAAGAAGCAGACAAACACTCCAATCTTTTGCATTATCATCCTGATATCTTTGCTTGGACATATGAGGATATGCTCAATATTGATGAGTCTATAGTGGTTCACAATATCGTCCTATGTACTGATGCCAATCTAGTTAAGCAGAAAATCCAAAAGATCAATCCCAGGGTGGCATTGATGGTCAAGATTGAGATAGAGAAATTATTCAAACCGGGCTTTATCTATCCGATTGACTATTCCCCCTATTTTTTGAATATAGTTTCCATTAGTAAACTTGATCACACTCATAAAATTAGCAAAATGGGTTATGTTGCTTTCTAAGTTTGACATAAAGTTCGTTACTCAGAAGTCAATAAGGGGTCAAGTAGTTGCGGATCAGCTGGTAGACGCTCCCTCATCTTGCTCCTTTTGAGGGTTGGATTTGTTTCCTAATGAAAATATTTTTGTAATTAATCATGACCTTGAATGGAGAATGTATTTTAATGGATTGAGGTGTCAAACTAGTTTCAGAGCTGGTGTAGTCCTGATATCCCCCGAAGGTAAACCGGTTCCTCTATCCTTTCGACTAGATTTTCCTTGCACCAATAACATTGCTGAGTATGAAGCCCTTATTGTTGGCTTATGTGCCACGATTGCACTAAGAATCAAATGTCTTCATATTCTAGGGATTTTGAACTTATCGTGAACCAAATAATGGAACCTATCAAGCTAAGGAAAGTAGGTTGTCCTGATATCGAGACCTTTCCTTGTCCTTGCTTAAATAGTTTTCCTCTTTTACAATAGATAGTGTCCCTAGGAGAGAAAATAGACATGCTAATGCCATGGAAAGCGTTGCTTCCTTGGTACCTTCATAAGAAGATACAAAAGAACACCACTTCGTGGTTTAGGTTCTGTGAATTCCTGCGGTTCTCGACCAACCCAAAATCGAGTCCCTCGTGTGTTCTCATGTGGACTCTGGAGAATGGTTTTCTAATATCTATAACTATCTAAAGACTGGAAATTTTCCTGATGATGCAACAAAGAATGATCACACTCATATAAGAAAGCTTTCAACAAGTTATGTTATTCTATTTGATGTTCTTTATCGAAAATCCTATAACAGCTTGCTACTTAGGTGTCTCACTAAAGTAGAAATACCCCTTGCCCTTAAGGAATTCCATTAGGGCTTCGGGGTGGAAACTTTGGTGGTAGATCCTTGGCAAGAAGAATAATACACATGGGGTACTGTTGGAAAATGATGGAACAAGATTCCTTCAATTTTGTTAAGAAGTGCCTTCAATGTCATCAACACAGTCATCTTATTCATGTACCTTCCCAAGAATTGCAAAATAAAATTTCTCCTTGGCCATTCGCAAAATGAGGTTTGGATATTATTGGAAAAATATCACCTCCTTCCAAGGGACATACCTTTATCATTACCATACATATTACTTCATGAAATGGGTTGAAGCTATTCCACTCCGATCCATGAACGCTGAAGCTATTTGTAGTTTCCTCATGAACAACATAATTTCTCAGTTTGGATTACTGCTACGCTTATTTTTGACAATGGTACACCATTCAAGAACAAGGAAGTGAAGCAATTCCTTGAGAAATTCCACATTCAACATATGTTTTCCACACTGTACTATCCACAATCCAATGGTCAACCAGAAGCATCTAACAAAACCCTTGAGCTTATTCTCCATAAAATAGTTAATAAGCATGGTAAGGATTGGCATATTCAATTAACATACACTTTGTGGGCCTATTGCATGAATGTTCGTATGGCTATGGGAACGACGCCTTACAACCTCATGTATGGTGCAGAAGCTATCATGCCTTTAGAGTTGGAAATTCTGTCTTTATGAGTTTCCCTTAAAGGGTTAATTGATAATGAAACCTATTGAGTTAACCGTTTGCATTAGCTGGAGATTATCGATGCGCGCCGTTTATAGGACCTCGAACATCTTAAAGCTTATGAACAGTTGTTATCTAGACAATATAATCAGAGTGTGCTTCCTAGGACTTTTAGATTAGGGGATCGGGTTCTTTGTGAAAACTAGAGAAATGTAAATGTGTCGCCTGATGAGAGAAGAAAGTTCATTCCTAATTAGTTAGGCCCTTACATTGTGATCTCTGTATATGGTTTAGGTGCCTATGGATTATCCTCTATGGATGGAATGCCTTTAAAAGAGCTTGTTATTGTAATTCATCTTCGTCGATACTATGTGTAGTGTTCTATGTGTCATCTGTGTGGTGTTCTCTCTATACAAGTGCAGTAACACTACATATGTTGACATCATTCATTAACACATTATGATTTTTTTTATGTTATGATATGACCACATGTGTGTGAATGACCATGCATCACATTACATCTTTTAAGACAATTAGATCATCTTTATATTTAATTAACATACAACCATGTGTGTTTATTAAATCATGTTAGCATCTAATGTGAGTATACATCCATATGAGCATATTACATCCATAGCATAAACATACATGAAAAATAAAGAACATGCATATCTAAATGAACAATACCATGAAATCAAAATTGATGTATCCATATATATACACATGTATGTATCAAATGTAATGTACATGTATCGAGCCACTACTATAAAAAATGAGTTACTGCTGAATATGTGTCTATACAAAATATCTACAAGTATATATGTATTTGTATGTATCTCGCTATAAAAAATGATGTAATAAACTGACGATGGGCCTCTATCATTGTGGTGCATGGCTCCCGGAGCCCTTTGGCTTTGGCGGATGCTCTGGAACCCTCAAGAGGGGCTGAACGGTGGTCATGGAGTGTGATCGATGTGAGCGTGATATGGAAAAAGCTGCCCGCATCCCTTTGATCTCTCCCTATAAGGAGGATATAGTCAGCTCCACTTGTCTCAACTTGTCTCGTAGCCACTGGACATCTGTTGGGATCACAGCTGCCAGCTGTTGGTCGAGGTCATCGAGACAACTCTGGAGGGCGTCACGTGGCTACTAGGCAACATCAACCCTCCTCATTGCCATGTCTTGCTCAACGAGTGCCATCTGTAGCTCCCCTGTCAGCCAGTCACACTGTCCCCGAATAGTCATTAGCTCCACAGTAAGTTGGACAATCTCCATGCCCTGCTCCTCATAGGCAGTCCTTAGGCATGTAACTAGTTCAAAACTAGGGGCATTTCATCTTGCAGATGCTGGCTGGTGAGCCTCGAGGACCGACCCTTGGATCGAAACGTTAGGGGAAACCTTTGAAATACACTGAGCTATAATCCCAGTCCATCCCTGTGCGTCCTCTGCAACTACAAAGAAAGAAAGAGGTATTAGTATCACATGACATATATATACATATACATATACATATATCGTAAACAAAAAACTAAAAGTATAGAAACATAAACAACATGTCCCATATACCTACGTCCCTTGGTTGCCATGTCAAGTCAGGGTGAGGGTTGGTGCTGGGACCTATACCGCTAGCATTGGTGGCCGCTCCCAGTGATGCTAGGGCCATTGCCGCTACAATGGAAGCTGGTGGTGCCAAAGAGATGGGGTAGTTGGTGGGGGGTCTGACCTCCTTCATCACCTCGGTCTCGGTGGTGCCACCTCCTCCTCCTATGGTGCCTCCTCCCTGCCTGCCTACTGCCGAACTCTCCACCTATCTTACGAGGGCTAGAGTGGCAAGTCCTCCTGTGGACCAGGATCCCCTCTCAGGGCACCCTCATCAAACACAGGAGTAGGATGATGCCTCTCCCACCACCATACAAAATCAACTGATACTTTGACATTATCCATCGCCACTATGGGTGGCTGATCATGATCAGACTCATCATCATTTGAGGGGACAATATAGCAGTAATGGTGGGGTGAGGGCAATCCCCAATCCTTGTTGCACTCTTATAGGCCCTAGTGTAGGTGGGCACATTTGTTGGAATAGTCTGAGGTTGGCCATGCTACCACATGACCTGACTCTAGTAGTAAGGTACTATAATATAATCTCGATGGCTGATAAAAAAATGGTCCTGCTGTAGGTTCCTCAAGTGCCTGTCATCGTCCACCCAATTGAAAAATCGGTGGGGTCTCCACAAAACACCATCCATAGTAAGAGTGTCAAAATGTAAGGGCCAAAACTGTAGGTCCCTAAATCTCCACTAGCCTATCATGTCATACCAGTGGGCCATAGGAATGTGATACGACTATCACTGGGGAAAACTGACTGGTCGGGTGCACATGATGTGGGACAAGGCCCACACCTACAAAAGTGTGCACGCTGTAAGGCTATGGTACTCATAATGCACGTATCATCCTAGCTCCTGGTAGAGGTGCGCTAGCATGTTGCGCCCCTAAGAAAAAATAGTCCTATGCTCTACCATCTCCCCGATAGTGTGGATGAGGCCCTCGTGTAGGTGCAAGCTTTGCCTGCCAATCGTGATCTGGAAGGAAATGGTCATGATCATAACTCGGTGGAGCAATGGTACAATGGTCCTTGCATGGTCATACCAGTGCGTGTAAATATGGCCCGTACCATCACCGCCGTCTGTCCTCTTTGAGTAGTAGAGGATGCCCTCCCTCCGCTCCTGCGCTGATCGAGTATTGTCAAGAGCCACTTGCCATCTTTGGATGGGTAGCCTGAGGATTTGATAGACGTCCTCGAGTGTAATAGCCATCTCTCCACAAGGCAGCTGGAAAGATGACATGGTGGCATCCCACCGCTCCATAAGGGCCGTAAGCATCCTCTCATGGTACCTCATCTCTGGCATGGTAAATACGTGCTTGAGACCAACCTGCTGAAGATGTGTGACCTCATCCTTTGAAAGATGGTCCCTTTGCTCATGAATGAGTCAGAATGCTTACCCTCCTGGATGCTCTTGAATCTTCAGGTACTCCTGTAAAAAGTGAAAAAGTCTGAATTGGAACATCAAATTTTAGTATGAAAAAAAATTTAATTAAGACCTATGTGCGTCACACAAATGTTTGTGCGCCGCACATGCGTCCTTGACTGCCATGGTCGCCTTGAAGATGACAATGTAGAGTTAGGACCCTGGTGTGTATGATAGACGACAATGCGAATATAGGACAGGTGCAAAAATTAGATGCTTGCACACCTTGCCGACAAAAAAAATGCTAAAAATGAGCTAAAAATCACAAAAAATAGGGCTTAGAGACCTACTTGGTACACCTCGTGGCCCTCGACGATGTCCTGGTGTAGCTACTCTAACCTCGGTGCCTCATACTCCCTCCTGCTAGGCATTTTGCTGACTTTTCTCTCACAAAAGTCAACAATTTGTTCGCATTGAATAGTGAAAATGACCCTTTTAGGGGCCCACCTAGGTATATATAGGCCCCCTGGGGCCCATTTTTCCTAGAGCTTGTGGCTCCTCGGTTTCTCCTAAATTTTCCCCACCAAGATAGGGGAAAACTCAAGAGGGGGCATAAGGTCATCTCTTGATCATATTTTTCTTCCGAATCAATGATTTTTTTCTTGATCATTCTTCTCTCCATAGTAGCTTTCTTCTGATTTTTTGAAGTTGACCCAAAATTTGAGTTTTGTAGGTTAAAGCTTTGAACAAATTTTCACAACCGTCCTGGCGCTATTTTTTGAGCACGAATGCTGGGGGCACCTTCAGTACTGGTTAGCTCAGCTTCGGTGGCCATTATGGTCTCTCTCTTTTGGCACCCAAATTCGTAAAATTCAAAATTTGGATAAAATTTTTCTTTTCTACTTTAGTGAGGCTGATTTTTTCAAAATCGAGCCCACTAAAGTGGGGGAAAAATGTGATGTCGTAGAATTGTACTTAGGGGCAATTCCACATTATGGATTTTTTGTGTAGCATTTATGATGCCTTCGAACATTAATGACAAAATTTCATGGGTCAAAATTTTGTGATTTTGACTCCATGCAGATTTGTGGCTGAGAGACAGAAGCTTGGTGACACGTTTCCCAAGAATCTAGTCCTTGGACAAACGTGCAACACGCTAGTGTCCTGGTGGTTTTTTGAGTTTGAAATGAGGAATCTGGAATACTAACCCTTGAGACATGTGTCCTAATAGTTGCATTTCAGAAGTAATGGTTCTTTGTCGCCCTTGCAAGCATCAAAAATCCTTTCCTGGCTCTCATTTGGGGGTTGGAAGACATTCACTCAAGCTTTCTTGCTACTTGCTCCAATTTTCAATTCTGCTCATCTTTGATGGCAATGCTCTCTCAAGTGAAGCCATGCTAGACTGAGGTCCTCCCAGCAGCAACAACTCTAAAGCAAGCATTCAACAATGCGTTCGTGTGCTCTAGAGAGGGTCTAGGCCCGTAGGTAATGCTCTCTCCCTTACTTTCCTTTCCTACTTGTTCATTTACTATCTTGTGGTGTAGGTTCTACTGAGAAGTTTTGCTTTCACCACACGCTTTATTTACTTTATTTACACTCTTTTCCAACTTGGTTGTCTATGGAAGTGGGAACACCAAAACAAGGGTCTGACTGAGGCAGGTCCCTGTACAACCCCAACATTTTCCCCTTGTTCTTTTTTTTGTAGGACACGAAAAGGAGCTTGGAGTAAAGGTCCAAACATCCAGAGAAAGGTAAGCTTCTTGAAGCCTCCTTGCGTTCATTTCAATTTCTAGTTTTTTGACTAGTTATATCGTTCAACACACTTTAGACCTAAGCTTAGAAGTAAAGCTCATTTCTGTCCATTCGAGTTCTTGAGTTATTTGTTGCCTAGGATGCTAGCGCATCCTTTAGACTACAACACACCGCGCTGGCATCCTAAAAATGTGCTGACGTCTTTTGACCGAGAGCTCCCTCTTTTGAGACAAAAATCTCTTGGTTTTTTTCTCTCAGGGTCTATGGTAGTTTTTCCTGAAACATAACTGGGTCTTAGTTCCTTATCATTCTGCTAATTTGTTATTCTGAGGTGTATAAGGGCAGTTCATTCCCTGGTGATCTTTCGAGAAAGGAGAGACCCGTGTGCAATGAATCCCTCTTATATCACAGTTGTAATAGCTTATCTCATCAAATTTTTTGTAGACTTATTCGTCTTCATTACTTCTATCTTGAAAGGTCAAAGTAAGGTTTGAATTAGATGTTTTCTTGTAAGAAAAACACCTTCCTAGTTGTAGACAAACATCACCTACTTTGAACAAAGAGTGATGATCCAAACACCAAGAAAACCTTCCAAAGTGCTCTCAAGAATGCAAGGTTGGCTAACAAAGCTCACTCAATACAACTTCAATCTTCAAAACATGGTGATGGCACATGGTCCTAGAGAGTATGGGAAACTATATTTCCATACTTATCATTTCCCATTCACTATGATATCACAGTCCATTGCATGTACCACTGTCATATCATTTATTGCATATTTTACTCTCATTATCTTCATGTTTTTCTAACTACCCACTAGCATGGTTATTGTTGTGCAATTTTCGCACACACGCCCCACCGGAGGTGGGGACCCTCTTTTTTCTTTTGCATCTCTGCCTCTTGGCTTGGTCAAAATTTGGTCTTGCTCTTCTTGGGAGGTTTTTTTGGGATTAAGTCTAGACTAGGTTTGATGAGGACAATATTTTGAGGCTCTAGGGGAAATTCGCCTGTCTTGGAATTTGAAAATAGGGATTTTGAAGTGAATTTTCAATGTTATATGTAAATTTTTTTTGCACCCGTGGATAGAGGACGAAAAATTAGGATGGGTTGCTTTTTGAACTTTTTGAAAATTCCTTCTAGAAAAAAAGTTATGGAGTTTAGGGGATTTTAACCCTACAGGGAATTGGGGGATTTCTGTCCCTGAAGGAAAATCTCGAAATTTCCATTTTGGAAAATTCCAAGAACCCGTCAAAATCCCAAAATTTTTCAAAAATGGAAATTTTTCTTTTTTGCACCCATGGATAGAGGACGAAAAATTAGGCAGGGTTGCTTTTTGAATTTTTGAAAATTCCTTCTAGAAAAAAAGTTATGAGGTTTCGGGGATTTTGACCTTGTAGGGAATTGGGAATTTCCGTCCCTGATGGAAAATCCCGAAATTTCCATTTTGGAAAATTCCAAGACCCCTCAAAACCGAAATTTTCCAAAATGGAAAATATTTCGAAAATGATTTTTTTCCCAAAATGGAAAAATTTTCCGAAATGCAATTTTTCCAAAATGGAAATTTTTTTCCTTGAAATTTTAAAATGTTCCTGAAAATGAAATTCTTGAGATGGAGAAAAAAATTTGAAAATAAAAAATTTCCAAAATGGAAAAATTTCGAAAATGGAAAGTTTTCACAAAAAAATGTAAGTTTTTTAAAAGGCCAAAATCTTATTCAAGTTTAATTTGGATTGGATTTTTAACATGTGAGCTACTAATGATGATATCTATTTTTCAAGATTAAATAAATATCAAAAGGGGAACTTGCATATGGATTCGTGCCAAAAGGGAAATATGGAAGAGTTCAATTCAAATTTTAAAAGTGGAACTTGCATAAGAATTCGTGCCCAAACTATCTACAGCTGGAAGGAGTTTCTGGAAGACATGTGAAACTGATTTCATCATCCAATCAGAATTTCCATTAATGACAAGCTGGCATAATATTGTTTTCTCATTGTTCCACAATGTAACCGCTTTTATGCAATTGGATGATGATGTACCATGAGCTCCCAAATTAAATATAACTGCTGGATGCTTCTAGAGGTGTAATTTGTGCCATTGGATTGATTTAATCCTGACCTTTGATTCAAAATGTAATTTTATATAAAAGGCCAGTGCCTTCTCATTTGTAAGAGGTTAAGACTAGATTAGAAGAGCTTATTAGAGGCTGTAAAAGCCAAAATTGGCTAAGTTAGAGAAGTCAATAGCTATAGGAGAGAGGAGAGACTGGAAATTTTTATGTAATGCCAGAGAAGTTAATGCAATTGGATTGTTGATTTGGCAAGCTTTGTGTTACACTTTGACAGTTTATGGTTTCTTGTTCTCAATTCTCAATGTAGATGCTAGATTTAAGTTCTTTTGCAATAATGGTAGAATGTTAATGATGTCGATCGATCTCTGGTCCATACTTTTAGCAATTTGTTGATTGCAATTTGCTGTGTAAAGTTTGTCTGGGCGTTATTTTGTGCTAAGTTCAACTGTGGATGCTTGTTTACATTGCGCTAGTTATTGGGTATGTGGATGAATATTCATAGTCTAAAAATCTTCAATTTCCTTAGAAGATTGCACCATTTATGCAGAGTTGTGGGCTTGTCCTTGATCAATCAAAGATTGGTTTTATTGGAGATTTGTCCATTTGCAACATTCATCATTATTGTGATTGATCTTAGGAGTTAGTTTAGAGTTGAATCTCTCTAAAACCCTTATCTCTTTTGTTGTTTATTTTGAATTTGGGTTAGTTTTAGGACTGAAAGCATCACCATATTATTGCATCTAATGAAAGTACACTTCCAGCATTGTTCATTTGTAAGGCCCCCTGTGATTACCAACATTTTCACATTTATCACTGAGTTGTTTATGCATTGTCAAGACCTGACACTAGAGACCTTGGGGTTATCTTTTGAGGCTTGTTGATGGAGATTTACCTTTCAAGAGAGATAGGATACTTGTATCTTGTCTGAGTTGTTGCTATGCAAAAAACACCATCAACAGTTATCACTGGATTCCTCATGGATTGTTGACTGTGGTTACTACCCCTTATTTTATCTGCTATTGACTGTTACTTCTTTGATATCATCACTATTGCTTGGTGTTGTCCCTTGATTCAACTTTCCACAGGTTCCATGTGCAAGACCCAAACTCACAATCTCCTAGCATTGGTGACTGTCACTTCTATTCACTACATCATGAAAACTGTCCTTTGCATAATAATCACTGTCCAATTGCCTCAAAAACCTCTCAAAAACCAAGAGGGCAGCATGCTGGGCTCAACCCTTGTGGGAGCCCATTTTCCTCCACATGTTATTGTTATCAACAAGAGTGCACCTACATGCGAAAGCAAAGATACTTTGCAATCCTGTGTAACATGGGAATACCTTCAAGTTGTGGGTACCCTATATGAAAGTAAACCTCTGAATTATAGGCCGACTTTCTATAAGATATTTTGATGATTGTTTGTAACTTGGATGGATAAAGGAAGAAAGTTTGAAATGAATGCATAAACTAAACTTAAAATTGTGGGTGATGCACCTAATTAATATTTATGAGCAAATTGATTCACAACTGATTATTACGGAATCTATTTTCACAACTCAAATTGGAAAATCTAATCACATAAGCGTTTCATTAGAAGGCCTGATAATCCATTCTTTATGAAGGAAAATGATATTTTCATAACCTAAAGGAGAGGATAAATTAACAACACAACTTATGACCTGCAACTAAAATTTCTTTTTCCATGTACATGCATTCATGAATGTGATAGGAATTTAAATGCTTTGAAATCAAACACATTAAATTCACCTCTAAAATATTCAATAAATGCAAAACTCCTAAATCTGAGAAGGCTAATACTGGATTGCAATAATGAAAAGAAGGAAACTCTGCAAATGAATAAATTAAATGAACCTGTAAAAGCTAATGTATATATTAATAAAAAATGAAAGTTGAGTTACAAGATATTTCTCTTTGTAGAATGCAAAGGCTGAAAAACAAGAACTGAGGAAAAATAATAAGTATTTTCCTTATATACAAAAGGCAGGTTTCAATGTGCATGAGAAACACTGAAGTGCAACTGAAGTATGAAAATATCACCACCTCCAAAAGATCCACAAGAAAAAGAGAAAAGCCTCGAAAAAAGGTCTCAAAACTGAAGTAAATTGAAGTCCAACAACTTGAAACTCCTTTTCTCAATGTGTATGATCAAAAGGTCTCCAAAATTGATGTGAAACTAAAGACAAGACTCTAAAACCTCAGTTGAACTTCACTCTTTGACTTTGCATGATTTTGAGCTTCAGTTCCACCTCTTCCCCATTTCTGCATGTGTAGTTAACTACCCCTCACTCATTTTTGTATGATTTTAAAATGAAGGTAACAGTATGATTAAATATTAAAGATAATCAATATGATTATCTTAATATTTATCATGTGATAGTTCCACCTTTTATTCACTAAATGTTAAAATATTAAGGTAAAATTACCTTAAATATTTAATTACATTGCTACTTTTGTCTAACTTCATGCAATAAAAATAAGCTAAGTGCTCCTATTACAATGCATGCTATCTCTTTTCATTACCTCTTAAAGGCAATGCATGTTTACTTTGAATTTATATAACATTTAATAAAGTGGCTTATAGCACACCACTTATTAATGTTTTACATTCAAATTTATTTTAATGCAAAAATAAAAAAGAGACTTAACTTAATTCTTTCGAAACTCATGAAAAAACATAGTAAAGGTATTAGTGGGAGGTACTTGAATTTAATTAATTGAGAGAAAATATGCAATTTGATTTAGGGCATATGAGAAAACTTTGAATCCCTAACTTTTCATTTCACTTTGCACTCGAACCTTGGAGAAAAGTTTTCTCTGCACACAACCGCTAGTATTGGGGTTTTGAAGCTTGAATTTCCACCATCTCATGCTGCTTCTGTCAAAATTCTTCAAGAAACTGATGAAAAATTGCATGGTAAGTTCTTTACTGTCTCAAAATTGGAAAATTTCCTCCATTTTGAAAGCTCTTTGAGTCTTCTTGGCCGTTGCCTTAACATTTTTTTAATGTATTCTCCTTTTTGTTTGTTTCTTGTTGATGCCTTTGCTTTGTGTTTTGAGGCCGCTATGGAGGTTTTCATGGAGATTGCATTTGAAATTTGGGAGAAAGCTTTCTTTGTTGTCAAGAGTTGAGTCCTCTTTAGGCTGTAGGTAAGAACCTTTCTATAGGTTCATTCTAAGACAAGCTTTCTTTCTTGGTGCCTCTCATAACACTGTACAAGCCTGATATCTCTTTTTTCTAAATATGTCAAAACCCTAGACTTCATTTGCTTCATGAACTCGTATATTCTTTGCTCCCTCGTGGTTGTGGCTCCACCATTTTTATAGATATTTCCATTTTCCTTTGCAAATAATTTTCTCGGCCTCGAGCTCTCCACATGTGCAGGAAAAATGATTGATCCTTTATAAATCTACATGTTTCATGCTTGTATATGTTACTACAGGTAGCTTGAGGGTCTCCATAAACTTGTTTAGGCTGTGGCATTGGAAAATTGAGCTTCACTTTGGATAGATGAGGGATTTCATTTTTGTATATAAAATTCTGGGTTTATCATACTCTCCATACATGAGGGTCTAGAAAACTGAACCTCCTCCTCCATTATAGGCTTGCAACTCTAGCATGGAAACACTATAATATGTTCACTGTTCAATGGTCCTTTAAATATTGTCATGCTTTACTAACCACTTTTATGCATAGTCTTCATCACTGGCAGTCTCAAAAAATATCACTGCCCATTTGGACTCTCATATCACTAATATTTCATTGCACACTACTTCCTTACAACACATTGGATCCGTGTATTCTTTATCTTGTATGGTGATAGAATGATGATCTTCAAAGCTCTCACTATCCTATATGCTTACATTGAGATATGCTTTATTATTCAAAAATAGGGCTGCATATGCTAAATCTTCTATGATTGTCTCCAATTTTGTTGCTTTGGTAAACTTAGTTCAACTTGCCCTTAAAAACCCTTGCATTGCTCACTATCTTACTGTCTTAATCAAAAGAACATTGCAGTATTTATTGCTGATGGAAACCTTTATGATCATTGTACTTTATGATGATATATGGTTGTCCATCTATATTTCCTTTCTTATTACATGGGACAGTCCTTCTTATTTCATTGTCTAGACTGCTCTTCTTCATTAAATGCTGCAAAAGAAGGTAAAAGTCTATCCTCATACTTTGCCTTGAAATTCATCACTAATGGATTTAAAATGACTGCTCAATGAATGGGTTGTACTTGAAATGTAGTCATCTCACTAATGACTGTGAATTGTGATTCTAATATGCTTGAGCCCTATAAAAGGTCAAATCTGCACTTGAATGTTGAGATTTTCATCTATTGTATCATTTATGAATTGCTCTTCAAACAAAAAATAAATGTAGTCATCTCACTAATGATTGTGAACTATGATTTTGATATGCTTGAGCCCTATAAAAGGTCAAATATGCACTTGAATGTTGAGATTTTCATCTATTGTATCATTTATGAATTGCTCTTCAAAGAAAAAATAAATGTAGTCATCTCACTAATGATTGTGAACTGTGATTCTGATATGCTCGAGCCCTATAAAAGGTCAAATCTACACTTGAATGTTGATGTATATGTCTAAAAATGGTCATGATTAAGCTTGTTAATTAATTAAATATGATTTATTTAATTAATTCCTCTAATGTCATCTACATATAAATAAATTTAATTATTTATTTATATCGTTCATCTTCTAAATTCTTCTACCTTAAATTAAATAAATAATTTTATTTAATTACTAACATTTCTACCCTCCGCTTAATTAAATTAAATAAATTTTTATAATTTATTTATATTTAATTATCATTTGGTTCTAAAGTTTAAATATTTTTAATATTTGAATAATGGAATATTCTCCATCCCATATCCGAATTTAAAATATTAAATATCTTATTTAATATTTTCCTCACTCTAATTTCATTTTAAACATAATTAAATATGAGTTATTTAATTATGTAAGTTTCCATTTTCATCTTCACTTTTAAATTAAATAAATTTATTTTATTTAATTTCTAATTCGTGCTAACTCACCTTTCCAAATTTTAACTCATCTTTCGAAATGGAAGTTTCCCTTTGAAACTTAATGACAAAAAAATAAGGAAAAGGGAAACCTTCCATCCTTCTCTTCCACTTTCAAAAATCTCCCGCCGTTCGTTTGAAGCAAGCTTAATCCGGACCGTCGATCAATTCAGCCAATCATATCCATTCGAAAACTCTATAAATTCTGGCGCAAATCCAAGCTTTGGGTACACTTCGAATACTCATTTACGCACACATACACTCAACCAGCATTTGCATTCATGACAGTTTTGATATCACAGTAATATCTTTCATTTTAGCATAGCTTTTTGCATCTAGCTTAGTTTTTTATTTAGAATCTCATTCTTTAGCTGTCATTTTGTTGAGCCTGATCTGTTGATCTGAGAGCTATTTGGAAAACAACAAAATGCTAAAGTTAGAGGAGGATAAGATGGTTTCGAGAAGCTGTGATTATGGTTTGCATTATTCTATTTCTTTTCAGCTTTTTGATTTAATGTTTTATTAACATGTGTTTGATCTCATTTAAATTAATCCAATATTTCATACACACATAAAATGGAGCCCACCGTGGGGCACGAACCCACGAATTTAATGTTTTCTGTAAGTTTTTTTTGATAGTTTCGGCTTTCTGGAATCGGCTTTTTAGAAAATTTTGACGTTTAGGCGCATCCGAATTTTTTTGACGCGCATACGAAAACTTTAACTTTTTATTTTGCAGAATTTCAACGCGCATCTCGTGACTGTTAGCGCGCATCCCATAACTGTTAGGGTGCATCCCGTGACTGTAAAAGTGCATCTCATGACTGTTAAAGCGCATATAGTGACTATTTGTTTAGGCGCATAGAGTAAATGTTTGCGCGCATATAATTTTCTTCCTACATGCACAGTGATTATTTTGAAATTTTCTTATGGCGCATCCAGTTTCTATTTAGGCACATATAGTGTCTGTTCGGGCGCATCTAGTTTCTATTTAGGTGCATATTGTTTCTGTTGCGGTGCATACAGTCTCTGTTCTGGCGCATATATGTTTCGGCGCATACAACTTCTGTTCAGGCGCATATAGACTGTAACAAAATCACAGAATTCTGAGTCTGACGCATTCCGCAGACAGAATTCTATTTCTTTTTCTAAAGTTTTATAATGAAGCAATCCTAGGGTAGCCACATCTGGATAAAATGAAGCAATCTAGGATAATCACCAAACAATGAATTTTGCAGTTAAAATTGAACAATCTATTTTTGGTGAAGCAATATCTTCACTTAGATTAGCTCATTGTTATTTGGATTTTAAAAAGAACATCTACTTACTTTGATTGTGGCAATAGGTCTATGCTCTCCCCTTAACTGGGTGATCAGAATACCAGACTTGCCTTTTAATTTCATGCAATTTTATTATTTCAATTACATCCTTTAGAGAGCCCGCCGTAGTGGGAAAAAGTACTCACCCTACGGGAATGACTCAAGTGGGTTCAAGCCAAAGCCAGGCTATTCCACCCCACTATAAAATTTAAAGCAGATCTGGGGAAACCCTCTTTTGCCGGTAGTGTGCAAGATAACCATCCCCAAAGCCTTTGTTCTAAAGGTTGGGAGGTCTCCTGAGGGAGTTTATTATTGCTGCACTGAACAGAAATCCTTACTACGAACCTAGTGTAGTAGCCAGCCGAGTCAGTTGCCAAATATTCTGATAATCACAGTGCAAGGGGAGGGAAGAATCTACCCTCAAGATACTCACCATATAACTGCCAAGGACCGTTTGCTCAGGGGATCCAGTATCCACTTCTGTAACTCTGAGTACGCACCTGGAAAAGACAAAAACACAGGCACCCCTTCGAGGGTGACACGGCTGTGTGAGTCGACACAGTTTTAAGATGTGGGCTATTAATTATTAGAGTGACCTACTTGAGCATTTAAGAGTGAGTCTGTCTGAATTGTTTTTCATGTGGAAAACCTGTGAAAACATTTGATGAAAAACATTCTTGATCAAACACTTCAATCTTAGTATAGGGCTTTAAGAACAACTATTTTCAAAAATGTTTGTTGTGTCTTCCTTTACATTAATTTAGATAAAGAAATCATCCAAAAGGAACTTGAAGAACAACAACTGAAAGCCACTTAAGATATTTTCATATCATTGGTTCAAAAATAGTTCCAAACAATTTTCTCATGCTTAGAGATTGGAAGTCGACAAAATTTACCAAGAAGTCATTTTTAAAAAGGATCATAAAACCTAAGAAACCATTAGGATACAAGAAAACACTGCAAAAGAGAAAATTCTTGTACAAAAGTCGACGAGTCTTGCTTCACTATCAAGGATTTCTTCACAGATATCAGGATTTTGTTAGAGGATTCACTGATGAGTATGCCGTAGATCCCTTAGATTCTTGAGCTTATTATCAGAGATTAGCTCTATCACAATGGCATAATCATAACCAACCTCTTGAATTTGACAACATACCACAACCTTCCATAGAGTATCCTTCACACCCCAATCAAATTCTTCATTGATTTGGAACCTTTCTTTGAAAACAAAGATCAAAATTTTAAAAGTGCATCTCTCAAACAGCTTTTTAGTTTTTGGTTCAACTTCCCCAATAGGATTTTGAAATCCTTCATGAAATTTGGAAGCCACAACCAATAAATTAGAAGTATCCTTGATCATATCATAAGATTCCATATCTTATCGGATCAAGATATCATTACCATCGCACTTGTCAAAACTAGGATCTAAGTTTAGAAGAATTTTCCAAAAACATATGCCTATCTCCACAAGGTCTCAACACAATAAACTGAAGGATACAATCCAGAAAGAAAGTCATATTCAGAACACTCAAGAGGAAGGAGAAAGCAGTAATCCCATTTCCAGCATAAATCAAAATCCACTCTCCAACAACAACATGGACAATAGAGAAGAAAATCCTTTTCATAATTATAGAGATAAAAACCAAATGGATAGTGATGAGGAACAAGATGAGGAACGTCTTAGAGAGGCTGAACAAGATCCAAAATTCCATAAAGCCATTGAAAAGATCTTACAACGAGATAAGGAAAAATATTTTCGCTATCTAGCCGAACAAGGGGCTAAATTACCTCACGACTTTGACACTGAAAACTTGAAAAACAAACCTGAAGAGACACCCCTTTCAGATCTTAGTGCCTTGACCCAACAAATCAAGGCACTTCAAGGACAAGTTAGAGAATTACAAGGGGGAACAATCATAAAGAAATACACTCTGGAGGACATCTGTCCTTATCCTTTCGATAGAAGTTTAAACATGGTTCCTTTTCCCAAGCATTGTGAAATGCCAAAGTTTGATCGCTATAATGGGAAAACGGATCCAATCGATCATGTTAGGGACTTCAGAAACCTGACATTAGAATTTCCTCATGAAGTACTTACTTGATGCGACTATTTCCTAGGAGTCTTGGAATACACTCTATGGAATGGTTATCCAAGATCACACCTCCTGTCAGGACATTTGAAGAATTGATCAATTTATTCATATCACAATATACCTACAACATACAACATCAGATCACCATGATAGATCTTTGTAAAGTTGCACAGAAACCTGGTGAACCTTTCATTACATTTCTTCAGAGATGGAGAAGAATGTTTGCCAGATACCCACGTCCTGTTCCAGAGAAAGAAAAGATGGTTACTTTCATCAACAGTTTAAATTCGAAAATGAGCTATCACTTGAACTTACATTGTCCTTCTTATTTTGAGAAAATGATTGAAGATGCCTTAACCATTGAAAATGCTTTGCTTAAAAGAGGCATAATAAAACATGACAAAGAAAATCCTAGCTCATCCAACCATCATAATAATTAGGACAAATCCAAATTCTGGACTCGCAACAAAAATATGGTGAATGATGGTATTTTGGATGCAAATCATGCTTCAACCAAACCATTTGTCCTCACTACCCCAAACAGTCACAACAACAATGTCAACTTGATTGCAAATCACGAAAATAATCCTCCTCCTCAGAGGAACAATACAAATCAACACTCCACTTCCCATCAAGGGACTTCAAACAATAACCAGGGTTATCAAGGAAACAATAACAATCAAAATTATTTAGGAAACAACTCAAATTCAAATCCACAAAGATTTTCATTCTTCTCGAATAGAAGAACTTTTACTCCATTGGGTCAATCTGTAGAATCCGCATTCAAAGAATTGATGGCCAAAAATCTCATTACTTTACCGCCTCAATGGAATTATGAACCCAGTGTAAAACCTCCGTCATGGAATGAGGCATATTATTGTGATTATCATCGGTGTAAAGGTCATCACACAAACAACTGCCAAGCCTTGAAGAATGTAATTCAAGACTTAATCGACAATGACATCGTCACAATAGAAGGAAATCAACAAACCAACGCAGATCACCAAGCATTCCACAATCCATTGCCTAATTATCAAAAGGGTAAATCTTCTGAAAAAAATGTGAATCATATCAATGATGATCATATAATCAACCATCTTTATGCAGACGATGAGCGGGTAAATGTCATTAAAGTCAACAAGAAGGTGGAATATAGAGAAGTCAATGCAACAACAAGAGTGCAAGCCAAAGTTGTCTTAAAGGGCGCCTCTTCAAGATCCACTGAACCTCCACTTCAACACAAATATGATTTGGTTAATCAACTTCGAAAAACCCCCACTCAAATTTCCATTCTGGAACTATTGAAGATTTCTCCAGCCCATAAAGAAATTCTAGACAAAGCCCTAGTTGAAACGAATGTATCAACTGAATTGGATGTAAATCAATTTCAAGCCATGGTAGGGCATTTGTCCTCACCTACTTGTCTTTCATTCTCTGATAAGGATGACGTTTCCATTACTCATCCCCATAACTCCTCTTTATACTTAGAAGTCATGGTTCACAAGTTTCGCATCAGACGAGTTCTAATAGATGGAGGTGCTAGTTTGAACATCTGTACCTTGAAGTTGGTCAAAGCCTTAGGATTTTCTGAGGACTCCATTGATTTCAGAAGAAAGATTACCATAAAGGCTTATGATGATGAAGAAAGAGCATCCAAAGGTCTAATCATGCTGCTGATCAGAGTGGGCCCTGTTATAAAGAATACTTTTTGTCAAGTACTAGACCGTGATCTTGCATATAACATCTTGTTGGGTCATCCTTGGATCCATGAAATGCAAGCTGTCCCATCAACATATCATCAATGTCTCAAATTTCCTTATGATGGACAGGAAATCACAATACCTGCTGATAATTCCAACATTCAAACTTGTGCCAACATAAAAGTTAGTCAAGATACTTTAGTCCCTAATAATTGGGAAGCTCATGCCAGTACTTCTCTAAAAATTGACACACAAATTAGTCAATTGACCAATAGTTTTGACAAAAAGCTAAAATTCAAGGATCACGGTGTTGGAGAATACTCTCTTTGCCTTGCCAATTTACCTACATCACCTCGATCACATGGACAACCATCTATCAGGGAACATCAAATATCAGTAGCATCAACATCAAAGCGAACACCAGTAGAACCGATCACAAAATTTAAGGGGCAATTCATCAAAGAAAAATTCCCCATGGAAAATCTTGAGGATATGGAAATTCTAAATTGGCTCTATAAAGATGAAGATGAAGCAGTCTCTAATATCAAATTACCCACAGCCAAATATGGAAAAGGATATTCAATCATGCAGAAGATGGGTTATGATGAAGGACCTATCGAAAAAAGGAAGGAAGGAGTAGTTGAACCCATTCACCTCCGTGGACTCACTGCAAAAGAGAAAACTAGATTGGGTTATGATACTCACTCTAAAGAAAGAAAATCCAAACATGGCACTATCTTCACATTGCAAGAAGGCTCAGATTCACAAGAGGCATGTTTAACAACAATTCAGAACTTCCTAGACAACAACTCTGACACAGACTCTGCTGAATATGAATGGGACACCATTTACAATGATGAGTTCTGGAGGGACAAAGAGGTTGATGTAATACACCAATATGCCCCAACTCTAATTGAAGGACAAGGTTCAGGGTCCCAACCACAAGAATCTAAACCACAAATCGACTATGATTCTAGTGATACTAAATCAGATCTAAACGAACAAGACTATCATGAGGACAATATCATCATTGATCCACCTCATACCTCAGATCCTACAGACCACTCTGTTATGACCTTAACCATAGCTGATCTCACACAACCTGACGATCCTCTACCTTTAATCCATCATGACCTCATTGATTGGGTTTTTACGGAATCTATTAACATACCCATGTTTCCAAGTGATGAAGCTATTGTAAACTTCCTTTCTGCAGAAGATACAAATGATTGTTCCACCAGTGATTTTTGACATAAAGTTTTTGATCAGGAGATTGTCAAGTCTCCCAGCTACAAAAGTAAAAACAAAAAAGAAAGATCTAATGGTGAAAACCAGAATCTGGCAGTATTAGATTAAACAAAAGATAAAATAAAGAGTGTATCTGATGGTGAAAACCTCTTTGAGGCACCAGATGATGGAAATCTTTACACTCTTCCAGAGCACTACCATGAACGATCGCCTATTCTGATTGAGCCTACAAATGCTGTTGATCTTGAGACTTTGGACAAACCAAGAATTTTATAGTTAGCTACATCAATGACTGAAAAAGAAATGCCCGAATTCATGGAATTCTTGAAAGAAAATCAGGACAATTTTGCGTGGTCTTATGCTGACATGCCTGGTCTTGATCCTGATCTTATCATGCATCATTTGTCTATCAAACCAGGGGGCAAGCTAGTAAAACAAAAACTCATAAAGATGCACCCTCATGTTGCATTATTAGTTAAAGAAGAACTAAGAAAACTTCTTGATGTGGGCTTCATCAGACCAATCGACTATGCAGAATGGATCTCCAACATCGTACCTGTATCCAAACCAGATAAAACTGTTAGAATATGCACATATTTCAGAGATCTCAACAAAGCATGTCCTAAGGATGACTTCCCATTACCAAATATTGACACCATAGTTGATCTGACAGCTGGCCATGCCATGTATTCATTAATGGATGGTTTTTCTGGATATAACCAAATCAAGATTGCACCTGAAGATCAAGAGAAAACAGCTTTCACGTGTCCATGGGGAACTTATTGTTGGAACGTCATGCCTTTCGGTCTGAAGAATGCTGGGGCTACCTACCAAAGAGCCATGACTACAATCTTTCATGACATGATGCATGTCTTCATGGAAGATTATGTGGATGACATACTAGAAAAATCATACACCAGAGAAGGACATCTTGAAGTATTGTCCAAAATATTTGCAAGATTAGAAAAATTCAAAGTTCGTCTTAACCCTAAGAAATGTGTTTTTGGGGTCAAATCTGGAAGACTCTTGGGGTACATTGTTTCAGAAAAGGGAATTGAAGTAGATCCAGCAAAAGTTCAAGCAATTATGGAAATGCCTCCACCAAAGAACATCAGTCAGTTAAAATCACTGCAAGGATGACTTCAATCTATACAGAGGTTCATTGCACAATTGGCCGACAAAAGTTTACCTTTCACACATCTACTGCATAAAAATGTTCCTTTCAAGTGGGATGACAAATGTGAATTGGCTTTTCAGAAAATCAAAGGATATCTAATGACTCCACCAGTTCTCGTATCACCAAATCTAGACAAACCACTCATCTTATACATTGCTGCAACAAAGACATCCTTGGGGGCACTACTAGCACAAGAAGACACTACAGGAAAGGAACATGCAATCTACTACATCAGTAGGACACTAACAAGTCATGAGCTCAACTACACTTCTATTGAGAAGACTTGTCTGGCAGTAGTTTTTTCTTCACAGAAGTTTCGACACTACATGCTAACCCATACGATCAATTTGGTTTAAAAAATTGATCCACTTAAGTATTTGTTAAGCAAAGCATCATTGATAGGAAGGTTAGCAAAGTGGGTAATGATTCTGAGTGAGTTTGACATACATTATGTTGTTCGCAAGGCCATCAAAGGACAAGTTATAGCTGATCAATTAGCTGAAGCACCACTACAAGCAAATCATCCCTTGCACATCGAATTTCCAGATGCTGATGTCTTCACTGCAGAATCTAAACAAACATGGGCATTATATTTTGATGGTTCTTTCACTCAACATGGATCGGGGGCAGGCATACTTTTTGTCACCCCTCAAGGACATACCATTCCTCGATCATATAGGCTAATGTTTCCATGTACTAACAACATAGCTGAATATGAAGCATTGATCATTGGACTCAAAATAGCACTGGAATGGAGAATAACATAATCACAGGTGTATGGTGACTCACAGCTAGTCATCTATCAAATCAATGATGACTATCAAACTAAAGATGAGAAACTATTACCATATAAAAAGATGTTTGATGATTTCAAGAAATACTTTGTGGACATTAAATTTACACAAATTCCAAGGATTGATAACAAAGCAGCTGACGCCATGGCCACAATCGCATCATTGTTGCAACTCCCAGAAACTCAAAATCGTTATGAATTTCTGGTGGAACAATCATTTACACCTGCATATGATACCCCTAAAAGCAAAATCATTTGTCACTTGGTAGGATCCGATTCGCCTTGGTACAGAAAATTTTATGCCTATCTCAAAGATGACATCTTACCACCCGATTTATCCCATAACCAAAAACACATCTTTATTCGCCAATTCGCTCGCTATACCCTCATCATTGACACCCTTTATCGCCGTGGTCTTGATGGTACTTTACTTTGATGTCTTGAACGCGAGGAATCTGACAAAGCTTTACAAGAAGTTCATGGTGGCATCTGTGGTACTCATTCAAGTGGACTGACCTTATCTAAGAAATTAATTAGAATGGGTTACTACTGGCCTACAATGGAGAGGGAATCGTTCACTTTTGTGAAAACATGTTCAAAATGTCAGATTCATGGGAATCTCATTCATGCCCCTGCACAAGAACTTCAACCGTTCACACCAACCTGGCCATTTTCTCAATGGGGTTTAGATCTAGTGGGCAAGATTCATCCTTCTTCATCAAATGGGCATAAATTCATCATCACAGCAACAAAATATTTTACCAAGTGGATTGAGGTAGTCCCTCTTACTAAAGTTATCGGAAAACAAATATCATCATTCATACTCAACTATATCATTTGTCGGTATGGCATTCCCAACTCCATTATTACAGATAATGGACGTCCATTCAAAAATTAGGATGTTGATGAACTTTGTGAGAGATTTCACATACAACATAGATACTCGACACCTTACTATCCACAAGGGAATGGCCAAGCAGAGGCCTCAAATAAAATAATATTGAAAATCTTGAAGAAGACTATGAATACTTTAGGGAAGGATTGGCACGTTCAACTCAATCCTGCTCTATGGGCCTACCGAACCAGTGTCCGCACACCAACAGGAGCAACACCATTCGCTCTTGTCTATGAAGTAGAGGCCATATTTCCATTAGAAGTGGAGATTACCTCACTCAGAGTATCATTGAAAGGCCTTACAACAAATGATGAATACCGAGTTTCCCAACTCCAAGAACTGGAACTCCTAGATGAGAAGAGACAAAGAGCAACTGATCATCTAAAAGCATATCAACAAATAATGTCTCCCAGCTACAACCACAAAGTAAAGCCATGTACCTTTCAAATGGGTGATCTTGTTCTGAAAGAGAATCCACGCAATCAACAAGACAGAGAGAAGAAAGGAAAGTTCAAACCAAATTGGCTAGGTCCTTATGTGGTTATCGCAGTCTATGGTTCAGGAGCCTACAAGCTATCAACACCAGAAGGGGACCTGTTTGACGAGCCTATCAACAACATGCATCTGAAAAAGTATTATGTCTAAGGTGGTTATCATCATCATAAAAAGTCTTGAAAAAATTCAAAAAAATTAGAAAAAGTCCTGAAAAAATTCAAAAAATCAGAAAAAGTCCTAAAAAAAAAAAAACTGTCATAGGGTGAAAACCTGGCAAACAGGCAGTCTATTAACAAGAAAAATGCAATAAAAACAAATAGTGAAAATCTGGCAAACATACGCTATTTGTAGCTCTCCATCTATTAGTTCATGTTTTGCACTTGGCTGCTTAGCCTTCATTTTCATGCATCTTTTTTCCATCATCTTAGGGTCATGCTAGCACCATGCTATCATCATTTGCCTTGAGCGATAACATCTTACCATGGTTTGATTATTGTACATATTCATTTCAGCAAGTTGTGTTGATACCAAGGGCAAATCTGGGCATACTGGGGGCAATCAACTTTTAGATCTTCCCAAAACAGTAAGACAATGACATCAAAACCAATCACGCAAGACAAAACAACCAACCATTGATCCATATCACAGTGGCTTTTAGTTGCATACCTTACCATGACTCATATCTGGATGATCTCTAATTTGAAATATTGTTTGGAATCACAGTATTTCATTTGTTGAACAATAGTTGTTTATTTTTCGACATCATTTCTCTGGAGCACACTCGATGATGTACTAAACTAGAGTGGCAAGGAAAGAGGATGATTTTTCTTTGTCTGCTGTCTTGAGGTTAATCATTTATCTATTGCAAGTATGTCGCGAGATATGATTTCCAAAGTTTATCATTGATGACAGTTCCAAATTTGCATTAGATAGTGGTTAGTCTTTGTCTGTTTATGCAAGAAATACTCAGGTCATCTTGGTTCAATTATACCTAGATGCTTGTATTCACTTGCTATATCAAAAATCATGAAAGTTGTACTCAGGTCATCATTGGTGCTAATTTCCCCTCTGATGCTTGTACATACTTCCAACATTTTCAAAACGCTCTAGGATGATTTAAGCAGGCTCACTAAAAGGCTCAACAAAATGGTCGGTTTTATTTAGTTGCATTTCATTTTAGGTCATTGTACATAACTGCATATTGGATTTGCATCAAGAGTTTTTGAAAGGTCAATGGCTATCATTTTTTGGACTATTTGTGGAGGACAATGCAAACATTTGTATCATTATCATTGCATTTCCATTATCATTTCATCTTCATTATCATTTCATCATCATTAGCATTATCATTTTATTATTGCACCCATTATCATTTCAGTATCAGTATCATCTCATTAGGTGCATTTCATATCATTTTATATTAGTTTCATTATTGCATCCATTTCATCATCTCATATTGGTCGCATCTCCATTATCATTTCATCAATATTTTATTTACAATTCATTTCATGCTTGTTATCATTCCATATCATTTATCATTTTATTTCATATCATTGGGCATTCATTATTATTTCATTATCATTATCATTTAACAATTCCGCTTCATATCATTATCATTCCATCTCCATTTTCATTTCATCTTTTCATTATTATTAACATTTCATCTTCTTTTTCATTACATTATTTCATTCATTTTTATTCAGATTAGTTCCATTACCATCGCCATTATTCATTCTCGTTATCATTATTATTTATATTATTTTCCATTAACATTTCATTTCCTTTTTATCATTTCATACCCATTATCATTCCATTCGCATTTCATTTCATTATCATTTTTTTTTTCCAATCTCACCATCGCATCATCTAATATTGCATTATCATTATCATCTAATATGGCATTATCATTATCATCTAATATGTCATTATCATTATAATTTAGTATTGCATTATCATTATCATTTAGTATTGCATTATCATTATCATCTAATATAATTGCATTATCATTATCATCTAATATAATTGCATTATCATTATCACTCATATTAGTTTCATATACGCTTCATTAACATAATGTGTTATCATCATCATTTATATAATCATTCTATCATTACATTGCCATATTATAATCCTATCATCCATTATCATTATCATTCATTACATTTATCATCCATTATCATTATCATTCATAACATTTATCATCCATTATCATTATCATTTAACAATTCCATTTAACATTTCATCTCTCCATTTAACATTTCATATCATATCATTTAACAATTCCATTTAGCATTTCATATCATATCATTTCGTTATAATCTCACTTATCATTTCATTTATCCATTTAGTCCAATCACAAGTCATTATATTTCATCACATATCATTATATTTCATCACCACTATCTATTCACATCATTATTATTATTATTATTTTATCATCTTATGCCATAACATTTTATCCACTCATGACATTTCACATCACATCATTTCATAATGCATATCCACTCATGACATCATTAGTACACATCATCAAATCATAATCATAATAAAATATCATAATCAAATCATCCTACATATCATATTAGTCATCAAATCTCCATAAACACAGACATAAATGCATATCATATCATCACATCATAAATGCACATCACATCATCATTAAAATAATCATCGCCGCTGCATATCATCACTCATAAAAAATGATACAAATGTCCAAATGTCCAATGAAACTACAATGTCTAATACATCAAATATGATCAGAAATGGCATATACATGCTCCAAAAATACTTTACATCATAAAGTCTAACTGGTCGATGCTCCTGATGGTGCTGGTCCGGAGGGAGGTGGTCTGCCACTAGTGCCTGCATCTGGGTCCTGCCGTGGCCTTGTCACTCCCCTGCTCTGGGTATGTGTCCGTGATCTGCTCTGGGTCCTGCTGTGGGATCGTGGGTATGGCTCTCTACACTCTGGAGGACATAGCTCCTCATATCTCACCCTGTAGTACTCAGCCTCCCTAGCCATCTCCATACCCTCTGCAATGGCATCTCGTAGTGATGCACTCTCTACAGTGCACATCAGTCTCTGAGCCACGCCCTCAGCCTCTACTGCCCGTTGCTTGAATGCATCCCTCTCTGCGATCACCTGAGCTAATTGTGGGTCTGGGGCAGGTGCCTGTGTTTGTGCTTGTGCCTGTGCGAGCTGTGCCTATAGCTGCACAATAAAAGTCTGTGCCTACGACAATTGACTCTGTAGCTGACCCTGCTGCCCCTGCAATGTCTGCACCTGAGCCTGAAGAGTGGCTATCTGTCCCTGCTAAGAGGAGGAGGCCATCTGGATCACTGTCCGCCTCCCTATCCCTGTCCTCGGTCATCGCATAATCTGCACACCCCTCAGGATATCCTACCCTGATCTCCCCAGCACATGTCCTCCCACCCCACCATCATCTCCATCGTCCTCATCATCTGAGCCCTCCTCCTTTCCGCTCTCCACCTCCTCTCCTCCGACTGCTCCCTGCTCACCGTCGGCCACATCCTCTTGTCTACCTGCCCTGGGCTGTGGTACTACCAAAATAGGTGTTGGCTCATCTGGGCTAGTAAATCGTGGAAATGGATGCGTGTGGAAATAGGCAGCATACTCATCAGACATCCCAGCATCCACAATGTCTCGTCTGTCAACCCATACCTCAGGTGCTAATGCCATGAACTTTGTATAGGCGGCCTGATACAAAATACACGGCCCCCATCCAGCCTCATCTCTGCTTTGGGTGTAATGTGCAACCCCCTGCGGCACCCCCTGCGTAAATCTGAACTGCCTCTGCACCCACAATGCCAAAAATCTCTCCAAAATGAAGGGAGTCCTCCCTATCAGGAACCGCAAAATACATACATAGGGCATCTCTATATCATTAGTCGCCCATGGCTCACAATCCAAATATGATCGCCATATGACTATATCTATGTCGTATAGCAGTCGTCTCCAATAATCTACCTTGCCCAGCTTGGGCTAGGTAAGGAACACAAAATACATATAGATATATGGCCTGCCTGGTGGCCTCACTCTGGAGCATGTCGGCCTCGTCACAGTAAAATGATCCCATGCCCAGATCTGAAGCAATGTAACCCCACAAGATAAACTGGACGATCCTCTGTAGACCACCTGGTGCAAATCATGATAGAGATGAGCTAACATGTAGCTCCCCCATGCATATCTCCTCGACTGTAGCATCATCTGCTCTAGAATCCTGCCCCAGCCCACTGACAATCCCTTTGCCCGGCGATCCAGACAAAGGAGACCTCCGATGAAAGCACCCAAAACTGCTGGCAAGGCTGGATATCCATGAAAGTCTGCCCACGGTACCCAGTACCCAGCTATCTGCGCATCTCCGTACACTCTCCTCAAAGCATCCGTACCCCCAAGCTCCTTGTGATCGTAATACACAAGGGCTCCAACAACTGGAATACCTAGGATCCTGTACACATCCTCAGGAGTCACTGTCACCTAACCGGTTAGCATGTGAAAGGTGTTGTGCTCCGAATGCCATCGCTCTGCAAGTGTTGTCAACAATCCTCTGTTGACCCTAATCGGTGGCATCGCCAACAAGGGTCTCAAACCGCACGCATCAATCAATGCTTTGTCAACAGGGGTCGACTCAGGGATCCTATCCCATCCTACTGAATGTCGCTCTCTAATCTAGAGGTTTTTAAAAACCTCCTATTTTTCATTACAAAGATCATCCATTAGACTCATATCAAATATTCACACAATATCAAATCAGACTCATATCTATCAGTGAACTATATCAGACCCATATCAATGACTCATATCAATGCAGCAAATCAACAACCCATATCACACAATCAGTCTTATCAATCAAATCAAATCAACTCTATCAAGCTGGATATCATATCACATCTATCCTACCATCAATTACTATTTGTTTGCTATTGCAGGAAGCAAATTTATCAGAAGTCATATCAGTTCAATCTACTCTTTATTTTCTACCCTAGGAAGCAAAGTTATCAATCAATCGTTTGATTTTTCTATCATCCCTACCCATATCAGCATGATGACATGACATTTTACCTATCTATTGACTAAAGAAGCAATTCAAATCATCATTCTCATCACAACATTCATTCAGCGCTAAATCCCATATGCGCCATTCTTTTTACGGGATGTGCTAAATCCCATATGCACCGTTCTTTTCACGGGATGCGCTTAAACAGACTCCCTATGCGTGTTTTCCCGTATGCGCCACTTTGCTCATCCTATGCGCGTCTGTTTTCCCTATATGCGCACTAGTTTTTACAGGATGCACTACACTGGTTTTCCTACAAAATTTAAACATCTATGCTCTATGCGCGTTTGTTTCTACCATATGCACGCCTGTTTTTTTCGAAAGCGCCTAAACGTTGCTATATGCGCGCAAAACGTAAATTTTAAAACTGAAACCGTAGAAAAACATGAACATTTCGATCCAAATAGAAAAAATTCAAAAGCATAAGAGGATCGATCGACTCACCGGTGGTCCATAAGCAGCTGGCCTCTGATATCTACGTGATCTCTCGAATCAGTGGCGATGATACAAAATCTCCATGTCGTAATGTCGCTCTCACAGCTACAGTTTTCACCAAACTCAATAGTACAAATGACTTGTCTCTTTCAACCTTTTACCTTTTAAAGGTCAAAACAAGGGTAAAATGTGACTTTATTTTCAAAATGGACATTTCTTTTTCTGTCGTGAGCTAAACCACTTTCCCTCTCATCCATGATTTACCTCTCGAGGGGGCATCATTAGTAGAAATATCGAAAGTACATCAGGGGAAAAATCTTATTTTCTTTGAAGTAATGTGTTTTACACATCACTTCAAAGAGGGGCAAAATGTATATGTGTAAAAATGGTCATGATTAAGCTTGTTAATTAATTAAATATGATTTATTTAATTAATTTCTCTAATGTCATCTACATATAAATAAATTTAATTATTTATTTATATCGTTCATCTTCTAAATTCTTCTACCTTAAATTAAATAAATAATTTTATTTAATTACTAACATTTCTACCCTCCGCTTAATTAAATTAAATAAATTTTTATAATTTATTTATATTTAATTATCATTTGGTTCTAAAGTTTAAATATTTTTAATATTTGAATAATGGAATATTCTCCATCCCATATCCGAATTTAAAATATTAAATATCTTATTTAATATTTTCCTCACTCTAATTTCATTTTAAACATGATTAAATATGAGTTATTTAATTATGTAAGTTTCCATTTTCATCTTCACTTTTAAATTAAATAAATTTATTTTATTTAATTTCTAATTCATGCTAACTCACCTTTCCAAATTTTAACTCATCTTTCGAAATGGAAGTTTCCCTTTAAAACTTAATGACAAAAAATAAGGAAAAGGGAAACCTTCCATCTTTCTTTTCCACTTTCAAAAATCTCCCGCTGTTCGTTTGAAGCAAGCTTAATCCAGACTGTCGATCGATTCAGCCAATCATATCCATTCAAAAACTCTATAAATTCCAGCGCAAATCTAAGCTTTGGTTACACTTTGAATACTCATTTACGCATGCATACACTCAACCAACATTTGCATTCATGACAGTTTCGATATCACAGTAATATCTTTCATTTTAGCATAGCTTTTTGCATCCAGCTTAGTTTTGTATTTAGAATCTCATTCTTTAGCTGTCATTTTGTTGAGCATGATCTGTTGATCTGAGAGCTATCTGGAAAACAACGAAACACTGAAGTTAGAGGAGGATAAGACGGTTTCGAGAAGCTGCGATTACGGTTTGCATTATTCTGTTTCTTTTCAGCTTTTTGATTTAATGTTTTATTAACATGTGTTTGATCTCATTTAAATTAATCCAATATTTCATACACACAGTTGATATTTTCATCTATTGTATCATTTATGAATTTCTCTTCAAATAGAAAATACTCTTATTAAACAATATGATTTGTTTCTTTGTTTTATCTCAAATCCCTCTAAAGACTCAGAGGGAAACATGCTAGGCTCAACCCTTGTGGGAGCCACATTTTACACCACATACTGAAATGTTTGAACATGATGAACCAGTAATGAAACATGTATCTGTACCTGCATAGTGAATAAATAAATTAGATAAAAATAGTGGTACTCAATGTTATTTTTGATGATTTGATCTAGCACCTCTGCATTCATATATCTAATAATGGCCAAGTTGGTTTAATTTGATAATGGCTGTAAATTATATGTCTATTGATAGGATATATGATCAGGTTCATATCTAGAGCTCTAACAAAACTTTTCCAATCAATTGCAGGTGCTTCTGAAGATCGGGTACAAGAGGAGTTGAAGATAAGAAGAACCATCTGAAGACTAAAGAATCAACAATCATTGCCAACATTGCTAGGCAATGATGGATATGTTCCTTTTCATGCTTTCTTTTCTTTATTTAATCTTCAGATGTATAGTTTACATCCCTTGTTGAATTGAATTAATTCAGTCAATTCCCATGGCTTTTGTGGGACTTTTAAACATTTCTTCTATCTCCAAAGCGTAAAACAACAATGTTAATGCAATTTTGTATGTTCTTTGATTTCAAAAAAAAAAAACAACATTACTATACAATTTTGATGAATCTTCTGTGTTGTGAACCTTGCATAATAAACTGAATCTTATTAAAATCCTTCATTGCAAATGAATTATTAGCATAAAATGAATGTACCTTTCACCTAAAATGCAATCAATTGTTCCAACTCTACAAAATTGAGATGAGGTGAAATTTTGGTGACAATTATATAAGTGAAAATTAATACAACAATGAAAAATGTACCTATACCTGCATAGTGAACAAACACGTTAGATAAAACAATGAAGCCAAAATCTTCCAATGATGCTTCATGATGATTGATGATACTCTTCTGCTTTCTTGATATCTGAAGTGCTACAAAAATATTTCAATGCTTTATGAGAATAAATTATATATTTGTTGATATAGCATAAATGGAGATTATGGGTCCCGAGCTCTAACACAATCACTCTCATCTTTTGCAGGCATTTCTAGAGCAACACAACTACTTTTGGGGCAACCAAGCAGGAAGCTGGACAAGGATGCAACAGTTCAACCTGAGGTTTGTCATTTAGGAAATGACAGATACCTACCATTTCCATATGCTTCTTTTCTTTTATATCTTCAAATGTATAGTTTATATCTCATTCTATATTGAAATAGTTATTCCCATGGCTTGTGTGGGACACCATACATTTGTATTTATCAATAAAAACATCATTTATGCAAAATTTGTTCAATATATGTCCCATATACAATTGCATAATGAAATGAAATCTACTTGATAATACTTTTGTGCATATAAATGAAACCTTAGCAGAAATCAATGTGTACCTTTTATCTTTTTATCATGTTGTAATATCTCAGCTCTACCTAATTGAGCTAGAAGCTAAATTAGGTAACAAGTGCATGCTATTTGGTTAATAGATCTCCTTGTTCAACTCTTGTTGATAAAAATCCTTATGAAGTGTGGATAATTATTTCACATTTAAGGTATTTGGTTGTGAGTATTTTTTTCATGTGCCTCAAGAGAAGCATTCTAAATTGGATCCAAAAACACAAAAATGCATCTTTGTTCAAGGTTATGATGAGAATGTAAAAGGTTATAAGCTTTTGAATCCACTAACCCATAAAATGGTTTTCACTAGAGATGTGATTTTTAGGGAGTTTAGATCTTACTTAGGTGAAAAAAAACCAAAGGAAAGATAAGACAAAAAAATGCACTTTGAGACAAAGATTGAGAAGCAGGAAGATGCACATGTGGAAGAACAACTAGATGGATTAGAGGATGAAGAAGAAGAAGAGGGTTCAAAGAGTTCAAATGATGTGTAGGATGAACATGTAGAAGAAGATAAAAAATAACCCCTTACTCCTACCTTGAGAATATCCACAAGGCAATGGAATCTAGTTGACATGTATATCCCATCCAATTTCCATTGTGTATTTGCTTTGTTGAGTATTGACGATGAACCTAGATCCTATAGGGAGGCTCTTTCTTCAGAAGAGAGCGAGTCTTAGATGCATGTCATGCAGGAGGAGATGATGGCTTTGGATAGTTGTGATACTTGGGATCTTGTGTTTTCCCAAAGGAAGGAAGCCCATTAGTTGCAAGTGGGTATTTAAAAAATAAATTTGGAGCAGATGGTCGATTAGAGTGGCACAAGGCCATATTGGTGGCTAAGGGCTACTCCCAGAGAGAGGGAGTTGATTTTGGTGAAATTTTCTCTCTTGTTGCTAAGTTAACTTCTATTAGATTCCTATTATCTATTGTTGCTGCTTATGATTTTGAAATAAAGCAAATGGATGTTAAAACCGCTTTCTTGCATGGGGATCTTGAGTAAGAGGTTTATATGTGACAACCTAATGATTTTTTTGTGAAAGGAAAAAAACACTTGGTTTGTAGGTTAAAGAGATCTTTATATGGTTTGAAACGGTCACCCAGGATGTGGTACCAGAATTTTGATGCCTTTACATTAAGTTGGATTTTTTTAGAAGTGAAGAGGATCATTGTGTTTATATTAAGGTTATTGATGATTAGATACTAATCATTATCTTGCATGTTGATGACATGTTGTTTATGGGTAACATCAAGGTGATGATAAGGGAGCTTAAGACTCAAATTTTTGGCACATTTGATATGAAGGATTTGGGTGCTACAAAATATATTCTTGGGATGGAAATAAGAAGAGATTGGGTTCACGTAAAGATTTGGTTAAGTCAGAGTAAGTATGTTGATACTATTTTGTAGAGGTTTGATATGCATGACTGTAAACCAGTAAATATTCCATTTTCTATTGGTACTAAGTTGAGTTTAAACATGTGTCCTAATTTTGATGATGATATTGAAGAGATGTCTAATGTTCCTTATGCTAGTGCCATTGGTAGTTTGATGTATGCTATGGTTTGCACTAGACCAGATATAGCCCAAGCAGTGGGGGTTTTGAGCAGGTTTATGTCTAATCTTGGTAGAGAGCATTGAAATTTTGTTAAGGGGGTGTTTAGATATTTGCATGGTACTTCAGATTACTATTTAGTTTATCATGGTTATGATGATGTGGATAAGTCATTGGACATATAGGGTTTTGTTGATGTAGATTGGGAAGGTGACTTGGATAGTCAAAGGTCCACTACACTTGGCTATGTTTTTACTTTTTTTGGAGGTGCAATGAGTTGGATGAGTAAGAGGCAACCTGTAGTTGCATTGTCAACTACTGAAGCAGAGTATATGACTGCTACACATGACTCTAAGGAAGAGGTTTGGTTATAGAGACTTGCTAATGGTATTGGTTTTGATTGCAGGACAATGAAGATTGGATGTGATAGTCAGAGTGCCATATGTTTAGCTAAAAATCCTATGAATCATGCTCGTACTGAGCATGTTGATGTTTAGTATCACTTTGTGTGAGAAATAGTTGAGAATGGTAAAGTCTTGATTGAGAAATTTGACACCATGGTTAATGTTGTAGATTCTCTCATGAAGCCAGCCATCACGAATAAGTTCTCTTGGTGCAGGAAGGCCATGGGCCTTGATCACTATACTTGATTATACATATTTATTTATATCTCATGGATGTAATTACAATGTATAATGTCAAGTGGGAGAATGTTAGGATAGGTGACATTATAATTTCTATACTAAGTTGATTTTTGTGTCTCCACGTTCTTTGGAAAGTGTTCTAGGTGACATAAGGGACAAAATATTTATTATTTATTTTCCTATGACAAATTGTAATTGCATTCAAAGAGGTGGACCCATTACAGTGGTAGTTACAAAGCATTCAGGAAGAATATTCCTCTTGGGAATCCAACTTTGTGGGTGGGGATCACTTTAGTGTGCATTTCCTTGCATGTTATTTGCATGTTTTACATGCTCTTGCATGGTTGGGCACCTAGGTTTTCATGTTGGTGCATGTTCTTGCATGAAGTTGTTAGAGTCGTTGGAGTATTAAGGAGCACACGGGTTTGACCAATTTTGATTGGTTGTGGGTTAGGTACCCATGTGAAGGCCATGTGATTATTTAATATTTTATTCCATGTTTATGGGTTGTCCACTAAGGGGGGCATGGGTTTAAGGTGGATTTTCTTGTTGTTTTGGGATACCATTTGTGGTATTCTCTCCCACACACTTCTATATATTGGAGCCTTGAGATGTTGGTTTGTATGAGTTTATTTGCAGGTTGTCAAAGCAACGAAGTGCTACTGGATTATAGAGAAGATTGTTGGATTGATGTACTTCCTTGAAGATTAATACAAACATTGGATATGTTTAGGTGTGGAGTTTTATCCCAAAGGGGTTTCTCCATGTATATCTTGTGTAACTTGTGTTGATGACTTGTGGTATTACAAATTTTTCCTTTCATATTTACAATTTTCAATCACTTAATCATTTTATGATAATCTTGTAAACATAATTTCAGATTTGAAATCACTATATTAAGTTCATATTGCTACAAGTTATGCCTTGTTTTCCAACAAAAAATATGACAATACCCTTGTTATATTTTTTTCATAGTTTTTGTTGGTATATATATAGATTTTCTAATTCCTTCACTTGTATCTCATTGAGGGTCTCAAGTTCTTGTAAATAATGCTCCCGATGTGTATAATAATGAATGGTGTCATAGAAGGAAACATCTAGCATTGGAATCTCAAGCTCAAGAGGCATTGTGGCCTTTGTACGATAGTCCAAAGAATATGGCATAGACCCAATAGAAGTGAATACATGCTAGTATGGTGTGACCATAATGTAGGAACAAGTTGCATATGACAATTGGTATTGTGTTTATCATGTGTTTTCATTAATATTTGTCTTGATTGTTCTATATTGGCTTTAGTTTGTCCATTACTTTGATGACCCACCCCTTTCCTTCCATAAGTGTATGATATATATAGTTACAAGGAAATCCTTGACTTCCCAACTTTCTCGTTGTATGTGAAATAGTTGTAAGAATTTATTTACCTCTTTATTTTTAAATGGTGTACCATTATCTATTAAAATATAGTTGAAGACAATTTGGATTTGGAGATAAGATTATCCATTATGAAAATTTAGATATTAGCTCTCATGGTGGCCTTTAATGGTATCACTTTAACCCATTTTATGAAATAGGTCATGGTAGGAATGATAAATGTATGCACTTTAGAATAGGTTAGAGCTATTTAACCATCAACTCAAGTTCCTAATTAGAGAAAGACCATGTTGAATTTTAGGTTGCAACTCATGGCCAATTATGTGTTTCAATGTTTTTGTTGTTGTTGTTGCATGTAGCACATTTTTAGATGAAATTATGTGAATATTTTTCCAATTTATTTTAATAATAACCCATGTGTAAAATAGTTTATACCAACAAATTTACACTTACATGACCTCCATGCATACTCCCATGTGCCTCTCGAAGGGAAATGATGTTTTAATTATTATTAAGGTATGAAAGCAATAAAATTTTAAAAGCCCATCAATAGAAGATCCCCATGATTAGTAAGTATTTCAAATCCAATTTATGGATGTGGATCTCTAGGTATTCTTAGAACATTGGGGTGGAATGTCTCCAAGTCTAAAAAAATTAGATATCATGAAACCAATCATCACTTATAAGTGTAGCAACAACCATGCAAAATGTATCATGAATATTAGGTTTCTCAAATCTATAAATAAGTAATGTGAATTGAGGACTATCATCTTCCATGATATGTAGGAGAACTAGCCATATAATTAACATGTTAATCATATTTTCATGGGATTTAACATTATTGGGATAGGTGTATCCTACACCTTACAGTCCTAATTTTAAATTAATTTATTATTTGTAGGCCCTCTTGGAATAGGGTGTTGCATTTTATTTTGGTGCTATGTGACATGTGTATTACATTTTTAGATGTGTAAGAAGTTGTAAGAGTATCTATGGTCATAGAGTTGTGTAAGAGTCTTATGAAATTATAAGATGCATAAGAGATCTTATGACAATTTTATGTTGTTTACGAGTCTTTTGACATTATAAAATGCATAAGAAATCTTATGAAAATTCTATGTTGTGTAAGAGTGTTGTAAGAGAGGAGTTACATAGTGGATTTGGAATGTTGATAAACTTATCACGTAAGTATGTCATGTCACAAGGCATCCTTGAATGGAAATAATGAAGCCAAACTAGAGTCTCCAATTTGGTGAGTTCATTATGATAAAATTATGATGGATTATGATACCATAAGATAATATAAAAATAATATGTTGTCTCATAATGGCATGAGGCATTGGAATTTGAGAAATTAATTGATCACCATATTAGGTGATGGTTTTGACCCGTAGTTTGTGGTTTACCATTAATGGCTTCTTGATTTGTTTCTCCAATATATTGGTGCCTAGATTAGAGATGTACTATGATGCAATTTTCTAGGGGGTTATGTTCCTAGAAAAATAGACTTGTGTTAGTTTTTCTCCTATGAAGGATTGAGCCTATTTAGGTATTTTAATTGGATTGGTACTATGAATACATTGGTTCAAAATTTGGAGGCTCTAGGTTTTTTCTTGAAAATGATTTCCTAAGGTAACCATTAGGTTGTGTGGTTAATGATTTTATTGTGTATGTTTCTTTTAGAACAATTTGCTCATATTTTATGTGAATTTATTTCCTCAATGGATAATGATTAGAATAAGAAGTGTTTCCACTATCATCTTCCTTTCATTTGGTATTAGAGTTTGATCAAGTTTATTTCTTAGGTGTTAGGAAAATGATTTTTAAATCTAATCTTAATTTGAGTGGGAGCCACATAGAAAGATACAAATTGTTTCAAGGAAAATAGTGAGTACATCATGGTTAGAGATGAAAACTCTTAATGACAAAATTTTTAAGTTGTGGAAGCTTAAAATGGAATATTTTTTGATAGATTGATCCATGGACAATAGTCTCTGGGAAAAACTTGTGGTTATGTCGGCATATAACTTGGTGGTATTAGATTAGAAATATAGAAGAATCATTTGTATTTTCTTAATAGATTTAATTCTCCTAAATATTTCAAGAGCCTAACCCCCCTCAAAATCTGTCTAACCAAGTTGGGAAATATGGACCATGATAAATCTTTGGTGAACTGTAAGGCCCCTTCCTTTATATCAGTGTCATAACTTCTATTAAGGTATGTGACTAAATCTACATAGATAGATACTATAAATTTTTCATGCTATATGGTGTTGCTAAGGTCCACTAGTGATAAAGCTCCTTTCTTATCATTGGACTCATGTTGGTTGTGAATGTATCCTATAGTATTACTTGAGGGTTCCTCATAGCAAGTATTGTGGATCAAGTCACTAAAGGAGCCTTAGAGGTTTTAGTAAATATAGCAAGTGCAGATTTGATCCTTATAGTATTGCTTAACTTAGGGAAATTAAGCTATCAAGTAAATAAATGAAGTGTCTTCTCTACTCTCGGGTTGTGCCTTATCATGGAATTATGATTTGCTCATAGATTAGAACAACATACCCATACTATTAGTCAGGAGATGCTAATAGAGAGTTAATCTGATGAGGATAACTAAACCAAGCTATAGTTAGATTAATCTATTGATAATATGATTTTCATTGTTGTCACAAGGACATCTTATGATGTCAGAGGAGAGGTTGCTAGAAATGAGTTGATTGTGGTAAAAACAAGCACCTCATTGAGGTCAGTTAGAGATCTAATTGATATTAGATGAAGAGCTATTATTGAGGCCAAAAGGACTTCATAGGGTTGTTAGGGAGAAGGATTCATTGGCCTTAGGGTGTCATTACCAAGCCTTGGATTGTCCCAAAAGTTAGACTTCAGACCTTGGGCTTACCTGTATCATTTGCTAAAGAGGAAAGAGTTAGTCATTTTTTAGTTAAGTCCAATCGGGCTTTAAACTTCAGGCTTGAGGCTTACTCTCTACCAAAAGGTATTAGATTTTGGGCTTCAGTCATACCATATATCGAATGCCTCAAAGAAATGAAGAAGTATTGAGTTAAGTCCAAAATGGCCTGGGGCAGTAGGGTTAAGGCTTAAGTATTACCTATCAGATGTCAGAGATCGACCTTGAGGCCTATGCCTTAACACAATGTTAAGTATGAAGTTAGTTGGAGTAAAGTCCAAAAGGACGTCAAACTTTGGACTTCAGCATTAAGGATTACGCCTTGACTCAAGATTAAGAGGTAAAATGTATCATTGAAGGCCAACACCCAAAAAGGTTTCGGGGATCAGAGGTCAGCCATAAGTCTTATAAATTATCAAAAGGCTAAGTGATGAATGAGGTATGGGAGAATCTCGACCCTCGAAAAGGTTTTGGGAATCATAGGTCGGAGATGAGGCTTGTACCTTGTCATAGTGGAAGGAAGGTAAAAGGGGTAAACTGTAAGAATAAATTATAAATGTCAACTCCCAAAAAGGTTTCAAGGATCGAAGATCAATGCTAAGGCTTAAACCGATTAGGCATCAAAGATCGCCCTTAAGGCTTATGCCTTAACATAAAGTGATGAAGGAGGGATGAGGGAGATCTGAACCCCAACACTTGAAATGGGTTTAGAGTTTGCAGGTCAGCTTGGAGGTTTATACCTTATCAGTGTGTCAAGTATTCAGTATGGTGAAAACTCGAGGGCCGACACTTGAAAGGGTTAAGTTTGGAAATACTTGCTAAGGATTGTTTCAGACTTCGCGATGCGACAGTTTGGCTTGCACCTTTACACAAAGGCATGGAAGTGGTAAGGGGTAAGGCCAATGAACAAATCTCCATAGTTGAGAAGAGCTTTAGACATGTGTGTTTAGGGTTGCTTGGTAAGATTTTCTTTGCACTTCAAGAATGAGGTAAGAGGGATTAGTGATCCCTGACCTCTGACAACTGAAAGCACTATTCGAAGTTTTCACTTCAATGTTTTGGGGGTTAGTGTTTTGGCTTGTGATGGTGCACAAGAAGCAAGATAAAGGGTAAGGCCGATGGCTAAACTCCAACGGGTATAAAGAGGATCAAAAATCGCGGTTTGGTCTTATTTCTTGAGGCCTTCAAAGCATGTCGGTCATAAGGTAGAAGGTGGAGGGTAAGGTTGAAGGCCGAACCCCAATAGGTGTAAGGAGCTTCAGAGAGGTGTTCAAGATTGCTTCTAGGGTCTTTCTATGCACACCAAGCATGAGGTAGGGAGGATACCTGACACCCGAACCTTGAAGGTTGATGTGTTTAAGGCTGAAAAAATGTAGTCCCGCCTTCCCACATATTCTTGCATTGTCCTAGGTTGACCAATGCGGGGACACAGGTGTGCGACACATGGTAAGAAATGATTGAGCAATTGATTCACATTGTTGTTGTCAACCATTCTGTTAGGGTGATGTGAGCATAAAGGTATGATCGATGGTATAGTGTTAGGTGAAGATCGATAGACAATATTTAAAGCCTATCTAATCTGATAGTTGTATTGAAATGTCATGAGGGTTGAGCGATAACTGTCTAATCATGGCATGGATTTCAAGATTGATGACCTGCATCCAAAGGCCAACTTTTGTCAATGGTTAGATAAAGGAAGCTATGGCATAAAAATCAAGATGTCAACTCTAGGTGATATTCTTGTGAAGGAATGAAGAAAAAGGATGCCACCATTAATGCAAAGGATGGCTAGGTAAGAAAGAGTTTGAGAAAACAAGGAGGACATTGAATGAAAAATAAAACCTAGATTATGTTATGCCAAAAATGGTAGGCAAAGGGAAATTTTGGGTTAGGTGTGCAGGACTCAAGGGGGAAGTGGTCAATGAAAAAAGAGAGGAATGGCCTGGCATGTGACTAGTCTTTGGGCGACATAGGTTGAAAGGTTAGAGTCTCACTATTGTTTTAGACAGGATCATATGTCTGAAGTTCTTCATTTGGTTTACATGGAAGTCAAAGAAAGGTGGAGCTGAAGGAAAGGCTTAAGAAACCATCTCAAGCCTTGGATAATATTTACATAGGTATGGGGGTTCATCCCCAACTAGTTTTAAGCAGACCCACTTGGTGTTTTTGTGCATGTAGATGCATTTGCCTATTGGACTTTATCATGTGTATTGGGAGCGTTGGCCATATTTTTCATCTATTGTTTTAGCAAGGATAATACCTAGGGGTTTTTGTTATACCCAAATCGTATCTGAGTGTTTTAGGACTGTGTGATTAAGTTTAGCCTCCATTGACCATTCCATTGGTATCAAGTGAAAACTCTTGTTCGTAAGCCATCATATGGCGATTTTAATGTTATCCCTAAGCGAATAGAATTCGTACTTCTACATCCTTCTAGGTCTTCACACACCAGTAACAATATATATATAAATGTTATGATACATGATAGCCGGTAAGAGAAATGGGTGTTGGAATGCCTTGCTCAACAAAATTTGAGTATCTCACTCATGGCACTGTTTGACAGTTACTTAGATGAATCTTACCTTGAAATATCATTTTATATTAATTGAATAGAATACCCCATTTCATCATCATGGGTCTAAAGATTTATTTCTCAGGAGTTTGGCTAGAGCTCATGAGGCTTCATGATGACAATATGGTCAGGAGGAGAGCAAGTTTGATTCTTTGAGTTATCTTATTGCTGTAAATTACCTTTTGGTTAGGGGTGGCCATCAAAATTTTCACTTAACTAGCATTGTAGCCATGAAGTGAAGCAAACATTAAGTACAAAAACTCAATTGTTGTGTAAGCATGTTGTGTTCTATTTATTAATAAACTATCTTTTTAAATCATGCCTATCCATATCTAGGTTTCAGACCTTTGGCTTCACCTATGTGGGTGGCAGCCGATGATGAAATTGTCTGGGGTAAGAGGACCCTAGAAAAGGTTGCATTCCCACTCTTATATTCTATAATTAATGGATTAAAGGCATAGGATGATTTGTGTAAAGCATTGAGGTTAGCGTATTTCAGTGTTTTGGTTTATGAGGGGTACTGAGGTAGAGTGATCTTTGAATGCAAGGGCTATACTCGTATTAGTCAACCAAGTGTATGAAGGTTGTGTTGACATATTTTATGCCACCCTTGGATGCACATCATTTATATTCGATCAGAGAGATCCTATGTGTGCATCCTTTTGAAATCTATGTTATTTTTGATGATTTGAGTCTTTGAGGTTTTGAAACTCCTCAATTGTTTTTGATTAGGCTTCTGAATTGCATGTAGGGTTTAAACCCTCCTAAAACCCTAATGATTTTGCCTTGTCACTTTTTGTTATGTTTTCCCATTGAAATTTTTTACCGAGTCCCTAATTGGCTAAGTTACAACTTATGTCTTAGATGGTCATGTTTTTACCGACCTCTTTACCCGTGTCTTCTTGTTGTAGCCCCAATTTAAATATTTGATTAAAAGTCTTATGTTTGAGGGTCAAAAAATAAATTTTCCCAAGTATTATTTACCTAGGTGTGATCCTTATTTTAAAACTACTTTGAGCATGTGTGCAAAATGCATCACTTAAGTGATTTCCCATTGCTAGCCTTAGGTGCATCACAAATTGACTTTCCCTCATCGGATTTGTTTCAGCGATGAGCGATGCACTAGTATTTCCTTCATATCGCTAGCTCTATTCGCATCTTGGATTGATAAATGCCTATTGAAACAAAGTAGCGATGAGTGATGGACTATCTTTCTTTGCATCATGCCTTGCCTTCGTATCACTGCAAGCATTTTCCCTCCCATTTCATTTCCATGATGCGCGATGGCTTGTGTCCCTTCGCATCGCTGATACATATCTGAAACTTGAAACATTTCCACGATGAGTGATGAAGGGCTGAGATTAAAAAATGAACATCCAACAACTGAGGTGGCATTGCGCCCTTGCTTCACATCGCTGTTGTGAAGCAAGGTAGTGGAGTGGTTGCGTGATGCACGACATGATCTCTTTATCGAGGAGACAATACGATATCAGAGGAAGCTATTTTGTAGTCCTTTCGAATTTCTGATGGAAAGTGTATGGCATCGACGTGGATAGGTGGCAGTTGCCCGTTATCCTGGGGTGATCCCACAATAGTGGTTTACAATTTTTGGCCAAACTGGACATTGAAATAATTTTTTTTAACTAAATCCTCACTTTCGGGCATCTATAGCGGCTAAACCATGAGGAATTTGAAGATGATGCAAACTAGAGTTTCGTGACATTTTGTCTATAGATTCTACATATATTTTTTTTCAAAATTTTTGGAATCAGATTGCACTACTTTTTCCATCTCCCTCGAAAACTAGTTTTTTTCAGAAAACAACATTTTTAAAAAGTGATGCTCACCGTATGATGCATAAATTTTTTTCCATGAAGGATAAAATTATAATTCTTTCGAATTTAGATTTGTAACTCTAATATCTAGTGATTCCACTTGGTTAGATAGTTTTTTATTGAATATTTTTTCTTTAATCAAGTTTCAAAGTTAAACCAATTACAATTCAAACATAGCGCGACCGTATAACGTGTAACTTTTTTTGTATGTATCAAAATTCAATTTTTTTGTTGTTGGATCAAGGACTTCAATATCTGGTGCACTCATATTTTTCATATTTTATTTTTGATAATATGTTATTTTTCCACATGTGCAAAACAAAGAGCTTGATTTTTGGTGAAAAACCTATGTTTAATAAAACTATAAAAACAAATACATAATAAAACCAAAACATATTAAAATTATAGTCGTTGGATAGCTCGTTCTAAGGACTACCTAATTCTAGTTGGGTTTGTGAAGTCTCCTCCATTTTCATCCTCAACCTGCTTCGAAGCATAAAAATCTGGACTTTCAAAGTGCTTGAGGGTGAGAATGAGGGGAAAGGGGGGTCGCTTGAACCAGGGTTCGCTCGAACCTTGGTTTGAGCAAACCCCCTTTCCTTTTGCATTTTTTTTTAACTGGGAAATGTGGGGCCAATATTTAATGGGTTCGCTCAAACCTACAAGTTCGTTCGAACCCTTAAAACTATTTTTTTTGCATGGGGTCATTTTTTGCCAATTTTCCTTCCTCATTCAAATTGTAAACCACTTTTGTGGGTTTACCCCCCATAATGATATGGTGGGTCTTGAGTTGAGCCGAGTAGGACAACAGGTAGGCAACAAGTGTCTTGGTGGGCCTGATGTTTTCTTTTGCTTTGTATGGTTTCAATGGCTTAGATTTAGGTGTAGATCAAACGGATATCATGCCATCATTTCACATCGCTGTTGTGAAATGAAAAGTGTTGAGCCTCTCGTGATGTATGATGGTTGAGGATCAACGAAACAAGATGAAGAATGAAGATGTAATGGATATTGTGATGGCTCAGTGCATCACATTTTCACTCTCAAAGGTTAACATCCTTTGCGTGATGAGTGTTGATCAAGTGACTAAGGGCCCAAATTTAAAGATGGTGATCAATCGCACGGTCATCGCTAGCCTCTAGTGCATTGTGGTTATGTTCCAAAAGGTTGAAGACCTTTGCACGATGCATGATGGGCGGAAGGATCTCTCCATTGAAGGGAATGATGTATGTTGGCAGGGCCTATTTTGTTGTCCCTTCGACATCCCGATAGGATGGTGCTTTTTGCGATGTGTGATGACGGTGATATGGTGGGTCCAGGTTCAATGTGCGATAGAGGGATTGCGTGACACATGTCCCAGGAAACAAGTGGAATATTTTCATTTCATAGCATCCATCCTGTACATCACGAATTGCTACCTTATACTCTTGAGGAGATCGGTGATGTATTAAGGCTACAAGATAACAATTGATCTTGATTCTCTTGTGATCAATGACCATGCTTTAGAGTTCATTTGGGAATCTAATCTCGGCCATCCATCTCCAATCCAATGGACAGTATTCAAACTTCAATAGCTAATTGCTCTAGTTCATGACATATTTACAAAAGTTATTGTCTCAGTGACATTCCGAGCTACTAGATCAAATTTGATTGACTATGCCCTGATTTTTTACACCTTTTCAATGTTGCTTTTTAGAATTGAACATCGCCATTACTCTTTGATGTGTTGCAGAGGCCACGTCTCTCTTGTCAGGGTATGTTGGTATGATATTTTTCTACAGATTTTGCAGGTGCCCATCTCTACATTCATGAGAGTCATTGTTCTGGGGCTTGTTCGAGTTTTCAGAGCCTTTATTGTAACACCCTGACGCGCAAACCGCAAAGGACAACAACTACACAACAATTTTTTTTTTTTAACATAAAGTAGAAGTACTATGTTATCAATTGCAACTAACATAATTACAAATACATATTAAACTCCTAAGTCCCTTGGGGTACACGAAGAGACATTACGTTAACTACTCATTAACAAACTTAACTAATCCAACATTCATTCCATGGATATGAGCTCTCATATAAAAGTGATAAACGCTAAGCATAAAAATAAGAATGAACCACATATGCAAAACAAAATTACATAACCAATAAAACTTGGAAACAATGAGAAACAATTTACTCAACATAACAACATCAAATATATATAATTACATCAGTGAATAATGTTTTGAATTATAGAGTGTTTTATAACAATACATCGTGTTACAAACTAAATACCAATAACCATTTATCCAAGTTTCAAGATACATTATCCCAACACATGGGCGAGTTACAATACTATTTACATGATATGAATAAAGTATAAATGTATACATCTGAAAGTACATAAATCTGGTACAAATTGTCACCACAATCTCTGCACTGAAGGTATGACTACTGAATGGGAAACCCAATGGGGTGCAAAGCACGTTTCACCCGACCACCCCCGTGCTATGAGTAGTTAAGAAAGGATTCCTGACCAAGACGTCAAAAGTAACACATATGACTCAACACCAAACATGGAAAAGAATTCATACACAAAGGAAATGTAACAACATAAGTCTACTAACATAACATGACAACAAATGACTCCAAGTCAAACAATAAATTACTTCCAGAGGATTTCAATTAAAACGACTAAGGGGAAGGCTAGAGGAGAGTGTCATCGCATGGCCTTCATGGATTATCCTGACATCCTATCTCAAGGTGCCCCCTCCATCTATGGTTATCCTGACTGCCTATTTCAAGGTGCCGCCCCATAGGGTGACTCATGCGGAATCGTGCATTACTCGTGGAAACGAGATCACAATTTTGCCAACCACGGCCTTCTCGACCACCTTTAGTCTTTGATATCCCTAACAGGTGAGCGAGGTATCTATCATTATCTTTTAGTGTTTAACTACCCATCCCCTAATTATTTAGTTAGGTTTTCACTTTTTACATTAACTCTACTGTGGGTTATCCTGATAGCCCCTTTGTGCGCCGACGCCCACATAGAGCCACTCTCCCTAGAATTCCCTCACGTACTACAAGACATGAGGGATTGAACTCTCAAGTTCACAAAACATGGGATAGAGATTCACGAGGCAAAACCATCTCGCTATAATCTAATGATTCAATTTATTCAACAAATTGACGCAAAGCAATGTAAACATACAATTACACCTACAACAAAAGTGGGATAAAATACCCAAATTAAATATACCAAATGCCCTAACCTCTGGAAGTTCTACGACAACCCTATCTCCTATAATAACATTAATCAAATAAATAACACTCAAATTAACTCAACTCAAAAGTCTCAATAACGAACTCCATAAAATTAACCTACAGATTATTCAGAATCAAGCATTGATTTATGATATAATTCCATAAGTCAAACAATCATCATCGCATATAAGAATTTCGTTTACAAGATCAAATCATTAATTTTTTTCTCAATTAACTCCACTAAAGAAAAACAATTAAATAAATTTAATAAATCTTTCTTTACAAATATCACCAAAAGAAAATATATAATCATATAACATAATCATCAAGAATATAATACTCCACAATTAAAACGTTTATATATATATATATACATCACTTTATAAATGAATACATTAATTAACATTAATTTAAATAATTCTAAATTTTTGAATTATCAATTAAAATAAAATATATAACAAATATTCGTATTTTATAAAATAAAACAAAGATAAATAAAAATAAAATAAAAAAATAAATATAAACAACTTATAGCAGCCCACTTGGGCGCTGCGTACCTCCCCATAGGGGAGGACGCAACCCCCAAAGGGCTGCGTACAACAGTCCTTCAACTGCTATGCGCGGCCCTTTATGGGCTGCGCAGGGGTGGGGTACGGCTGTAGCCGTCCCCTCTCATAACATATGAATTCAATTAAAATTATTTTTTAAAATTTATTTTTTTAAAAAAATTCCGGTACTTATAAATAAAATCATCACTATAATTTTATATATATATAAATTTTTGACGAATTTCGAGTACGAAATTTCGTCAGTTTTATGTATATATATATATATATATTTTTGAAATAAAGGAATTTAATTCTTTAGTACTGGGGAAATATAAATCTATTTTATAGATGACAGAGAAATTGTAAATTACAATTTATGCTCAATACATATATATATTTGTATATAATTATATATTTTAATTTAAATTCAACAGCGAGAAGAATACAGAGGAATTGAAACACCACAACTACCACAGGCAATAAGAAGTTTTGCACAGTAATTCTTCTATTTTTCCTATGTTTATTCCCATTTTTCCTTGCACACAAATACTCTAAATTCCCTCTGTTCTACAACGGGGTTTTGTACTAAATTCTACAGAGGTAACACAAGTTTTAACGACAACAGCTGAGAAGAAGGTTTTTCTACAGTAAGATTGTAATTTCCTCAAAGAAAGTAGACAATTCCTCTTATACACCAGAAGAACGCATTTTACAAAGAAGACATATTATTTTACAAAGAAAACAAATTAGATACAGTGAAATACCTGTTTCCTGTAGGCTGTAGAAGTAAGAGTTGCACCAAACTTTGCCACAGAAACCTCCAGCCGTAAAGCTCTTTCCTCCAGAAGATTTCTCCTCCACCCAAAATCCAATTTCCAGAAAACCTTGCAGCCTTTTTCCAATTTTTTTTTCCCCAATAACCAACATAACCCAAAAACCAAAATCTCATCACACAGCCAAAATTTCCAGTGAAGAGCTTCTGTTACCCATGCCTCTTTTTCTTCCGGAAATAATTTCCTTAACAGAAAATTCATTAATTCCCACTACTTCCCGTACAATACCAATAAATAAAAATGAATAAATTTTAAAATCAATTTTAATTAATTTATTTATATTTCATATTATTTATTTTTCTAATAATAATAATATAACTTCATAAGCTATTTAATTAACCCAAAATTAAATGGCAAATTTAACATTCTACAAATCAACCAAACACTTATATTTTATTTTATTTAATTTATATTTATATTTTATTTAACTTTCAAATAATAATAATATAGTCCTAAAAAAAAAATTTAATTAACTCTAAATTAAAATAACAATTCTCACATTCTAAATAATAACAAAACAGCCTATATTTTATTTAAATTGTCCTTTTAAATCATAATATTACTTAATCCATTTAAATATAGTTAACTTTAACAACTCTTAACAAAATTAATTAAATCACACTTAACAAAATTTAATTAAATCACAACTAAACATTAATCATCACTAATACATTCCCATTCTAAGACAAATAAAACAAAGACAACCAAAGACTCACATTAGACGGACTTGGGATGGGAATTCTTTCCTAACCACTCCTTTTTTAAACATCAATCCCATTGGGTTTATTTTGATGCTCGCCCTGTCCTGCCGAAGCAGGTGGAATTGAGACTTTGTACCTGCATCCCTGCAAACAACAAGGTCGTGTACATGTCCATATATATATATAAATAAATTAAAACATTACATCGTGAGAAGAATTTGCAGCGTAGCAGGGCACTCGTAAAACGAGTGGTGCTACACTGTCTTCTCACCAAAACTATACTAGCAATTATGATATCAATAATGAAATAACATTTCTAACTAATTAATCACATTGTAAAATAAATTACAAAATCACTGCATCAAACTATATTACTGAATCAAATTAAACATCACAATCCAAGGTAAACTTAATGTCATAAATTGAAATAACATAATCCTCAATCAATCTAACTATGCATCCACACACCACATAAGAGTAACAATAGTAACAAAAGTATCAGCCACATGGGGGTATTACATTTATGGCTAAGTTATGTTGCTTTGTAATGAGCGCAATTTAGATCTTTTACAAACCTAATTGGAATTCATCTTTCTATAACCCTAGTTAGGTTAGGGTTAGGGTTTTGATTTCAATTCTTGGTTATGCTTGAACCATGAAGGAAAATATTGTATCATTATTATGCATTCTTCCTTCTACCCCTTTGGGATTTTTCTTTTGTAGACATGCAACTCTTGCATTCTGCCATTGTAAAGGTTACTTCAAGCTTTATGTCAATAAAATTCAATTGTTATCACCATTACCTCTTGCATGTTTGAGTAAAATTCATTTTCCTTCATATCTGAGTGGGTGTTTTAGTTGTTTCTTTGGCATATTATGCTATTCTAAAGTAGGAAGGAACACACTCTAAATTTAGTGTATCACCTTATTTCACATTTCATGTCTCTTTCTACCCTTTTCCCTTGTGATATGTTAGAGTAAGCTAGCATTAGGACTTTCATGTGCTAGGTTAGACCAACACATCTGCACTTAGTTTAAAAAAGGAAGCCGACCTCCTTCAGAGACTTGACCTCATCTTGCAAGGTCCCACACCTTGGGGTCATTTCTACTGTGTCATTAGAACACTGAACTCTTGTTTAGTAGGGTGCAATTTTATGTGACAACAGGTTGAATTGGCTAGAAAGATTCAATATGTGGATTGTTTTGTTAACCATTCACCCCTTAATCTTATTGATGCTATATGGTGACTTTTGTATGGTTGAATTAGGACCACGATTTCAATTATAATTATCTATTCAAGATATGTTTTGGTTACCTTCATCCTAGACCAATTCTTGACTATCTATGTTGGCAAGTGGCCCTTGAGGGGCATTGTTAGTTGGGGTTGTTAATCATTCCTTATAGTAGAAGGAGACCTTATAGATTTACAATTGTTTTTCATTCTTAGAATCTACTACCATTGTGAGTTAGTGGTGATTTAAACTTGGGTGTTATGTGTGATTGGTGGTCAATCAAATGTAAGTTGGGTGAACTCAAGTTGTTGAACTATAGTTTCTCTATGAAATATATACGTAGGAAAGGCCGTCAAAGATGAGCCCCCGAGGAATTAAGTCTGACCCTTAGGGTTTGCTCTCTTTTTATTACTTTGGGCTAATATTGATATATTGTATTTGCATAGCCTGCGGCTTGATTGTGCCTTCTGATTATGAGTGTGTTGTAGAACTGACTAAATGTACCCTGATGTTGTGAACTTCATGTCTCCCTTTGAATCCCCAACCATGAGTCTCTAAGAAATTTAGTTATATAACTAAAATATTATAGTTTATGTCAGGTCGAAAGTTGTATGCTTTCTTGTAGTGCCTGCTTTGGTAGCAAACTTTGAGAGTTTTGCAAGTGTATGGGAAAAGAATTTGAAAATTGTGTTTTTGTCCTTAGTTGATTTTATTGCAAAATTTTTGGGCATTACATGAACAAATTTTTTCTATACCATTAGGAGATGAGGAATCAATTAATAAGCATCTGCATGCATTTAATACCAACGTGAGCAAGTTATAGCCTATCAATTTGAATATAGAGGAAGATAATCAATGCATGACCTTGATATTTTCTTTTCTAGACTCATGGGATAATTTGGAGATGACCATTAGAAGTATTGCTTCAAAGCTTGTCCTTGAGAATATAGTAGCTTCTCTTCTATGAAAGGGATAAGGTGGAAGACTTTGGAAACTACCAAAAAAGCATTGGTTTATTGTGAATAGTTAGAGGAAAAGGCAAGAAGGATAGAAGTGGATCTAAGTCTCATGGGAAATCTAAGTCTCTTAGTAAATTCAAGGTGAAATGTTGAAATTTTTGTAAGAAAGACCACATGAAGAAGGACCACAAGGAGAAGAAGAAGGGAAATAATTCAAGTCAAATGATTATTTGAGTATTCTATAGCTTCTTAGGACAAGTTAGGTGCATTTCTTGCAACCTTTTTTATGAATGTGCGCACATGCATTGATGATTGACTCTAGTTCACTTTTGTTGGGAAAGGTGTATGGTATGCATTGCATAGTAATGTAATAGTCTTATTTTGTTGTGGTGCATTATAGAATGTGCATACCACACTAGGATAGACATTCTTGTGGACACTTGTAAGTTATATGTAACATGAGATATTATTTAATTTTGGGGTCATGATTTATTGAGCACATGGTTTTGGGCTCATTATTTATGTAATACTACTTAATGGTTTTATGCAAGCTTGGCCTATAAAAGAAGGCATGTAGGTAGTAGTATGAGCATGCATTGGAGAGTATTTCAAGGAGATTGCATATGTGGTAGGATTTTGAGGAAAGAATGGAGTGGGATGTGTGACACTCATATGTTTTGGGTTGATCACGTGAGGAGTGTAGTTGGAATGCTTAATGTTGCTTAAGTCCTATACATAGACTATAAGTGTATTATAATTTCATTCTTGAGATAATAAAATTGAGCTTGTGGTGCTTTGGAGGGTGGCTTTTTCTTAAAATGGTTTTCATAGGGTACAAATCTAGGGTTATATTTATGTTTATGCTTTATTATTCTTTTACATTATGGATTCTATGTACTATTTTGTAGTTGTTTCTCTCTTAAAGGTTATGAGGAATTAGAATTTGTGGCTTGACATTCCTAACATTTGATATCATAGCTTGATTTTGAGTTGTAGGAGGGGATGGTCTCTTTGTTCATTTAACCTTTTGCTGAGTGAAAGCTATACACAGGTGAATCCAAGGTTTTGCTAGAAAAAAAAGGCAAGCATTTTGAAGATGAAAATATCATACAAGTACTTGTGTGTTGTGAATTTCTTCATTTAAGATTGTGTGTTTTTTGAATCTCTAAGTGGGTTCATATCTGTATATTTAAATGTGTGCTTTGCATAGTTTTAGTAATTGACAATGCTTTCAATATTTGACATAGTTTGTACATTAAATATCTATGTTCTTTATATTTGTGGATGATGTTGTTTCAAATATATGAATGCAGTTTGCATTTTAAATATGTTCGAAAACTTACAATGATTTCAGACTTCTTAAGTACCATTGTCTATAGCAAAAGATTTTGTAGATCTATGACACGATTAATTACAGACATAAGAAAAAAAAACGCATCTAAAAAATGCTAACAAACCAAAAAAATAAAAATAAATTATTTCATAGCCCCAAATATTGTAGGTATGGCATGGCCATCATAAGAGAAGGTTGTTGGCATAAATTTTATAGGAGGTGCAAGGCACTTTTGATGGCATTGACAAATATAAACCAATAATGGGTGGCTTGAGAACGTGTAGAGGCACCTATGGAGGCCTTTTGTAAACATATAAATAAATAATTGCTTGAAAGCTTTGGACACAGATTGAGAAGGTTGTATATTGTAACAAAAGACTGCCTTAGCAAGGCAATCAAAACTGATTTGAAAGGTGGCATTAAAATATAGGAATCCTAGCGAATTTTATTTGGAGTGGTTAGAATGTCATCCTACGTACCAAAAATAAAGTCGACAATGCTTTTAAATCATAAAGCTTGTGGGAGGCCGCCATTATCATGCTAGTTTGGAGTGGCTATGAGCAGAGAATGTGGCCGACGAGATTTTTCTGCCGAAAGAAGAAATAAAAAACGGAAAAGAAATCAAACTCTAAAACACACTTTACAATCTTCCACATCGCTTTAAAAGTCAAGTCAATGAATTGCTTTTGTTGAAAAAGACAAAGAAGGTGGGGGAGTTTTGAGGAGGGTAAAAGTTTAAAGAAAACACAACGGGTGTTTTATAAATATTTAAGGGATTTATCCACTTTCATGCCTTTATTTGGGTTTTTAATTAAATCATGATTTCTTTTAAGTGGCCCCCTCCTCCTTTAAAGTATGGTTATATGGTAAAATGGAAAGTGTTTATGTGTGGGTGTTTTGTATAGCCCTTGGACACATGGTAAAGTATTGATGTTTTAGCATTATTGGTTAGAAATGTTAGGCATATTTGATTTTCTAAAGTGGTATCTTATTCATACAAAATAGTTTTTTGACAATTTTATTTGAAAGTGCTCTTTCTTTTAGATTTATACAGTGGTATGATAAATTAGTAGTCATATCGTAGTGTGTAATGTGTACATCAAAGAGTTGTTGAATGGTCAATTTGTAAATCATTTTATTATCTTTTTCTACATTCATTCATGTAATACATGAGGTCAATTGGCAGGGCATTAAGTAAATGATTTTGTGTGTGCAACCAAAGTCTCAATGAACAAGTGACAACTTCAAACTGATTGTGCATCCACTTACATTAACTTTATATATTATTTAATATTTAAAAATTAGTCTCCTAAGTACAACATTTTAAAAATGCATAGAAAATAAAATAAAGAGTTATTATATATATAAAAAATTCCCTCTCTCCTCCCTTTGTCCTATTTGTCCCTCCCTCCCTCCTATATATGAAGACTGATTAAGCTTGTGTGCCATGTGCAACCAATTAGATGCACATTTATAATGTGTAGACTATTTGATTGCACTTTAAGTAGTGTAGACCTCATGTCTTCATGTATCTTCTTGCCTAAAAATTAACATGCAGATTCATTAGTGTACACCATTCAAAGATTACAAGGATACAAGTATATCCATATGGAGATGTGTGGAACAATTATTAGACAATAAATCAATAAGGATGTTGACATAGGTTGACACCTAATATGGTGACTATACCTTTGATAAATATTTGGACCAATGATAATAAGTTTCAATGGAATACTGAAGTATTTGTAATTGACATGTATGTCCTTGTTTTAAGTTTTTAAAGTCACATATGCACTATCCTTTAGTGCCCTTATCCCCTTATCCTTCTCAAGATAGAAGAAATTTGAGAGATCAAAACATAAAAAAAAATATAATTAATGTGGAGTTGTACTTTTACATTTTTCAAAGAAAATTTTGCATAACCGCTTGGAAAGATGGGGCCACAATTGACACCAGACTCCAATAATCTCACTTTCTCAATGATTTATTTACTGAGTTATTTTTAAATGTTTTATTGTTTATGTAGATTAGTAGTATCAATTACAACACCAATTAACCAAAACTCAGCATAATCGCTAGTTTTTCATTGGGGCTTCTTAGTAGTTGTTTATTTATTCTATTTAAATATTTGTTACTATTATTCTTTTATACGCTACCTTATGTTTACTTGTAGCATTTTTTAGTTCTCTTTTATCTTAAAAGTTTAAGAGGAGGGAATTTGTACATTACCTTTGCATTCATATGTTAAATTGTTAGAATTTTATAAATAGTACCATTGATAGATCTTTAATGCTAATTATCAAGCCCTTAAGTTAATGATATTCTACAATCAATGTACCTTCAAGCATGAAAATATGGTAACTTTAAATTATTGGTGCACACAAAAAATTGATCACTTTGACTTCAGGCTCTAGGTTTCACCTATTAGATTTGAGTTCACAATATGGATTACCTGATTGCAATTTAAATGTTGTAGGTTTCATGTTATAAAGATTCATTACTTCTTTTCATAAAATGATGAGTGAAATTCTTTCTAGCTAATGCATTGTGACAAACCTTAACATAGGTTGAATGTAGGTAATATGGATACAATAAAGATCTTATTTTCCTAAAGCATTTTTAGTGTTAAGCAATAGTGTATCACACATTTCAACTTGATATTGTTATGATTTTGTAATGGTAGAAATTATCCTATATTTTGTAATAATATGAAATGTTTATAGTTTTTAGTATGCTAAATTATGGTTCAATTATGTCTTGATATACATGTCTTGATATACATATATAGATTTGCATGTATTAGAAATTACTAACATCAAAGAAACTCTTAGGAAAGCAATGAACATGAGAAAAAGATATATAAAACATTTATAGTTGGAAAGATAGAGAGGGAGAGAAGGAGAAAAAGAGAGAGAGGAAACAAATATGTATAAAGAAAATTAGAGAGAGATAAAGAGGGAGAGAAGGAGATGGAGACATGTATGTGTGTAGAGAGGGATATTGAGAGAGAGGAATAAAGAGAGATAGGATAGGAGAGAAAGATAGGAGATATAAAGGGAAAGACAAGAAAAAATGATACATCAAATTTTGATCAAATTTTTTGTGCCAACAACCAAAGATGGCATATATCCATGAGAATATCTCTCTCCCTCTCTTTCACTCTCTATCTCTTATCTCTATCTCAATTTTTATATATTTCTCTTTATCTCTTCATCTCTCTCTCTCTCTCATTCTCTATTTTTCCTCTCTTTGTCACTTTTCTCCCACTTCCTCTCTCTCGCTCTCTATCCCTCTCCCTCTCTCTTGATTATGTTCTACAACTTTATCCCTTTCCCTCTCTCTTGTTGATGTTCTACAACTTTATCCCTTTCCCTCTCTATCTCTCTATCCCTCTCTCTACCTCTTTAGATCTCTTTTTCTCACTCTCTATCTCTCTATTTATTTGTCTCTCTATCTCTCTTTATCTCTCTAAGAAAACACAATTGGTAATCATGAAGCCAAATTCCACAACCTATGTTAGCATACTCCTTGATTTTTTCATCCATTAAAACATAAAAGGATAGAGAAATTTTATGATATTTTATAGTTAAAATTTCCCTTGTAAATGTGTTAGCAAACTAAGGAAGCATCTAGAGAGGATATGCAAATTGTTTGATAGAATGCCTAGAGACATGGTGTCTTTGACTAACTACAATTTCAAAATATGCACTAAATGGATTTGTTGAAAAATTATTACAAACCTTCAACAAATTTAACTAGCATGTATAAGGTTAGTCTCAACAAAATTTTCTTTCTCTCTCCTTGCCTTTAGCTAAATAGGAGCTTTAGAACAAGGTATGACATCTATCAAAGCATAATGGAAGGTTTTTTTTGTCAAATATTATAGATGCAACTACCTTGGTTGATACCATGCAAAATATGGAACCATAAATAGGGACTTTAAATAATTTAGTTTAATGCCTCAAAGAGATGTCATCTTAGGGAATACAATGCTTGTAGGATAAGCATTATATTCAGCAAAATAGGATTTTCTTTAGAAATCTACAATATACCATACACTGAATTCCTATAGTGGCTTAATTTGTAACACTATACAAAGTTGAAGAAGAAATTGATGTTCACTTGGATGAATCAAAATTCAATTGATTGGTAGAGCTAAAAGCAACCTTTTGAATCAACATGCAGGGAATTCTTTCTACCAGCATGGACAACCCAAAACACCATGCCTTTTGCTCCTCTAGTGGGCCTCCACCTCTTGCTTCTTTGTCATTTCCCCCTTTTTCAGATCTTTAGATGTAGGTACATGGGGGAATCCATATGAAAATATTTCCAATATCATGAAAATTTTAAAAAATATGTGATATTTTCCTCATTGTAGATGTGTTTGCATTATTTATATTCGTTATTTAATTATATATTTATTATATATATTTTTTTATAAAAAGGGGTAAAAACTTTATTGAATATCAGAAGAGAGCATTACAACCAAAACAAAGGAAGCAAGCCCCAAAAACCAAAAGAAGCAACAAAGCAAGTATAGAAACAAAATCAACTATCTTCCAGTATCCTTCTATCCTCTTTAAGGAACCTATCCAAATCTTGACGTAACTCAGGTGAAACTTGCATCTAATCCTTGATCTTTTAGCCATTAACATGCTCAAAAGCCCATTTAGCCAAGTAGTCAGCAACCTGATTCCACTCCCTCGGGATATGAACAAATGAAAACGCCTCCATCTTGGAGCTAACCTGAAGACTCCGCTGAACAACCAAAGCTAACTACCAATTAATATTAGAAATATTTCTTTCATTCAACAGATTAATCAAGATCTACGAATTAGCTTCACAAATAACCTTTTTCCATCCCAAAGCAAGGGCCCACTCCATAGCATAAAGAATCGCCAAGCCCTCCATGAGATTAACAGTCTTCTCCCCCTCATGAATAGAGAAAATAAATATCACTGAACCCCCTAATCCCTACTGACCCCACCACTCCTAGTAGGCCTAGGATTTCCTCTAGAAGATTCATCAGAATTGATCTTCAAGACTCCAACCAGAGGAGGTAGCCACCTACCCATCTATTGCACTCTCTTGGTCCCATGCCTGCATCTCCTGGAACCACTAGACGAAGAATGTATCCCCTGAAGACCCAATCTATCCACCAACTCAGCATCCCCTTTCCCCAAGGGGAAAAACACTTCACTCTCAGCCACAATCGACTCCTGTATCATACCTAATATATGCATCCACACCTACTGACCCACCAATTTAACACCGCGAAATATCCTGCGATTCCGCTCCAACCAGATCTACCAAAGAAGAAAAGTAGGTCCAACATACCAAACATCCTGCAAAAAGGAAGCCATCGAGGGGGGTCTTCCCATACTATCCTAGAACTCCACCAAAGAGGAAGTATGAACACAAGGTTACTTCGAAACCTCCCACCACCAATGCCAAAGTTGCACAACAAAGGGACATTGGAAGAACAAGTGCGAGGAATCCTCTTCCTCTTTCCCACAGAGAACATAAACTGAAGGCCCCTGGAAACTACGCTTACGAATGCTATCCCAGGTCAAGCACCTATTCCACATTAAAGTCCATACAAAGAAATTAAATTTAGGCCATGATAGCTTACTCCACACCCTCTTCCACCAATGAACCTCCAACCTAACCAACTTCTGAGCCAATAACACTTGATAACCACAAGCAACAGAGTAAGTCCTCTTAGGATTGTGATCCCAAGCAATAATATCCTCTTCGAGTAGAGAGCTACAACACCTACTACAAAGAATCATGTTAAGCTCGGCCCTGCCTTCCTCCTCACCCAAATCCGGCAACTATGTGAGATCCTTCCAACAAGCCCTCTCCAACTGACCATAGAAAGAGGACTTGAAGTCACTCACCCTAGACTAACCAGCCGCAAGAAATCTCTGGATCAAAGGAAGTAGGTGAGGAAATTGAGAGATAATCGAAGGGAATCCATCCCAAGAGTCAGACCAAAAAATAGCTTCCGAACCCTGTTTGTAGATCCAAAATAAACCATCCTTGATGAGTTTCACACCCTTATGAAGAGTACTCCAAATCACCGAACCTTTCCCCTCAAGAGGGTACCTAAGGAGATCATGCCGAGTGACACTAGGGAAATAATTATGAGATAATATCCTATCCCACAACTGATCTTGCTCCACACACCACCTCCAAAAAAGCTTAGCAACCACAGCCACTCCGAACAATGTAGATTGACGAAGACCTAGACCACCATATTGGTTTGGACTACACACATCTTCCCACTTGACCAGGATCCACTTGGAGGACAAAAAGCATCTAGCCCATAAAAACTATCTTTCAAGAGAATCCAAGTCCTTAAGAAACCCCACCAAAGCCACCTGAAGCATACATCTATAAGTAGGGAGTGCTTGCACAACTGACTTAAGAAGTTGAACCTGCCCAACAAAAGACAACCATCTATGTGTCCAATGATTGACATTCACCCAAAAATTATCAATGATATTCTGCCAAGAACCCTTGGGAAGACAACCAACATAAATTGGAATGATGAAATACATAAAAGGGAGAACCCCTATCTGAAACCTCAAAATATTAGCAATTCTTCTTTGAATGGGGGTGGGTGTATTGAAGAAGAAGATGGAAGATTTATCCTCATTAATCAATTGCCCCGATGCCACAAGGTAAACATCCAACAACTATCTCAAAAAAGTAGCTTCCTTGATAGTAGCCATCCCCATCAAGGCAGTATCATCAACAAACTGCAAATGAGACTGCGGAGGAAAATCTCCACCCCAATGCCAACCCTGAATTCAATTCCTAACCCAACATTTCTTTTCAACAAATGCCCAAGACCTTCATCAAGAAGAAGAAATAGGTACGGGGAGAGAGGGTCTCCTTGGTGTAGACCCCGAGAAGCCCCAAAAAGTTTGGAATGATTTCCATTTATCAATACCAATAGGGATATTGATGTAACACAACTCATGACCCATTGGATCCATTCTTCACAAAATCCAAAAGCAACAAGGATATTCTAAAGGAAGGACCATCTAACCCTTTCATAGGCCTTAGCCATATCTAGCTTAATGAACATTGTCTTTTCATGGGAACTGGCCATGGAGTGGATGGTCTCAGTAGCAATAACAACCCCATCCAAAATCTATTGACCCACAACAAATCCACTCCGTTCCTCCGAAATCAGCACTTTAAGCCACTTCTTCAATCTCTCAGCCATTAACTTTGATATAATTTTATATGCCACATTACAAAGGGAGATAGGCCTAAACTGTGTTAACCTATTTTCCCTTTCACACTTGGGAATGAGAGCAATGGAAGTGGAATTAAGAGCACGCAACATTTGCTTGTTCCTCTGGGACTCCTGAACAATCGCCAAAAGATCCAACTTTATGATATCCTAGAACTTTTGAAAGAACTCTATTGGGAAACCATCAGGGCCAAGATATTTTCCTCTCTTAATCTAAAATGCAATCTCCTCCAACTCCTCTAGAGAAATCTCCCTCATTAGATACTCATTCGCCTTCCTGGAGACCAACTGAGGGATACAAGAAAGAACTTATTCCTCCTCGATTGAACCCCCTTGTGAATCCTCTCTGAATAGAGTAGAAAAATACTATGATGCCTCAACCGCGATTTCCTAAAATGAGACAACACAATCTCCTAGTCGTTAATTAGCATAGAGATGGAGTTACCATGCCTCTTAGCCTTCATAGAATTAAAGAAAAAGGCATTATTTTTGTCCCCTTCTTGCAACCATTCAACCCCTGCCTTTTGCTTCCAATATACCTCTTCACGTATCTCACATTCATCCACCACCTTTAGAGTCCTAGCCTCTTCTTTCAAAATATCCTCTGAAGCCCCATTATCCTGAATCAATCTCGTAATAGTATTTAACTCTTCCCGAGTAGCGGCCTTATCAAGAAAAATATTACCAAAACACCGTCAATTCCACCTTTTAAGCTGATACTTGACAAACTGAAGAAGCTTGGAAAAGGTATACATTGCAGTACCAAAAGCAAGTCTACCTATCCTCCACCACACATCCACTTGGTCAAAAGAGTAGAATCCCATAACCACATAAGCTGGACTTTGAAGGAAGGAGATCGAGGCACCCAAGCAAAGATGATACTAAGCTTGATAGGCCAGTGGTCTGAACCCCTCCAATCCAAAATTTTGGAGGAAGTAGACCACAAGTCACCAACCCAATAACAAGAGACCAAGAATCGATCCAGCCTCTTAGCAACACAATCCTCACCAATCCTCCTATTATTCCAAGTAAAACGACCATTACTGGGTTGAACATCAATAAGATTTAGGTCAAAAATGCTATCCCTGAGAAGCAACGCAAAAGGATCCAACCTAGAAATTCCACTCATTTTCTTAGACAACTCCACGATAGCGTTGAAATCCCCAGCCAAAATCCATGGGTGGAAAGGAGCTAGGCTGCAAACATATCGAAGATGGGACCATAGAAGCTGTTTACCATGATATTCAATTGGCGCATACACATTAGAGAGGCGAATACATTCTCTTGTCACAAAGCATGAGGCCACCAACGAAATAGAAGATCTAGAAGACATCCACTAGAGAGGGAAAATGTTCTAGGGGTTCCATAAGCAAGCCACCCACCCAGACGCATCGTGAGCTCCAAAAAAATTACACTCACCATACTTCCACAACTTAGGTACCATATTCAACATACTCTCCATAGATAATTTAGTTTCCTGAAGAAGAAGAACATCCGAAGATTGATTCCTAACCAAATCATGAACAACTTTTTGTCGAGGGCCATTGTTCAAGCCCCTAACATTCCATGATAGAACAATCATTTCTAGGTACACAAGAAATGCAAATCTAGGGTCTTGACTACCCCTAACTCCACCAAAGTTTCCCTAGTTGATTTAATCTTTTCCAAATCCTTTTTCCTACCCAGCTTGGGATAGTTCTCACCAACCCCTTTCTTTGGATCCTTTTGCTAAATACCCATTCAAGAAGAGGACAAAGAGCTCTTTCTGACTTCCACACCATTCTTTATAGGCAAAGGAAAACCCTCTCCCCCATTCATCAAAACCCCAATAATAGGATCCAACCCAACCTGGACAATCAATTGCTGATCCGTGTCCATCTGCCCAACACTCATGTCCTGCACAACCGACATAGCCTCTTAAGGGGGCCCATCCTTTCCTGAACCCAAAGTTCCCTGATCCAAGTTCATCAAACCTGGATTCACTTCCTGTTGGCTGAGATTGTCCAACACCTCAAACCTATTAAAAGTAGCATCATCTTGCCTCTCCCCCAGAGTCCTCTTTTGCCCCCGATTCCTATTATGAGCTCTAACAGGGATATATCCATCCCCCCTAGTACCATCACCCAGAATAGGAACCTTCCCCTTATCAACCCTAGGTGGATTGCAAGGAGTTTGGACAGATTGGGTCACCATTGACTTAGCCCTAGGGCACCTGCACTGCAAGTGTCCATACTCATGACAAAGTCAACACCGAAAAGGTAGAGTTTCATAGTCTAACTGTTGCACCCATGTATATGATCTTGCACTCACTTCCACAAAATTTGGAAATGACATGCTTAAATCAATTTCCACATAGATACGGGAAAAAGTCATTACCTTTTTAAACTGTGTTTGTTGTGAAGACCCAACTAGTTTACCAAGCATTGAAGCCACCAAATGTAGAACATCCTCTCACCAACATTCGACTAGAAACCACGACAGCTGAATCCACACTAGAACCCTATTCAGGAGCTCTTCAGTTATATTGAAGCCCGCATGCCACAACTTCATAAACAAGCCCACTTGGTTATAGAAATAGGGACCCCCTCGAAAATACTATTCTGATCAACCATGCAATAAAAGGAAACCATAAAGTAATTATTCACTAAGAGATAATCTCCATCTCTCCTTTTGGTAGCCAGGTCGTCTGAGCCCAAGATTCCAAAAATTCCAACGAGACTCTTAAACCCATAAACTTGCAATAAAAGGAGTGTTTCAAATAATATTCAATATCATCCACCAACATCTCCATCAGGATAACCAATTTTGGTCTCTCTTTACATCTTTCCAAGCATCCATTAATCTTCGTAATCCTAGATCCTCCAGATGACTCAGAACCATTCATCTCTTGAACTGGCATAAACAAATTATTATCGAAAACCTTCGCACCCTGTGCAAGAGGTTTTGATCTAAAGGCTAATAAAAAATCCATCTTGGGGCTAACCCCAGATGATTCCCCTCGAGACATGAACTCAAAACAAGACCCTAAGTGGGCATGCAAGCCCCCAGGTCAAGAGAACAGAGGAAAAAAACCAAACGAGGGTTAACATAATACCCCTTCGGCTTCACCCACAACCCACCAAAACTCACAAGTTTTAGCTTAAAAAAGAAACACCCTACACCTAATCGGAATAGCTCACAGCCCAAGGAGAATGGACATGCACCAAACACCCAGTAAACACAACCCAACATGGGCCTTGTAGGTGGAAAAAGCCTCACCAAGCGGCAACACACTGAATCACACCTGACCACCACCTCTCACAGAAAACATGTAGGCCCAAACCTACTGGCGCAAGCCAAACACCCACTGCCTTGTTCCAAGGAAAAACAACAATGAATGAAGGCAGACACAACAAAGTAACACCTTGATCACAGAAAAATCCCCCCCTTGTCGCACTAGTAAGAAAGCACAGAGAGCGAGCTAGGGAACAAACGCCCTAGCTTGACCAACAGAGCTCAAAATCGCCATTAGACTTTTCAATCATATATTTATTATATATTAAATTATGTTATAGTTATTTATTATTTTAGTTTTCAATGGTCTCTAATGTGTTATATTTTTATTTTATTTTATTTTATATAAAATAGCACCCAATTATATGGGCTCTTTGTTTACTTGAGGTTTCCCAAGAGTTAGGGGGTTAAACTCCTACTTTATACACACAAATGCAAGGTCTTTAAGCACAAATTGGATTGGACCCAAGTTATTATAATGGTATATGCCACTATCTTAATCACTTGACAATAGTTGGAAAAATAAAAAGCAATATTTTCTTTAGAAAATACAGAAGATCATAATCAAAACCTATATCTAATCTGTAAGGTATGTTGGTTGTTTTTCAAGAACCAAGCTGATCTTCAAGGAAGCCTATGGATTTTTCCATTTCCAATTATCAGCAACCTGAAGGGATTGGCCAATGAACAAGTGAAAGCAACAATGTTTTCCTCTTGCACTTTGGGCTCTACAAGACTAGGGAGGGTGATCCAACAATGTATTTAAAGACCTCTGCAACTAATGATCGAATTCATTGTAAATAACAAATAAATTCTCATATAATAGCTCACTAAATGGAATGTATCAAAGAAGCTGGCTACTCCTTAACAACACTCAACATTTAGAGCATGAGAATGAGGAAACTTAACAAAAAATAACAACAATTGTAACCCATTTGAAAGTTTGTTTATAAGATTGATTTGCTACTAAATTGACCAACAAAATGTATCATGAACACTCACTTAGATCAGTGCCTTATCCTAGGAACAAATTCAATCTCAAAACCTATACAATTTGATAATAGTTTAACATATAACATCATTAAGCTTTGATAATATTGAATTACAGTATTATATTCATTGTATTCTTGACCATAACTTCTTACTAAGATCCTAGCACTCAATTTACATGAGCCTATAGCTTCATTTAGGAAATTTTCATTAATTATTTGAATTAAAAGCAAGAAGAGAACTACACATCCACTGGAAATCAATGAAGAAAAATAAGATAATCCTTGATCATATTATTCATAATCCATGAAACAAGTATATAGGAGAGAAATGGTCTTGAATTTGCATCATTCTATATTCAATTTCTAGTATTGCTATCAAAATTACATATGCATATTGACAAAATCAAAACCTAAGACAAAACACTAAAATGCTTTCTGTATTCCTTTACAATTTTTTTTTGTGATCAATTAACAAGCAATGAACTCGTAATTCTGGCCTTGAATTCCTTCTTATAGAAAATGAAGGAGAAAACAAGCTTCGAGCCAAGAAGTACACATTTCCTCTTCCTATTGGACTGATACAAAATATATTCCCCTTGCAGTTATATTTGTACTTTCATATGGAGGGAAATATTACATGAGACAAAGGTTATTTTCATTTATCATTGAAGATTAGGTCCCACCTTCCAATTGACACCTTTAAAATGATATAGCAATATCCATGTGCTCCAAAATTGTGTCCACATACACCAAGCATAATAGAGAAAAAAACATAAAGCATAGAAAAGCAAAAGAGACAAAAGACTCTCCATGTTTGCATCTTTGTCATCAAATTCAAATTGGGGAAAAAAATGTTTTATCCATACTTTAGCAAAAGTAGAATCTATACTGGTTCCAGGCTATGCATTATATTTGTCCCATTAGCTACTCACCATATTTTCAGACTTTGTTGAACAGTCCGGATAACTGAGAGGGGGGGGTGAATCAGTTATCGCAAAACAATTTTCTTAACTTTGATTAATTTGTAGCCAACTTAAATTAATTAGATAAACATCTAACTGATAAGAACATGAAAGCACATAAAATCACCATGCATAATGAACACCAGAATTACGTGGAAACCTAAGAAGGGGAAAACCACCGAGAATACTAATTCTCAATTATAAAGCACTGGTTAAGGTGATTTTACAAAAAGGCTCACTGCCAAAATGCTCACTGTAGGTAAGGCTCACTATTGGTGGGCTCACTGCCCGATTAATATGTAAAAGATTACAAAATGATCTCTTTGACAAAAATGAATTGATGAAGTTGCATCTACATATGCATGAATTCAATTCCGATTAAGAGCACAATATTTCTCTGCAATAGATCTAGTCAAGAACCTTCTGCACAACTTCTTCACACAAACTTTGCAAAATAGATTACTTCTTCCTTCTCAACTTTTTATCTGCTCGCACACATCATACTCCACACTTCTCATTTCATTGGAAAAAACAACCTTTACTTATACCATTCCATGTCTTCATAATCACATAGGTCGACCAGACACAATGTCTTCATAGTCTTCCAAGTCGGCCAAATACAATTTGAATTAGATCACCACAAAACATGTCGAAATGAAGAACAACCTTGAGATATTCAATAAGGCCTTGCATGCTAACACCAAACCAAAAAGATAGGTCACACAAAAGGATCTTCTTACCATGTTACCAAGGGACCCATGAATAGGTTAGACATAAGATAGGTTCATTACATACATAATTATCAGAAGATAGAAACTTTGGATTACATGAAATATATTTTGGAGCCGATGAGAATGCCACAACCAAGACCAAATCTTGATTATCATTAATTTTAGTATCAACCAGAGAACCACAATTTGACATAAAAAAACTTGCAAAATGCTACATGAAGTTCTGGATAGCAAGGTTACCCAGAGAAATCTTTGAGCACTACTTCCAACATCAAAAGATTAGCCTTCATTATTCTACATAAATTGACTTCCACAAATGTCCCAAAAGAAGTATTTCCATATCTAGAGCAAAGATAATATCCATACTATGTAACATCATAATACTCGATAGGATATATCAAGTCTGTACATCATCCAGAGCACAACCTTCTAGATCCAAGGTTTTGACATCAATGGCAACAATGCAAAATCATCTTCAACAACTTCTCAGTAGACTTAAGACCAAAATTGTCTACAATCCCATCACTGCAACTCAATCCTCAAGAACACCCAAATATTTATCTTTCTAGGCTTCAAATTCTTCTTCTGTAGGTCAATCAAATGTAATGATATCATTAGCCTTTTTCCTATAAGGAGCATATTTGGTCACAACTTGATTAGCCTCCTTATCAAACTCTTCTAAAGCAATTCTAGCTTGGGCAAGCATATCCATATTCTTCTTTAACATGCTCATATTATTTTCCTTACAAATATTGGCCCCTTGATTTGATATCACTTCATTGGCCTCCTATTTCCACTCCTATAGAGACTTGATATTACCATCATTCTTTAGTATATTAGGTAATAGGCCATTATTCATCTCATGAAAAATCTTCGCCAATTCCCTTACCTTAGCCTCTAAAGGATCAATCTTTCCCTAGAACTCTTGATTGCAATCACATTTCTAAGGGTTGGTTTGATCTTCTTATGCATTGAAATCATGCTTAGCTCCCACAACCATTATCCCCAAGTCTTGCATTCTAGGAATCCACCTTTCCATGAGTGGGATAACAATCTCCTTATCAATATCAAAACCATTTATCGCCCCCACCATTGAAGAATAAATAACATGAATGATAATTAACCTTTTATCCACTCCTTTATTAAAGTTCTCCAAAACTATAGTCACAATATTCAGGTTGCTATCAAGAATGTCTTTATCATGCATGTTGGCCTTTTCTTCATATTCTTTCAGCTTTTGGTGTAGTTCTTCTTTGCTGATGTCTTCTGCTTGTGCTGTATCTAAAGTACTTGGTCCCTCCACAACAATGGTCACATTTACCATATTGTCGAGAACAATTTCCCATGAAGAACTTATAGGAGGTGTAGTGGCAGCAACTGTTGGCTCTTGAGAGGTAGAGAGAGAAGTAGTATCAGTTTCCCTTGGCTCACATGATTATAAATTCTATAGTTTCTCCTACAACAATGCCAATTCAGTATGTAACTTCATTTTTTGTTGTTGGTTCTTTCCATAATCAACCAATAAATAATTATGCTTTTTCCTATAACTTTCTTTTTAGTAGTTACTGACTCCATTGTTGGTTTTGTGAATTAAGCAACATTGATTGACATTGTTGCAGCCTCAATTACTGAAGTAGCAGGCACTCTTTTTATAATTAATCCCCCCTATAATCGGTAGTAGGCTTTGCAATATTTGGCTTCTTGGTATTGGGGGCTAGGGACTAGATGGCCAATGTGTCCCACTGCTCACTAAATGCAGATCCTTGTAGAGCAATTGTAGCTTATTCCTCTGAATTGTAGAGAGGTCTATCATATCTCATTATTGTATCAAATGCAATGGCAGAAGATAAGTCCCATTTGGGAAATAAAAGAATTCCACTTCTTCTCACCAGTTCTCTTCCCTCAAATGCAGTTATTTCTTGACATTTCTCCTTCATCTCTTTTATTACTTGTGTTTGGATGATTGAATCAGGTAGCTCAGGATGGAGGCTCCTTTGTTCTACAACTTTATTTACAAACTCATCCTCCAAAAAATTTCCATGAAGGATTTGGACTTCACAAAAGAATCATCATCCATAAATTTAGTACATGCTTCTTCTCTAACATCATTTTGGCTATTTAAGCTAGTAAGGCCAGCCTTGCTTAATATCAAACCAAGCTACTATGATGCAATATCCCTAGGTGGAGAAGGCATTCCTTGTTGCATTTCTTCTTCTTATACCAAGATCTCTTCCTCAAAATCCTCTTCATAATCCACCAAGCCAATTGATTGAACCTTTTTCTTCTTCAGAGGTGACTCTCTTGGTGGTGATGCTTGTCTTGGTGGAGAGTCAATACAAATAAATTCATGTCTAGTTGACCTAGGAGGAGATGACAGTGGCATTTGTGGCACTGGAGAAGGGATCCTTTTCTCCTCTTGGGAAGAGGCAACAATTGTATCCTTTCCCTTCACCTTATTCTTCTTCCTTCTGAAAAAAATGACGTTTTTCTCAAGGGGCTGGCAAGCTAGCCCTTCTTCCATTATATGGGTTTCCCCCTCACCTTGTTCCTCTATATCAATGGCCTTTCCCTTTTCTTGGACCAATATATGTCACCTTCTAAATTCCCTACTACTATCTCAAAGTTTTGGAAAACATATTCAATTCTCTGCATCTCATTCAAAATTCTAGCAAGAGCAGTGAATTGGGGATCCTTTTCTCTTATTTCCTTTTGCAATTTATTAAAAGAAATCCACTTTGCTTTCCTATCACCCTATTTTTGAAAATAACAAATGTTTGTAATCACATCCTTAGGAAAGTAGAAATTGTGAGTAAACTTTGAGCTTCTATTTCTAATTTTCAACCATGCCATGAACCCTTAGAGATCATGGTTTCTTGTTGCTCTTCTCATTCCTAGAGGTTTGAGTATGTCATTAATCTTGTCCCATCTTCCTTTAATCATTACAAAATAAAAAAATTAAGTGTACAAAGGGAAGAATGTTCCCTTTCCCTGATCCTTCAAGTGGTTATTTTCCACATTCCTGGACTGCCACATCACTTCTAGAAAGCCAATTCTCTTTGGCACACCCTTGGGAAATAGGTGGGGTGAAACAAATATGCCATAAAATCTCAAAACAATATAGGTAGGATAAGGGATAACAACCCATCAATTATAATCAACCCCTAGATCTGGCCTCCTTTCCTAAGGCTTAAAAAAATCATGCAAGGCTATAAGAATCCTTGGAATGTTCATGACCAACACTCTCCTCAACTTGGAGGCAAATAAGTTTTCAAACATGACATAATCAAATTTTCTATCATCTTTATCAAGGACCATAGTCCAACATTGAACATGAAGCTCCAAGTTACCTTTCTTTTGCTCTAATGTCATATCCTGACCAAAATATGGAGCACCTTTGAACAATAACAAGTGCATAAACAATGAGTACCAAAATAATTTGACTCCATCTTTACCCGTCTTCAATTCAACCAGGCCCTCATGAACTCTCTCTGCTAGGTATCCTCCATAATCATACAATGTTCAATATGTGGGATGTTGAATATGTGTTGCCATGTGCATCTAGGCCATGGGTATGCCTATAACTAGGTCATAACCAATGATTTGGCATATAGAATAGAAATCCCTCTGAAAGTAAGACAAAAAATACTTGATAGGGTAGGGTTCCTTATTTGAAAGACCCAAGACTACCCGTCTACCATCCACAGATGCCAAATAATTTGGTAATATTGAAATTTTGAATGTGTGCTTAAATTTTTCATATTCTGCCATGAGAGTCTTCTCATCAATCAACACCATGTCCTCACTCCATTTTGTGAGCTTGAATATTTTTGCAATCTCTTCCCTTGTGACCTTGACCATGTTAATACCATCAAAAGATCTCACAGTCCTTGTGACTAGATCATAGTTTCCATCTAATGTCTTTAGGAAGTCCACATCCATGTAAACATTTGGGACTATCAATTTTCCCAAATCCAAGTTCCATGGGTTTCCCACAGGAATGCCACAATTCCTATTCCCAAACCAACAACTGAAAATTGCCACCCAGTGTAGGGCAATGCGACATCCTTGATAACACTTTTCTTGTCAATTAGTCCCTCTACAATTTTCTTCCCTTGGAACAATAATTGACCTTTAGTTTTTTCAGAGGTCAAGGGTTTCAACTTGTCAGTTAGGTCCTGGACTATAGGTCTGATAGGGGGTTTGAGCCAAAAAATTTCTCCATAGACGAAGACACTTTTACTTTAGGGGCCATGATTCTAGGGTTTTCATGAACTAGGGTTCCTTTCAGAAAACTAAAAACTTACAACTTAGGCAAGGGTTTGAATTATAAAATAACAGGACCAGACAAGCTAATTGCTTTGAAATTATGTCAAACCTTAAAAGAAATGCATAAACAAGATAACCCTAATGACAAGATGATTGAGCGAGAACAATTAAACAAGTTCTAATCAATTTTAGAAGCAAGGAAGTGATTTTACTTACTGGTTTGCAAAATGCTCGAAAACCCTAATTTTGTTGTTGAACAAGCTTGAAAATTACAACATGAACTTTTTGAATGTGCAAAATGCCTTTAACAATCTTCAATTATGCTTTAAAACAGGTTTTAATGGCTTTAAAGCTTTCCACTTTAGTAGCTCTATGTCTTGTCCACCATTATGGTTCGCTCATGTGAACTAGAACGAATCATTTTCCTTCAAACTCAACTTTGAATGTCAATCGTTGATCATACGATGATATGGCCAGATAGATGACCCAGACTCAGTCAAAGAATTTTGAAAAAGTTGACTGTAAACCTCCACTTCCATCGACCAATAAAAAATAGGCTATGTGGACCCAAGATCCAACTCATCCGTGGGCTCCACCATTTTCTTAAGCACCAAGGAAATCCACATGTCGGCTTCCCCGCTTCCCCGTTGGTCTTAACCCACATGCAACTTTCAGCAGTGGGGAGGTGGGGAAGGGCTCAAATTAGATCTAAAACCTTCAACATATGTGTGCTTTACCATAAGAGCACTTGTGCACATAACCTTCAAACATAATGGATGACCAAGATTAAAAGATCTTGTTTACTTTTACAACACGTGCTTAAAACTCCCTTTAGTAGTGTAGACTTTACCATCCATACCCCTGTGCCAAAATATTTCATTAATATTTCCTCCTTCCCTATAATTCTTTTGTGCTATAGATTGTGCCATGTGGAACTCTCCCGCTTCCCCATTGAGAGACTAAAGATGGAGGTGGGTCCCCCACGAGATGGTGGGGAAGGGCTAAGATTTACCCACATCATCCATCCTCGATCGTCGATCTGATCAAACAGAGTGTTCGCTACCTTTGAAGTCTGATGGGCCCCCATTGACAAGGGGACACATGTCATCAACCCACCAACCTGTGAGATTATTTTAATGAATATTAAAATTGAGTGGGGGCACGAGGAACAGTCTAGATTCAACCACATCACTTCATGTACATAGTTGATTTTAGTAAAGCTCCATAACTGCTACCTTTGAAAATGACAAGGTTCACTAACAGACATGACATGCAATGCTTGCCTGCTAGCACACCAAAAATTTTTAATAGAAAATGAAATGAAGTGGGGGTGTGCGGAGTGGCCAAGATTTTATCTCATAGATTCAATGGTGCTCATAAAAATTTGTATCTGCACGCACCAATAGTTAGTAACTTAAAATGCGGCTTGACTAGGAAAATGATGGACATGGGCATAAAACATTAGGTCGAGACTTTAGGTTAATGATAGAAAAATTAAAGCTTTGACCTAGGACCACTTAGCAAATATTTAAGGATTATAAATATGCATAACATAAACGTAACATTTCTAATAAATCAACGGGCATCAGCTGGGAGTATTAGGATCAAGGGACTAGTGAATGAATGGACACAAAGGCATAAGTTGTGAATTGAATGACCGGGAATAGGAAACATGCAGTCAATAATGAATTAGACTACTGAGCAAAGGGATTTAAAGTTGGGATTTTAGAAGGGTTTAAGGAAAACAAAACCCTAAAAAATGACAGATAATCAAAACCATAAGCCCATAAACATAAAAAATAACCATATTTTGCAATGTTTCATCAGTGGAAGACAAATATTTTTAAGGGTTCCACCAAGGTAGCAAGTAGAAAGCACAAGAGGGACTAGGATTTTTTTAGACATGTGCATGGGTGGTGTATTGGCAAGTTGTCAATATTTGGAAACATAATGTGTTTGAGTCCCTAATTTTCGTAGGGAACATGGATGAAGTCACCCTATTGTGGCCTCCCAACTTTGATTATTGTAGACATGGAAAATGTACCGATTGATCTTATACACCTGATCCTGATTTCACTAACACCGCTTCATCTTGAATCATCTTCTTTGTTGGTCATTTAATTAAATCTTTATTTAATTAAATTCACCACATTTCATCTCTTAATTAAATAAATCAAATTTATCTGATTAAGTCATTCTTTTCTATTAATTAAATAGATCATTTTGTTTAATTAATTCTAATGTCCTCTTTTAATTAAATAATTAACTTTATTTGATTAAATCATCATATTCTATTCTGTAATTAAATAAATCAATTTTATTTAATTAATCTCTAAAGTTTTTCTATTAAATTAAATAAAGTAATCTTTATTTAATTTAATCTAACATCATCCCCCTTTAATTAAATAAATCAAAATATTTATTTAATTAAGTCTAAATCCTATTCCTCTCATTCTGATTTAAATTAACCCAAAAGCCTAAGTCAAAATGGTCAAATCAACTAATATCTCTTTAAATTAATCAAATCATGATTAAATCTAATCAAAATCCATCACATCCTCTAGCTTTTGCAACTTGCACAAGAAAATCATTTAATTGATTTATTAAATCCTCTAATTTCCCTCAACATGGCATCAAAAGGGAATATTCCTCCAAATTTGAAAATCCCTCCAAATGGGATTTGTCCTTCCAACAAAGCATTTAACTCCTCTTACATGTCCTTGTGCATTGAGCCAAGTGACATTTAAGTCATTTTCTCCCCCTTCAACATGTCATTTCATGAATTTCAAATTTCACCTAATATCATTTATTGGCACATTCATCAAAATGTGCTCAACCTTCCTCCATTCACATCTTGACAAGTGGCACTTGGTCATTGGATGTTGATTAATCCCACATTCATCCATTTTGCCTCTTCTTCTCTCAATCTCTTCTATAAATAAAAGGTCTCTTTACTTATTTTGGATCCACAAGTTATGCATTTTAAATCCACAACTTAGAGCAAAGTTAATATCTTCATATTTAGAAAAAATTCTTCCATTTCCATAGCATTTTTGCATCATCATAACTAGGTTATTGTAGATTTCATCAATGAAGCACATTATTCATTATCATCAAGTGGATCAATCTTCATCAAGCTTACAAGGGATTGGGAAAGGGCCATTTTCCATATCAAAATGGCACCAATTCTCCCATGGGATTAAGAGTTTGCATGCTTTAATAGGATTTATTTGCTTTCTTTGTTGTGTTCTTCATCCATTTCCTATTGTAAATGAATTGCATGGGGAATCGTAGTTCTAACTTGCATATGTGACTAAAATTATGTTTCTTCTTTGTGTTTGTGTAGGTCTAGGATTGGGGTTCACATTTTGGCGCTAGAAGGAGGGCAAACTTGAAGATTTTAACATGTTTTTCTCAAAAATTCTGTGGTTTTTTGATTGTTTTTGTGCCTATAGGAAACTATGTCGCTATTAGTTTAGCGGTGCCATACAATGACGCTAACCAGTCTAGCAACACCATACAACAACACTGAAAACTCCAAACTCCACTGCTAAGGTCTTCCCACCTAGAAATTCAAAATTTCAAATTGACGCTGGGCACTTTTCTATTGTTGGTCAACCCAAACTCCAAATTGTGTCACTTGGCAAAACAACGCCGCAATCATGCTCACTATCCCTACTACAAAGCACTGGTGTCAGTCCTAGCAGTGCCATATAACACTGCTAACCTCTTCAAAATACACCACATATGCAGACTGCACCACTGGAGTAGGGTAAAAGGCACTAATCAGTTTAATTTTAGCATGTGCTTTTTTTATTCTAGTTACTTGTGATTACTAATTAGTTTTCAACCTCTATTTTTGTAGTTTTAACCAGTTTTTGTAGGTTGGCTTAATCAAAGGTGAGGAGGGAAACAAAGATGAAGACTTCTATGACATCATCATCTCATTGTATCAAGTGTTTTTAAACACTTTGGGGAGAAATTATAATCCCTCTTCTAAGGATTTTCTATCTTTCATGCTTTTAGGACTCACTAATTTTCAATTTGGGTGTAAAAATAGCAAGACCAAAGGATTACAAAGAACCTTAGGCAACTTACTAGATTTTTTTTAAGGTTTAACAATTGAACAAGCAACTTTTATATTTCCTTTTGGTGCTTAAAAATTTAATCATTGCTTTGAAAGGTTAAAATGAACATGTGCTTCTATGTTTTGTAATCACCTACCCAAAGTAGTATAATCTAAAAGATGCATGCACTTCTCTCATGCATCACGGTGATCTTGAGAATCAAAAGGCTTTTTGTGATATTAAATTGTGTAAGTGATTGCCTCCACACTTCAATTTGGGTTTAAAATTGGAAAAATCTTGTGAGTGTGAGTGGAACATATCACATGTGTTCTCTCTTTTTTTCTCAACAAAGATCGATCGAACTACGGATGTGTTTGCTCATTTTTGTGTTATCTTAGAGGGCCTGTCTTGTGGGAAAAAGTAATCATCCAAGGGAATGACCCAACCAAGAACACGCTAAATCCAAGCGACTTCCAACTGGTATATAAGTGTGGGTACTTGAGGAAAGTTCAAGTATCATGAGGATTGTTTCAAAAAGAAGGGCAACGATGGTCTCTTGACGCATGGATGATCTTGCACGAATGGAATTCCCATACTAGAACCTTTGTTTAGAAAGGCCAAAATCCTTAATCTATTTGTTGGTGCAAGAATGATCATTCTAAAGCCACCCCACATTTTTTATGGCTCTTAATAGAGATGAGAAGTATGCCATGGGAGTTTTATGGGTACTGATGCTTGGCTGACCCGAGAAGTGTGTGGCATGGAGGGGATCGAGTGTGGTCAAGCATCTAATCATCTGCTAAGAGTAGGCATAGCTAGATTTATCCAAGTGGGGATTCAACAAATAATATCTTTTCATCCATAGGGTTGTACATGTTCTTAGAAACAAAACACTTTTCTTGAAGCGAAAACATTGGGAAAACAAACACTCAACATGAACATCAAAATCCAAACCCTTTAGGAAGCAAATACCTTTGAAAAAATTTAAGTGCTATGGCTTGCCCTAGGGGTTCTATCGTTAGAGGCTTCTAAGCAATTGAATTTATATCTCAATTTGCTCACTAAAGTCAACAATAGGAAACTTTTGCCTAAAATTCCTTGATATCCACATAAATCACTTTGTGGGATAAAAAGAAGTTAGGACATTAGACATCTAGTTTGAGAATCTAATCAAGAATTGTTTGTGGTAAAATGAATTTATTTAGAAAATCTAAAGAACAATTGAACCCTACACATGTTTCCTTCCAAATGACTTCCCAAAAGATCAAGATTGAAAACAAAAATCCAAAGGTCTTAGTCAAAAATCTCGCAAAAAAAGGTTGTCTATGATTTATGAATTCAGAGAAAGATTGACATTCAATTTTTAGAAACGTGCATCAAGGAACAATCAAATTTTTTTCTCATTTTGCTATTGTCAAAATCCAAGTCTCTTTCAAAGGTTTGAGTATCTCACATAGGAAGTATTTCATGTTTTTCAACACCGAGGTCTTGAAAACAAAGAGTCTATTTAGGTTCATCTTAGGATCAAATAAAAACTTTCATCCATCCCTCAAACATCAAACCAAAAATCATCTCATCATCAACTCTTGAAAATCTTGAAAAAATCATCCGTTCTAAACTTTGGGAAAATCCTCTTGAAACCAAAAATCAAGACAAATCCAAATCATCTTGTTTGATTAGATGTGTGTAGCTCCATCCTTCTCTACATATTTAGTCAAATTATCAAATCCTTGTGAACAAGTCTATCCCTTGATAACATCCAACATCTTGGGATTTATGAGTTCACTATCTAAAATCAAATCAAGTCAAATCATCTTGTTTGGTTAAGTGCGTCTAGATGAATCCTTCTTTACACACTTAGTCAAATTATCATCTTGTGTACAAGTTTACTCTAGGACAACATCCAACCTTTTAGAGTTTATGAGTGCAATATCCAAATCAAATCCAATAAGTTCCCAAAGTCAAGATCAAAATAAAATCAAATCAAAATCCAAAGTCCCAAAATTTAGTATCTCCTTCAAGATTTCTCAAGAGTTCAATCATTCATATCATCCATCTTTCATCTCATCATCACACATTGATCCTTAATCCTCCTAGATTTTCTCTTTTGTGGCTAAAGTTAGATCAATCTAAAGAATTAGAGCTTTATCTCACACATTCTTGAAAATTGACCCCCATTTTATGGTGCAAACTAGATCACAACACAAGAAGAACATGGAATCCAACAAAGAAACATCAACTTTGAGTGACTTGAGCCAAACCGCTCCTGAAACAAATATCATTAGATCAAGCAATCCCCTAAGTAACCTTCCTCTATCATCACAGAATCCTCAAGTGGAAGGCCAAGTTGAAGATTTCACCAATAATGTCTTGGGGATGATACAAGATAAACTCATTGATCACAGACTCATAGAATTGTCAATACCATGATGAGGCTCAATCCCTCCCAACACATGCTTGAATTGGTGAAAGAAGGGGATAAACTCCCTTTCGACTATTATTTAAGCACTCTTGTGGAGAAATCTATTGAGATGATGCCACTGGTTTCATTCACACCATCCTCATTCCAAAGCATCACTCAATCCATCCCGCAAATCACATCATCCATTGCTCCAACCCCACCAATTTTCAACCAGGGGAGCATATTACTTCATGCACTACAATCACACCCCCTTGTGAATAACCAATATTTGGATGCAAACACCATCTTGGTTCAATCCGTCCCATTAAATTCAACAACACCCATATGTTCCCCTCACCTTCCAAGATCCCAATGACCCATCATCATCTTTTCGTTGAACACCGACATACCCTGTAAACACACAAACCTCTTTCCCTATGACCTCGCAAGGAGAAGGTGGATTATTCAGACCAAGGGGCATCTTTGACCCTTCATCATCATCATTTCCTCAAGGGAATACACCACCCATTTTTCCACCACTTCCACCTTTGACATTAATATCCACATCACCCCTCGGTTTAGGGCTTCCCCCTTTACCAAACATCAATCAACAGAATCAAAGCAACCCCCAATCATAAATCAAAACATCATGCAAAATCCTCCCATCTTGCCATCGATATCACAAAAGCAGATGGAAACAATCCTGAAAACACAGGAAATCATCACAACATCTCAAATCATGGTCTCCCAAGGGCCTATCATATCAATTACACCATCCACTACACAAATCCCAATCATCACTACAATAATACCTCTCATCACAACAACAAACACCATTCTGAACCTGCCACCACCACCACCTCCAACAACAAACATAGTCAACCAATATAGCATCATGTTGCAAGCCACTCAATAAGCTACCTATCAAAAGGCACTCCAATAAATCCAAATTCAACAAGCTACACAACAAGCTACCCAACAAGTGCAAGCACAATTAGCTACACAACAAGCACAACAAGCACAATAGGCTTCCAAAGCTCAAGCTTTGTTGCAAAAACAACAAGCTTCCCAAGCTGCTCAAGCAGCTCAAGCTGCAGAAGCCGTAGAATCTATGAAGGCTGCCCAAGCTGCACAAGCAGCCCAATAAGAACAAGCTCAAGCTCAAGCCCAATATCAAGCTCAGTAAGTGTAAACGCAAGCTCAATACCAGACACAATTGCAAGCAGCTCAAGAACAAGCATATTAGCAAGCCCTGTAACAATACCAAGCACAACAAGAAGCAACCCAATTACTAGCCCAACAACAAGCATTGTTGGCATAGCAACAATAAGACCAACAACAAGCATTGTTGGAACAACAACAACAAGACCAACAACAAGCGTTGTTGGCACAACAAAAAATGTAGGCATATCAACAAGCCTTGATCGCGCAATAGAGCTTGCAAAAAACTCCCACCAACACACCCAACACTCTACCCATCAATCAAACACCTCAACCACTTCAAAACACATTCACTCCACCCCCTGATCTGGAAGGCGATGTGACAAAACAAATTAAATTGTTCTCAAAGAAAGTACTCGATCTCCAATTAGGGAAAACAACAAAGACACCAAGCAACTTGTGTCCCTATCCTTTTGACCATTCCCAAAGGGGTTTGAAATCCCCAAATTCGACAAATATCATGGGATGGGAAACCCTTAAGATCACATCAGGGAATTCCAAGTACATTGCATGGAGATCACATATGACAATATCTATCTGATGCAACTATTCCCTAGAAGTTTGGTTGGTCCCGCCATGGAGTGGTTCTCTCGCATTCCACCTGACATTAAAAAGTTCCAAGAAATTGTAGACGCATTGCTAAAAAATTACGCATTCAACATTGGTATGGATGTTAGTCTAGAGGAACTATTTTCTCTTAAACAAGGTAAGGGGGAATCATTTGCCTCTTTCCTACAACGATGGTGATCCAAGGCCAATAGGAGCAAGTGGGCCATGCAAGAGGAACAACAAGTTTGCACCATCATTTCCAATCTTGAGAAACCTTGGCCTTTCATATCAAGGTGAAAAGTATCACTGCATATAACCAATTGATCTCCAAGGTGCTCAACATCAAATGAGCCCTTATTGCACAAGGAGGTACACCCGCATATCCAGAACATCAAGACAACCGACCTTCAACCAGCTATAATGAAAAACCTCACACATGGGTGAGAAATAAAAATGTCACCAATAATGGTGTGGTGGATGCCAAGGTCGTAATCGGTGCTCCAAAACAAAACACCCAAACATATCAGCAACCTCAAAACAACATGCAAACCAATGCAGTGTCACAACAACCATCAAACAATCAAATTAATAACTTGAATAATCAAGGGGGACCACCTCCATGAAACAAGTATCTCCCCAAGGGGAAATACACAACCCTTGGGGAATCAATTGAATCAGTCATGAAGAAGCTGGTAAACAAAAGTCTCATCAAGATCCCCACATCTGAGAATTATCAAGATCCCTAAATGAAACCACCATGGTACAATGAGAATCACCTTTGTGATTTTCATAAAATCAAGGGGCACACAACCGCTAGCTGCATGAGGTTGAAAAATCTAATCCAAGACCTCATCGATGATTAAATAATAAATGTGGAACAACTAGCTGGAAACCAAGACCTTAAAATATACATGAATCCGATGCCGGATCATAACACAGGGATCAACAAAGGACATCGAAAGTATGCCAATGTGAACCATGTGTACGATCATGTTATCACATCCCTAGATGAAATGGTCACTATTATTAACATCAAAGGAGCCAAAGCTGATTGTGGACTCACCACACGTGGTGGAAAAATCACCATTGTTGGATCATCACAACCACCTAGAGCATCCATCTCAAATCCAAAATCTATTCCTAGTGGTTACAACATCTTAGAACAACTGAAGAGAACTCTTGCTTAGGTCTCCATCATGGGGTTACTGAAGATATCACCCACACATAAAAAGATCATTGAGGAAGCATTGGATTTATCCACCATCTCTATGGATCTTGATGCTGAACAATTCCAAGCTATGGTAAGAAAAATTATCACCCCAAATCTCCTCACATTCTTCGATTAGGACTTTCCCACCCAGCTATCTCATAGTTGCTCACTCCACCTTGAGGTCTTGGTCCATCAAAACAAAGTTAAAAGAGTCTTGGCGGATGGGGGTGCAGGTTTAAACATTTGTTCACTTAAACTGATAAAGAATTTGAGAATCTCAGAGGACTCCATTGAAAAAGGAAAGGGCATCATAATTAGGGCTTACAATGATTAAGAAAGAGTGTGTCAGGGCACTATCCAACTCCCTATTCAAGTAGGGCCAACCATTATGGAAACTACCTGCAAGGTCCTTGACCTTGATTTGCTTTACAACATTCTCGTGGGGTGTTTGTGGATCCATGAGATGCAAGCAGTGGCATCAACCTTCCACCATTGTGTTAAATTCCCATACCAAAACTAAGAGGTCATGATTCATGGGGATCCCAAACCCTTTTCTTACTGCAAGAGCCTAGAAGAAAAATACTATAAAATCCCCCAAGTGCCGAAGAACGATGAAGGCCCTTCAACCCCATATATAGACCCAACTACTTTGGTTTCCACTTCTAAGACAAAGACACCCACCATCCTTGATATTTCCAAAATCAAAGTCATTGTCCAAGACAACAAGTGTGGGGATTATAAAATAAAGAAAGGTGATTTCATGGTAGGGAAGTTACCTCAATCCCCTAGGTCTCATGGGAAACCCCAACCAACTGAAACATCATCCCAAACTTTCAGAGCTGACCCTTCTAGATTAAGAAGTTGGGGAGACTTAAGTTGAGAAGTGGTGGATGAAAGAGACATATAAAGCTTGCTATACCAAGATGAAAGGCCTATACCTGATCTTCCTATGGATGAAAGAAGCAAGGGATATCAAATGATGCTTAGTATGGGCTATGGCGGAAACAAGAGACTTGGGAAAAATGAATATGGTCTCCTAATACCCCTCATTCCTGAGATGTGCATGAGAAATCTTGGCCTCAGATGTACCCCTTTGAGTGTAACCATATGTGGCCAAGGTCCCCTAGTTAAAGCAGTCAAGACTCCCCTTCAGCTACTAGCAACTGAACTTCGCTTACCCGTATCCACATACCAAGTCATAAACAACTTCACATTTGACATAACTGATGTCTATAGTAGTAGTGATGAGGAAGATTCCATAACCAATTTACCTATTCTTTTCAAAGATACCTCTGTCCTCATGATTAGTACCTTGTCATTTGAGTCAACTAGTCAAACCATGAAATATACCTATTCTACCCCCAGCTCATCGATTATGACCAACAAGGACCACCGGTTCTAGACACATTTGAAAATGATGAGGCACTCTCGGAATTCATGGGACTACATGATACTATACCGTGCAAAGATCATAAGGTTGGATTTGACATCATACTAGACACACATGCCTATTATGGGGAAATGATTGAATCCTTCAGTTACAAAAGAAAAAACTTGAGAATAATCTCTAGGTCTTTGAGTGAAAATCATGCTGTGGCACTCTATGACTCAAAAATAGTAAAAATAAAGGACATATCCGATGGTGAAAACCTCTCTGAGGTGCTAGGGGATGAAGGATTCAATATTCCTCTTAGTGCCATCCATTAGGAGAAGTCAACAGTTCTAGCAGAAACTTGCAATCCGGTCAACTTGGGAAGAGAGGAACTACCACACATAACATTCTATGCAGAGTCTCTCTTAATAGAAGAACATGAACTCCTAGCTACATTCTTAAGAGAAAGAAAGGTCAACTTTGCATGGACCTATGTCGACATGCCTGGACTTGATCCAGAGGTTGTGGTTCACCACCTAGCTGTATATCCTGAAGAAAAACCCATGAGACAAAAGCTAAGGAAAATGCATCCCCAGATAGCTTTGTTGGTCAAAATGGAATTGCAAAAGCTCCTAGATGTAGGATTCATATGGCCGATAGATTATCTAGAGTGGGTCTCTAATATTGTACCTATCTCAAAGCCCACTAGGGGCATTTGTATTTGCACATATTTTAGAGACTTAAACAAGGCATGTCCCAAGGATGACTTTCCACTTCCAAACATTGATATGATTGTGGGTATGACAACAGGGCATGATATGTTATCCTTGATGGACATATTCTCAGTATATAACCAGATCATGATAGAAAAAGAGGACCAACATAAAACAACCTTCACTTGTCCATGGGGGACATACTGCTGGAATATGATGCCATTTGGGCTAAAGAATGTAGGAGCGACCTACTAGAGGGCCATGATACTAATTTTTCATGATATGATCCATAAGACTGTGGAAGATTGCATGGATGATATATTGGCCAATTCAAAGAAAAGACAAGATCACATAGTAGCATTGAGTGCCATCTTTGACAGACTTGAAAAGTACAAGGTTTGCTTAAATCCAAAAAAGTGTGTCTTTGGGGTGCAATCAGGAAAAATCCTAGGCTACGTTGTATCCATGAGAGGAATCAAGGTAGATCCAGCTAGGGTCAAGGAAATCCTTGAAATGGAGGCACCCAAAACATTGAAGCAACTAAGAGGTCTACAATGAAGACTCCAGTCCATCCATAGATTCATAGCACAATTGGCAGACAAGCAAATCCCGTACTCTCGTCTACTCCACAAGGGGGTAGCATATAGATGGGATGACAAATGTGATTAGGCCTTTAACAAGATTAAGGAGTATTTACTCACACCGCCCATCGTCATGCAACCTATTCTAGGTAAACCCTTGATCTTATATATATCAACAACAATAGGAGCTCTCGACACTCTCCTAACACAACACGATGAAACTAGGAAATAGAGAGCCATCTATTACATTGGCGAAACAATGGTGGGGAACGAGCTAAACTACACATCCATTGAAAAAGATTGCTTGGTAGTCATATTTTCAGCTCAAAAGTTTAGACATTACATGCTAGCACACTTAATCAAGCTTATTTCCAAAATAGACCCTCTTAAGTACATGTTATCCAAAGCAACTCTCACGGGGTGGAAAAAAATGGGTTATGATTCTCACAGAGCATGATATCGAGTATGTAGAATGCACAGCTATCAAAGGGAAAGCCATCATAGATCAACTGGAAGAAGCACCCATATATGCAGAAAATCCACTTGTATCAGAATTCCTTGATGAATCAATCTTCAACTTGAGTGTGGCAGATCATTGGAAAATGTATTTCGATGGGTCTTATACACAACATGGGTTAGGAGTAGGGATTTTATTTATCACTCCATATGGAGATTGTATACCTAAATCATACAAACTATCATTTCCATGCACAAATAACATTGCCAAATATGAAGCTCTTGTCATAGGGCTAAGAATTTCAGTGTAGTGGTAGATAATGACACTTAAGGTATATGTAGATTCACAACTCATAATCAAATAAGTAAGTGGTGAGTATCAAACAAAGGATGACAAGTTGACTCCCTAGAAAAAGCTGGTGGAAAGCCTTAAGGAGTTCTTCATCGATATCTCATTTGAGAAGCTACCGAGAGCAAATAACAAAGTAGTAGATGCCATGGATACAATCAGATCACTCTTAGAAATCCTGTGCAACATCCCAACACAAGAATTCCTCGTAGATAGCTTCTCATGCCTACATTTGAGGTACCAGAGTCTGAATTTGTGTGCAAAATTGTTGGTCTTGGTGATCCCTAGTACCATGATATATACACTTATCTGAGAATAGGAGTTCTCCCCATAGACATAACCCTGAACCTCAAAAGAGCCTTTGTCAAAAAATATCCCGTTTTGTCATCCTAGGAGATACCCTTTACTGTAGAAGCATTGAAGGAACCCTGTTACATTGCCTAAATGTTGAGGAAGCCTTGACTGCTTTAACTAAGGTACATAACAACATTTGCGGTTCACATTCAAGTTGAATGACCTTGGCTAAGAAATTGCTGAGGACAGGGTACTATTGGCCAACAATGGAAAGAGAAGCACATGACTGTGTCAAAAGGTGTCTACAATGTCAGTAGTGTGGGGACCTCATCCATGCACCAACTCAAGAGCTCGATCCGATTGTCACACCATGGCCCTTTTCGGAGTGGGGACTCGATCTCATTGGAAAAATCACCCCCACCTCATCCAATGGACATAAATTTATCATCACCACTACTAAGTATTTCACGAAGTGGGTGGAAGCCATCCTCATGACCTACATTACTGGAAAGTAGATATCCAAGTTCATCCTGAAATATTTAACATGCCGCTATGGTGTCTCCCAAGCCATTATCTCAGATAATGGGACACCTTTCAAGAATTAGGAGGTTTGTGACCTATGTCATAAATTCAAAATCCAACATTGCTTTTCCACTCCGTATTATCCCCAAGGCAATGGCCAAGCATAAGCTACCAACAAAACCATTCTGAAAATCCTCAAGAAAACAATCAATGACGCAGGTTGTGACTGGCATTTGTAGTTAAATCTTGCCTTATGGGCCTATCAAACGAGCATCTGTACACCAACAGGTGCCACCCCATTTTCCTTGGTCTACGGATCAGAGGCCATAAACCCCATTGAGATCGAGCTCCCGTCATTGAGAATATCATTATAGAACCTCATCACAGATGAAGAATACTGAGTATCAAGACTGAATGAGTAGCATATGAGCACCTTAAATCATTTGTAAGTTTATCAAAATTGACTCAAGCGGAGCTACAACAAGAAGATCAACAGTTGGACATTCCAAGTTGGAGAGCTAGTGCTGAAGGAGAACCAGAAGAACGTACCAAATCCAGACAGCAAGGGAAAGTTTGAACCCAATTGGTTGGGACCATTCATGATCACAACAAGCTACAAGTCATGGCCATATCAGTTATCAATACCAGAGGGCGAGTCTCTATAGAGCCCATGAAAAGCTCCAATTTCAAAAAGTTTTATGCGTAATTCTTCCAAGGTATAAAACCAAAAATACAAAAAAATCATAAAATGTCTTGAAAAAATGGTTACCCTGATGAAAACTTGGAAAACAGGTGTCTTGGTGACAACAAAAAAATCAAAAAGCATTAAAAAAATCCAAAAAAAATTAGAAAAAAAGATTAAAAACAGTAAAGAGAAAAATCATCCTCTAGTGAAAACTACTTCGGTGGCACTTTGGGAAAGTACCTTGGTGAAAACCTGGCAAACAAGTGCCTTGCATAAATAAGTAGTTTCCATCCACTAGGATATTCATGGCTCATTCTGCATCATCCATCCATTACGCTTCTATCATCCATCATCTCCATCCATTATTCACTCGCATCCACATCATAGCTTGGTCCTGTGTTTGTGTCATGATCCCTCCTAGTACTACTCAGCCAATTCTCAAGGTTAGTTTGTCTTGCCTATATCAGAGTAGTCTATTGCTTCATGCAGGGGGCATGTTCTCTTTAGATAGGATTCATGTATGTTCTTGAAGTCCCTAAATCAAAAAATCCAAAAACATCAGAAAATAAAAAAACCCAAAAACATCCATAAAACCAAGAAAATCCAAAAACATTCAAAACATATCAAAATCCAAAAATAGGTCAAAAGGTAAGTCAAAAAGTCAAAAATAGAGTCATTTTGTCGAACTACAGGTCTCTGGGCTCTAAACGTAGGCAAGGTTGATCTTTGATCTTCCCCCAAGACACTTAGGTCAGTCCTTTAGGAGTCTGTCACAATAAACTAGCAATCCATTTGTTCATATCTCATCAATAATCAAGTCTGTGTTAGTCAAACTACATGGTCTCTATGTGTATAACCTTGGCAAGGCTAATCTATTGATCAGCCCCCGAGACCCCTAGGATAGGTCTTTAGGTTAGGTCTTTGGTCAAAATCTCAGAAAACCACAAAAAAATGGAAAATTTGAAAATCAAAACATTTGAAAAATCTCAAAAATACCATAAACAGTCTAAAAACATTTCAAAACTCCAAAAACATCCAAATATTTGAAAAAATATATCCATCCACATCCCTCTTTCACCCAAAATAAGCATCACTCATAATAAATCATCGTTCCCCCAGCCTTTGGCGAAACAGTCAGAAACAAGTCTAGCAGGTTAAAAGTGAAAACTCAAACATCAAGGTCTCAAGTCTAGGTCAGTAAGTAAACAAGTTGGTCAACTCTTTGTGTCAATATCTCATCATTTAATCAATCCCAAATCAATCATCTAATATCATCATGTCCTACGATGCATCCTTCCTACAATGGACATCAATATCTGGCATCACCGTAGTCTAGTCTTGGCTAGCGGTATGAAGAACATTAGCTTGTTTGTTTACTTTATCTTTGTCTTTTGACTTATCTTATTTTCAATCATTCCAATGACCTCTCAATGATGTCCAAACAAAAGGATTTAGAGAGAAAGGAATGAGGCAATGATCATTATCCTTTTATTTGCTGTGCTTGATGAATATTCTTGTAATATAACTTGGTCATACGTGCTTTGTTTGGGTGTAGGGAGGATGTTCTAGGTGTCTTGTTGACCACATAGGAACCTTTCTATGTTTTGGTCTGAGATTTTTGGAATATCTAAACTTCATTTTAAATAAGGTTCCATATGTCAAGTGTGCACAAGAGTACTCCTATCTGATTGTCAAGTCAATGTCCATCACACTAGGTACAACACCATCTTGGTTCTTTATACCTTGATGCATCGTACCTATGTGTATTATCAAAACATAAGGTAAATGGACCTTTTACAGTCCCAATTCCTAGTAAGAAAATCATCATCATCATCATCTTTTGACTTGTTGGATCCTCTTCTTTCTTCTATCTTCTTTTCATGCTAACATGGTACCATGACAGTTAATCAAAATCACCACTAATGCATCCATCCTGCATCCATAAACCATCAACATAATGCATATCATATCATATAGGAAACATTAATCTTCTTGCATGCATTGCATTTTTCATCATTGCATAATATAGATTGGTTATTCTAAGCATCTCATAAACCATACATTTGTATTCATTACATAATCATAAAAGAATCATCACATAGGCATTATTAACTCATATCATATACATCATTGAAGCATCCATTGAATACATCATAATATCATTCATTTGCATCCATTACATAATCATATAGCATCACATACATATCATCTGTTGCATTATCATATAAATATCATGTCATATACATAAGCATCATCATCATATTATTCATTTGGATCATCATATCATATGCATCATCATGTCATCCATAAATGCATCGCCATATTATACATGAGAAATATTTTGAAAAAGAAAAGATTACATATCATAAATTTTATCATCACCCATTAGGTGTATAATATATATTGGTTAGTCTAAGAATTTGCATATAATATCATTTACATTATCCATACATCACCATCAAAAGTGCATAAGAAAAGATACTGAAAAAAGAAATACATCCATAAATCACTGCATCATAAACATCATATAGAATCATACATCACATTGCATCAAATATAGACCATCACATATATAAAGCATCCATCCATAATGCATAAATAAGATAGGACACATCATCTCATCAGATCGAATCATCTCATATCATCTCATATATCATCAAAATAATAATACACTGTCATGGTACAAAATCGGGATCAAGTGTGTATATCAATCAATATAGTACAAATCACCCATGGGGCTATAAAAAATGGGCCCATGGACCACAAAAAGAATCATGTCTTTGATAAAAAATGAGCTAGCCCTGTTGGCTACTCCACTCATTGGGCAGCTTCTCTCCCTAATCCAACTTTGGGACTCGAGATGCTCAGGGCACGACCTGATGATAATTGATGTAGGAGCATCCTTGGTTCTTGGCAATCTTGCATCAACCAAAAATATTTTCTTTTAGTTTTTTGTTCTTGTTTTGTTTTTGCTCAGTTTATGTTGGTGGGTTTGTCATCTTTGCTCACTTGACCTTATGGATCTTTGTGTACATTGTTGACATGTTCATTTTCCTTGTTCCAAGATTTGGGCGTGATTGGATCTTTTTCTGGAAAGTTATCACTTCCAGAATTTTAGTGGAGTTTCTTGAACTGGCACTAGAATAATTTCAATCCTTTTGGCTAGTTTGATCATTGTGGATCATCCCCATGACTTGCAGATCTTAACGGTGTGATTTTAATTGTTTCATGGAGTGTCCCTGACCTTCATTATAGGTCCACACTTCATCTTATGCACTTGTTGAAGAGTAATTCAAATTTGAGGCTGACCTATTCATGTGCATGTTACATTTTCTTTCCTTGGAGAATGTGATGATCTTTGCTCGACATGGATGTTTCCAGAATTGCATATATGATATAAAGGTTGCAATCAACCATTTGAAAGGGGTAGTCAAGTAGAATTCAATCCAAAAGATTAAGATAGATTTGATTTGTAATATTCAGCTCACATATAGGAGAATGTTAGAATGTTGCATTTTTTAGCATGTTTTATCAGGCCTATGAGCCTAATCTATAAGCCCGGATGTTGTCGACTGAATGTAACTGAGATTTTTGTTAATGAGAATATTTGCATCTGCATTTTCCTCCATATTTTGTGTTGCTTTCATTGTGTTACTCTTGCTACATAGTCTGGATTTTTCTCTTTGAGGACCCTCCTACCATGGCTCCGCTAGATTGGTATCAGAGCGAGATTCGATCCGTGCGAGGTCAACAAAATTCATGGAGTCCTGTTAAAGATTTGTTGTGGGGTGGAGGATTGAGGATCTGACTGGCAGTTGCAGAGGACTTATGTAAATATGGTGGGAACAAGAAATGGTAGAGGAAATGGAGCACGGGGAAATGTAGACCCAACTATGGTGGAGATGTTAAGAGGAATTTCTGCTAGATTAGATGCAGTTGAAATAGCCTAGAGGAGAGGTCAACCAGTTGATGATGTGAGTGATGAAGAAGTAGTACATGAAGAAAGAGGAAGAGATGAGAAACCTAGCCTAGATCAGGGAGAAGAGAGGTTCATAAGAGCCCTAACTAAAGTAAATACAAGACCACATTTCAATCCACCAGATTATAATGGTAAGTTGGATTAAGATGTATTGTTAGATTGGATAATAGAGATGGAAAAATATTTTTAATTTGAAGGTGCCACTAAAGATAAGAAGGTGAATTTCACTTGTACAAAGTTGAGAGGACATGCATCCCTTTGGTGGGAACAGTCGCAAACAAATAGGAAAAGAAGAGGAAAAGAAAAGAAAAAGTCATGGGATCGGATGGTGAACAAGTTGAAGACAAATTTTATGCCTACAGATTATCAGATTATCTTGTTCAAGAAGTTGTAAAATCTGAAGCAGAAAGAATCAAGTGTGATAGAGTATACTAAGGAGTTCTATAAGTTGAATATCATATTTGGACATTCAGAGGATGAAATTGAGAAAGTAGCCAGATATGTGAATGGTTTGAGGTTGTCTATACAGGATGAAATCAGTTTGATCAAGTTGGTAAGTGTGGAGAAGGCATATCAATGTGCCCTTAAAGAGAGAAGTTGAACAAAAGACATGAGCAGAGATAGAGAGGAAGAGGTGGAAGATTTCAAAGAGGAAGAACTTTTACTAGAGGAGAAAGAGGATCTTTTCCAGACTAGAATAAGGATAAGGAGGTTAGTAAGAATGACAATTGATACTAGAGAGGTGATGGAAACTCTTAGAGAAGAGGAGGATATGGTGGTTACCGAAATGAAGGTTACAAATGAGATGATAGAGGACAGGAGAAAAGGATATTCAAAGGAACTTGTTATAAGTGTGGTGAAGGACAGAGAATTTGAATGTAATCAGGGAGGAATAAGCAGGAAGAAAAAGAACAATAGAAGGGCAACCTTTGTCGAGGAAGAACATGTTGGATCATCTAATAAATCGGAAGATGAAGAAGTGTTTGTGAATAGAAGAGTATTATGTCAAAGTGAGTTGGAGAAAGAGCCATTGTAGAGAAAGATTTTTTTTCAGACCAGATGCTAGGTAGTTGGAAAATGTTGTAAAGTGATTGTTGACAGTGGAAGTTCTGAGAACCTGGTTTCTGAAGAGATGGTGACTAAACTGAAGTTGGAAAGGTTGAAACACCCGAAGCCCTATTCAGGATGAGCCTAAGATACTGGTAAGTGAACAATGTTTGGGGAAATTAAATATAGGAAATTATCATGATGAAGTTTTATGTGATATCATGCCTATAGATATATGCCATGTTTTGTTGGGAAGGCCTTGGAAGTATGATAGACATACTATTCATGATGGAAAGAAGAATATATATGCCATTGTTGCTAATGGGATGAATCAAATTTTGTTTTCGTTGGAAGATGTTCCTATAGTTGAATTTTGTATGAATACTAGGGTTTGTTTGGTTGATGGAAGGAGATTCCTTGAGGGATTGAGACATGAGAATGTGTGTTATGCCTTGGTGCCTAAGAAGGATGAAGAACTGAAGCATGTGGAAGAACACCTAAAATAGATAAAGGAGTTACTGATAGAATATGAGGAGATCATTTCAGATAATATACCTGATGGATTGCCACTTGTAAGGAGTATTAGTCATTGTATGGATTTGATTCCTAGAGCTAGTTTTCCTAATAAAGCAACACAATAGATGACACCAATAGAGAATGAGGAGTTGAATAGACAAGTGCAAGAATTGTTGAAGAAAGGTTTGATTAGAGAGAGCTTAAGTCCATGTGCAATACTTGTTGTGTTAGCACCTAAGAAGGATGGAGAATGGAGAATGTGTATAGATTCTAGAGCCATAAAAAAGATCACAGTGAAGTATATATTTCCTTTGCCCTGGATGGATAACATTATGCATTGTTTGAGTGGAACTAAGTACTTTACGAAGATAGATTTAAAGAGTGGATATCATCAGATTAGAATCAGAGAAGGAGATGAGTGGAAAACAACATTTAAGAAAAATGAAGGATTGTATGAGTGTTTGGTGATGCCTTTTGGATTGAATAATGCACCAAGTACTTTCATGAGGTTGATGAATGAGGTATTGATGAAATTCTTGGGTAAGTTTGTGATTGTGAATTTGGATGACATACTGATTTTCAATAAGAGTAGAGAAGAATATTTGTTGCATATATGACAAGTTTTGCAGAGGTTGAGAGAAGAGCAGTTGCTAATAAACATTAAGAAGTGTAGTTTCATGGAGGAACTGATATATCTGGGATTTGTGATATTTGTGGATAGATTGAAGATGGATCCTAAGAAGGTAAGAGAAATTGTTGAGTGGCCTACTCCAGATAGCATTGGAGAAGTAAGATCATTTCATGGATTGGCTAGTTCCTACTAGAAGTTTATTAGGAATTTCAGTTCTATTTGCAATCCTATAACATAAACAATGAGAGGAGATAGGAAGGATTTTAGATGGATGTATGGAGTAGATCAAAGTTTTGAATTATTGAAAAATAAGGTGATTGAGCAACTTGTGTTGGATTTACCAGATTTCAATAAGGTATTTCAAGTAGACTGTGATGCAAGTGGAAATGTAACTAGAGCAGTATTGAGTCAAGAAGGGAGACCTATAACTTATTTAGGTGAGAAGTTGAATGATGCTAGGAGAAGATATTCAGTGTATGATTAGGAATTTTATGCCATAGTTCAAGCCTTGAAGAAGTGGAGAAATTATTTGTTTCCTGAGGAGTTTGTGTTGTATATAGATCATCAAGCATTGCAATATCTGAACAGTCAGGGTAAGCTGAATCAAAGACACATGAGATCGGTAGAATTCTTGTAGAGTTATACTTTTGTTTTGAAGCATAGGAGTGGAAAGTTAAATAGATTTTCTGATGCTTTGAGAAGAAGGAATTTACTGACAAATATGAGAGTGGAGGTATTAGGATTTGATGAATTGAAGAACTTGTATGAGAAATACCCAAATTTTGCAGAACCTTGGAGAGCTCGTAGATAACCTATTTTGGAGGATAGAAGTCAGTGGTTGGATTATTTCATTTAGGAGGATATGTTGTTTAGAGGTAATTAGTTGTGTATACCCCGAAGTTCAATGAGGGAGAACTTGGTGAAGGAGAAGCATAATGGAGGATTATCGGGACACTTTGGAGTTGATAAGATAGTGGCATTGGTGAGTGAGAATTACTTTTAGCCATAGATTCATAAGGATGTTAGGAGATTTGTGCAGAGTTGCAGAGTTTGTCAAGTTGCAAAAGGGAGTAGTCAGAATGTTGGATTGTATAAGCCTTTGAAAGTTCCAGAGAGACCTTGGGAGGATATCAACATGGATTTCATACTTGGATTGTCGAAGACACAAAGAGGTAATGATTCTGTATTTGTGGCGGTAGATATATTTTCTAAGATGGCACATTTCACACCTTGTAAGAAGACAATAGATGCAGTACATGTGCAAATTTATTTTTCAAAGAAGTGGTCAGATTGCATGGGTTACCTAGGAGTATAGTTTTAGATAGAGATATAAAGTTTGTTGGTTACTTTTGGAGAACACTTTGGAAGAAGTTGAAGACAAATCTGAAGTTCAGTTCTACTTTTCACCCACAGATAGATGGACAGACATAGGTAGTGAACAAGAGTTTAGTGAATTTGCTGAGATGTTTGGTTGGAGAAAAGACTGGAAGTTGGGATTTAGTCCTTGCACAAGCAGAGTTTTCTTACAATAATTCAGTGAATAGGAGTATAGGAAAGACACCTTTTGAGATTATTACAGGAGTTCATCCTAGAGGTATATCAGAGTTGAGAGACATCAGTATGGAAGATAAGAGGAGTGTAGAAGTAGAGGAATTTTTAGAACACATGAAGAATTTGCATACTCAAGTGAAACAACAATTGGAAGACATGAACCAAAAGTATAAGGAGAAGGCAGATGAAAAGAGGAGACATAAGGAATTTGAAGTTGGAGATGAAGTGATGGTATATTTGAGGAAGGAAAGATTTCCTATTGGCACATACAATAAGTGATATCAAGTTTCTACAATCCATAATGCTATTGCTAAGTGATTTCTAGATTTGATTGTGTGTGAAGCAAAAAATTTGCACACAATCTAATCTAGAAATCACTTAGCAATCACATACAATAAGTTGAAGATGAGAAAGTTTGGACCTTGTAAGATCTTGAAGAAATTTGATTCAGGAAATGCATATGAAGTGGAGTTACCAGATGGTATGGGTATATCACCTATATTCAACATTGCAGATCTATATCAGTATCATGAAGCAGAGTTCAGTGCAGATAGTGAAAGAAAATTGGAGAATTAGTTTCCTAAACAACGGTCAGATGAGATTGAAGAGATTTTGGATGTCAAATATGGGAGGAAGACTCGTGGAAGATAGTAAAAATACTATCTTGTGAAGTGGAAAGGTAGAATAGTGGAGGATTCTTTTTGAATTTTTGAGGCTGAGGTAGACCATCTTGGTTTTCCTTTGGCCCCAACAAAGTGAGGGAATCACTTTTCAATAACCCTGAATGTCTAATGCAAGAGCATCCTTGGTTCTTGGCAATATTGCATCAACCAAAAATATTTTCTTTTAGTTTTCTATTCTTACTCTGTTCTTGCTCAGTTCATGTTGGTGGGTTTGTCATCTTTGCTCACCAGACCCTATGGATGTGTACATTGTCGACATGTTCATTTTCCTTGTTCCAAGATTTGGGTGTGATTGGATCTTTTTTCGACAATTTATCACTTTTAGAATTTCAATGGAGTTTCTTTAACTGGCACCAAAATAATTTCAAACCTTTTGGCCAGTTTGATCATTGTGGATCATCCCCATGACTTGTAGATCTTAATGGTGTGATTTTAATTGTTCCATGGAGATTCCTTGACCTTCATTATAGGTCCACACTTCATTTTATGCACTTGTTGAAGAGTAATTCAAATTTGAGGCCAACCTATTCATGTGCATGCTACATTTTTTTTCCTTGGAGAATGTGATGATCTTTGGCCAACATGGATGTTTCTAAAATTGAAGATATGATATAAAGGTTGTAATCGATCATTTGAAAGGGGTAGTCAAGTAGAATTTGATCCAAAAGATTAAGATAGATTTGATTTGTAATAGTAAGCTAACACATATAGGAGCATGTTAGAATGTTGTATTTTTGAGCATGTTTTATCAGGCTGAATCTATAAGCCCAGATGTTGCCAGCCGAATGTAACTAAGATTTTTATTAATAAGAATATTTTCATATGCATTTACCTCCATATTCTATGTTTCTTTCGTTGTGTTACTCTTGCTACATGGTCCAAATTGTTCTCTTTGAGGACCCTCCTACTCTGGCTACGCCAATAATGCACTCTGTAATAGTTGGCCTCTTGGACTGCCTCCTTGTATGCTCGTAAAGAAACTGTACTCCGGGAGGAGGATGCGGCCATGCTCTCTAGCTATTGTCTTTGGTCCATCTCCTGTGCAACCCTGAGCTCTGTAGCTTGTCTCTGCTAAATGACCTAGTCCCACTTAGTCCTTAGTTGATCTCTCCTAGATGTCAAGGCAACGATCTGTCCTTGTAGACCCTACACCTATGCCGAGAAGCCGTTGGTACACTCGCACACACTTAGAAATGTGTCGTGGAAGCACGCGTTGCACCATCTCGATCAATGCTTAGAGCTCAAATCACAAGAATTTCTAAAGGCTATGTGTGCAAATGAATTGGAAGTGGCCCCTCAAGGCCCATTTAAGCCTAAAATTTAGGGTTTTTTGACGCTGTTTAGCCATCCAACAAGGATTTTGGACCCCCGAGCCCATTTTCGCCCAAATGAAGGCTGTTTTACATCATTTTTTTGTGTTTTTGCATGTTTTGGCATCCCAGAGCCTTTTTGGACCCGTCAGTCGCCTTGTTCTCTTTTTTCGTGAGATCACCCAAAAATTCAAATTTTTTGTCCGATCTCTTGAGGGGGCAGTATATCGACATGTTTCTTCTCACCGGGGCAACAACAGGGTATTTTTAAAAACCTTTTTTTTTGAATTTTGATCTCTATAGTTTATTCTTTGAACCAATGCAACAAGTGCTTTGCTTCAAAGAGGGGCAAAATGTAGACATGAAAAATGTACCGATTGATCTTATACAACTGATCCTCATGATTTCACTAACACTGCTTCATCCTGAATCATCTTCTTTGCTGTTCATTTAATTAAATCTTTATTTAATTAAATTCATCACATTTCATCTCTTAATTAAATAAATCAAATTTATCTGGTTGTCATTCTTTTCTATTAATTAAATAGATCATTTTGTTTAATTAATTCTAATGTCCTCTTTTAATTAAATAATTAACTTTATTTGATTAAATCATCATATTCTATTTTGTAATTAAATAATTTTTTTTTTATTTAATTAATCTTAAATTCATTCTATTAAATTAAATAAATTAATCTTTATTTAATTTAATCTAACATCATCCCCCTTTAATTAAATAAATCAAAATCTTTATTTAATTAAGTCTAAATCATATTCCTCTCATTTTGATTTAAATTAACCCAAAATCCTAAGTCAAAATAGTCAAATCAACTAATATCTCTTTAAATTAATCAAATCATGATTAAATATAATCAAAATCCATCACATCCTCTAGCTTTTGCAACTTGCACAAGAAAATCATTTAATTGATTTATTAAATCCTCTAATTTCCCTCAACATGGCATCAAAAGGGAATATTCCTCCAAATTTGAAAATCCCTCCAAATGGGATTTGTCCTTCCAACAAAGCATTTAACTCCTCTTACATGTCCTTGTGCATTGAGACAAGTGGCATTTAAGTCATTTTCTCCCCCTTCAACATGTCATTTCATGAATTTCAAATTCCACCTAATATCATTTATTGGCACATTCATCAAAATGTGCTCAACCTTCCTCCATTCACATCTTGACAAGTGGCACTTGGCCATTGGATGTTTATTAATTCCACATTCATCTATTTTGCCTCTTCTTCTCTTAATCTCTTCTATAAATAGGTCTCTTTAGTAATTTTGGATCCACAAGTTATGCATTTTGAATCCACAACTTAGAGCAAAGTTAATATCTTCATATTTAAAACAAAATCGTCCATTTCCATAGAATTTTTCCATCATCATAGCTAGGTTATTGCAAATTTCATCAAAGAAGCACATTTTTCATCATCATCAAGTGGATCAATCTTCATCAAGCTTACAAGGGATTGGGAAAGGGCTATTTTCCACATCAAAATAGCATCAATTCCCCCATTGGATTAAGAGTTTGCATGCTTTAATAGGATTTATTTGCTTTCTTTGTTGTTTTCTTCATCCATTTCCTATTTTGAGCATTGTAAATGAATTGCATGGGGAATCTTAGTTCTAACTTGGATATGTGACTATCATTGTGTTTTTTCTTTGTGTTTGTGCAGGTCTAGGATTGGGGTTCACAATTATACATAAAAAAGTTTTAAATATTAAAATAAAACAAAATTTTCATATGATATCACTTTGATTCTCTCTATATTCTAAGATTCATTCTTCTAAGACAAATACAAAAGTTATTGATTCAATTCACAAGACCCAAACATCACCTGCAAGAAATTAGCTATCACAATAGAGAATATCACAAAAGCAATATTGTGCTCAAAAAGCCTGAGAATTGTATTGATGCAAATAACTTGAATGAAAATTACAATGTAGAATCAATCCTTATGAAAAGGAGATAGAAACCCTAGATCTAAATCCTAGGTGAAGATTAAATTAGCCTATGATAAGTGTCACCATCCCATGCAATGAGACAACATTTACTTTTATTAGCCAATATAATAATTAAATATGCAATTCCTAAGTTTAACTTAAGTGAATAAAGTAAAAGGTGATCTAATTAATTAATCTTGATTAATTAATTAATTAGATGATTAGCCTATTACTCCAATACCCCCCCTTAAGATCAGCTTAGGGAGTAGCTAAAAAAATAATGAAGGATGTATGGATGAAATGAAAGCATGAAAGGGTCTCAACTACTCGGCCATGTTTGGTACCCAATATGTACATATGCAATACAAAAGAAATCTCATAAATGGGGGAAAGGAGAAAACCCAGAGGAACAAAACTCCTCCCCACAAGGAGAGAAAATATAAAATCAAGTGATGAATGATGGAGGAATCCATGATATCCCAAGTACATCATCTATCACATAGATACATTATAAAAGCCCCCCATAAGAGGGAAATAAATTATAAAACAATTTGGAAGCTATATATCTCGATGCCGGTGCCAAACTGTGACTAAAATTGATCCATAGGAGTAAGTACCATGAAGATTCAAGAAAATTAGCCATAATAAATGACCCTCAAACTGAGATGCGGCCCATTGTGAATTAGATACAATATTCTAGATCATTTACCATAGGCTCTCAATCTAAGATATGAACTAATCAATGTGAACCAAAATGTGTCAATTCATGAGCAAGATGTGGCCAAGAGAAACTATAGAATCCAAATACAACTCATTTGAGTTGTCACCAAGATGAATATGGGATCATAGTGCATTTCATATGACTACACTCTAATCCAATTATTATGCATGCAACCCCCCATAATGGAAATTTATTGAAGTTCATTTATTACAATATATCAAAATTGTAAAAGACACACATGCAAAAATCAATGAGAAAATGTAAACATAAAGCATGAAAAAAGGAAATATTGCATGCATGAATTAATTTTCACATCTTCCTTCATGAAGTTGGATCAAGTTTTCCAAGAAAAGAACCAAAATAATGTAACCTGAGATTTGATTAAAATAGCAAGTAGTTGGTAAATATTCTAGAAAAATTGACTTGATATCTGTGTAGAGGATGAAATCAGCTTTCCAACACCACTTGAATCATGAAAAATCTGATATCCCAGTCAAAAGTTATGGCCTCCTGAGTGCAAATAAATTTATTTTATTTCAGAGGCTTGGAAAACAATTCTAGAGAAAGATCTAGAAAAATAGCTTGTAAATATGAAATGGGCTTGGAACCAGCTTTATGACAATATATAGTTTTCAAAAATTAGAGATTGTAGGCTCAAGATACACCCAATTTATCGGAACTACCCAATTTGGCCTTTAGAGGGCATTGAGGGCTAAAAAAATTGGCCCCTAGTCACATGCACGACTAGGGGGCTATGTGGTTGGGGCTAAGCCAAAACCCTTGGTCACTGATATGACCTTGGGTTGGTGCTAAAGGGTGGCAAGGGCCTGATGCTAAGCACCCAATCACTCATAGGACCTGACGCTTGTGTAGAGGGCTTGTGGGGGTTGAATGAGTGCTAGTGGTGGAGGATTGAATGGGCTGTGCCTCGATGGTGTTGCTCTATGAGTGGGGCATCACTAATAGGGGCAGTGCTACCTATTTTAAATGGGCAATGCTTAAATCATTGCAAAATTTTATATTTTTCTATTTTTTGAAAGTTTTTCCCTACGACAAGGGTTTTGGGGGTCGTACGACCTCCAAAACCATTTTTTTTCCTTTTCTACTCTTGACACCAAAATTAGGAAAAATTTATATAAAAATTCATTTCTTTGGCCTCTTGATCGAGATGGTGAGGTCAATCTTGATCCAGGATGCACCATAGAATTTCTCAAGGCTTGATCTCTTATAAAATTGAATATGGGGTTGTAGATATGATGCTCTAATACCATGTAGAAGTTGTTGATTCAACTCACAAGACCCATAAATCACCTGCAAGCGATTACCTATCACAATAGAGAAGATATAGAAAGAAGATTATGCTCAATAAACTTGAGAATTGTATTGATGCAAATAACTTGAATGAATATTACAATGTAGAATCAATCCTTATGAAAAGGAGATAGAAACCCTAGATCTGAACCCTAGGTGAAGATTAAATTAGCCTATGACAAGTGTCACCATCCTATGCAATGAGACAACATGTGATATTATTAGCCAATATAATAATCAAATATGCAATTCCTAAGTTTAGCTTAAGTGAATAATTTAAAAGGCGATCTAATTAATTAATCATGACTAATTAATTAATTAGATGATTAGCCTAATACTCCAACAATAACTAAAATTTATTTGGTACTCTATGAGTGAGAATTAATAAATAACAACATAACACAGACAATATTTTCTAATCATCTGTTAAATAAATAGAGGAAAACATGCATCATGGTCATGCTTGGGTGTGCTAGCATGTGATGTGTTGGAAAATTCTAGTGTTCATCAAGGTTTCCTTAGCATGTAATGTAGCAAGTGGCTACATATTACATTTACAATAGGATTGTGTTGTCGTATTTCCTTATACTTTCAACTCTTGAGAAAAGAAACTCCACTTTATTCTTTGAGGACATGAATGAAGATTGAATTTTAGGTCATAAGCGACATGCAATCCTAGAAATTTAATGACCAAAAAATATCACTCATTAAATAAGAATAAAAATGGAGAGCTTTTAATTAATTCTCCAAAATAGGAGTAGTATGCATTTTTGGGGAATGAATGTGGGCATTGTGCATTTGAGGCATTCAATTCCCTCAACTTCATTAGTCATTTAAGTCATAAGAAAAACAACATGAGACACCAACTCTTTTGTTTCTTCATTGTATTGTTTGTATTTTTTTGTCTTGGTCAAAGTGGGCATTGTTGGATGGCTTGGATCTTAGATTGAACAACAAAATTCATTCAAGGTGTCATGTCTTAATTTCAATTTCTATAGATCTTAAAAGGGTTTTTAATAGATTTTTTATGAGAATGGAGTTTACTTTCTAATTGTAATAAATAACAAAATTCTAGATTTTCTTCTATAGCTATGATTTAAGTAGGTTTGTAGAGTGCAACATTTTCACCATGTCAATTAGTTAGGGGCATCATGCCATCAACTTGTCTATTTTCTCCATAATTATTACCAATCATAATGAAATGAAATTCCAAGTTTTATAGCTTTTTCACATTTGGTTGAAGGTGTTAGATAATCGTAAGGCATAATGAAGGCTTAAGTTTTAAAAAAATCCACATGGAGTTATTTTCCATGTCTTGTACTTTTCTGAGTTTTTCTATGCTTGGGTATGGTGGTGAGTGCATTGATTGTAGAAAATCCACCACATAGACCCTCATTTATTTTTCCTCTCACTAATAAGAATATTATTTATTGCATTGAAACAATAAATAATTGGACAAAATTTAAATATAAAATAATTAGGTAACGTGTATGAAAAATTTATCCATTTGGTAATTTGGACCTCTATATTATCAAACAAAGGTTGAAACAACCAAGATTAAAAATCCTCATACAAATCATTTAAGTGAATGCTTTCAAATACCATATCAAGAGATTTGGGTGGTTATGTAAAGCTATTAGGTAGTAGTTGAGAGGAAAGTTCTATATAGACCATCTCTTAGTATTGAAAATTTATCTGTTGGCCATGTAAAGGACTATAACAAGATTCAAGGAGGGAGATGATTGGTTTGGCACATGGGATGCTCAACATGTGCTCTTTGACTTAAAAAAATATTCTCTTTGTCTATAATGAGCTTAAAAAATAAGGAAAGGTATTGATGAATGTTATTTTTAGGTTACCATCAAGTCATATATTATCTTAGATTCTTGTTAGTTGGTAGTAACTTCTCAAGTTGTGTAAGTGGGTAGGTATAAAAGTCCAAACGAGCATCCATTTTTCCCTAATGACTTATTGGAGCCTTTTCTACCACAATTATATGAAGTTTATTTTAATTTATAATAATAATGTAAATAAAATCTATGTTTTTTGTTTTTATTTCAAAAATTATTTATTTTAATATTCACTTAACAACAATTGTATTTAAGATATTATTTATTTTGAAGAGTTACATTTTATTTCACTTGTGCCAATTATTTTTATTTAATAAGACATCATTAATAGTGTGTTTATTATTTAAAATTCTTGAAAATTCTAGTGCACATTTAATCTAAACTCTTAGTAATAGTAATCTATGTAGTTTAAACTTTAGAAAGAAAAAATAATTTTATTATTTTCTATTTTCTATTTTATATAGTTGCCTATACCATTTAAAATATAGAAATTGAAATAAACATATATAACTTAATCAAGACACATAATCTGTTTTTACTTCTTACATTTTAATAGTTTATCAACTTATCAATATAAAATTCACTTATGATATAAATAACCTACAAAATTAACCTTAATATAATTAATTTATAATATTAATGGAATGTAAAATATTACAACCTATGTAATTTCACATTCCATAAACCTCCCCTTTAGATAAATTAAATTCAATAATGTAATTTCCATTTTTGTCCAACCTTAATTTAATCCTTAACCCTTTCATTCCCAACCATCAATCTACGCACCGTGTGAATGTCCCAAATAGATTCTCAACTGCAATAGCCATTGAGATGTTATGTTTCTCGCCTACTAGTGAATGTAATGCCTTTGCTACCTTGTAGGCATGCCGAGACAACCCTTGCATGCATATACTTTCATAAAACACTTAATTTCATCCAATTTCTTTCACTCTCTCACTCAATATGTCAATCTACCACTCTTCTCTATCATTTTCTCTTCTATTCTATTTCTCTCTGTCCATGATAACAACTCCATTCACCATCTTTGTTACATTGTCTTGCTCTCACAAGGCACCCTACATTGTTCTTTTAATATTGAGGATCACAACCCCTTCTTTTTGGTATTCTCATCTTGCTAAAGGAGGATAATTATGATTTATTTATTGGATTACCATTTAGCTCAATAAGCATGTCATTCTAGTATATTTATCTTTTCTTTCATCACGTATATTTCATTTTCTATCTATCTCATCTAGTTTTCTGTGGAGGTGGAAACATCGAAATGGGGGTTTGACTAAGACAAGCCCCTAAACAACTCCAACATTCTCTCTTAGTCTTGTGTGTGCATGCATTGAAGACATCTCTCTTTGCTGGAAGATTCATTGCTTGGTTCATTGTGAGCGCTTTCTTTCTCTTCCTTCATCTTATCATTTATATTTCATTTAGTTTACATTATTTTAGATTTTTTATTTTCTATTATCTTCCTTGCATTCTTAAAATTTCTTAGCAATCAGAATAGAAGTAGCCACTCTATTGTTTTTTGGTACATTCTCAGTTTTTGGTCTATATGAGATGCCAATGTGTTGCAGGGACGTTCATGCTTCTTGCTATCATCCTTAGTTGAGAGCTTGTCTGGAACTTTCACCTCTTAAATCTGCATAAAATGTAAATAAACAAACTTCATCTCTTATCCCATCACCTAAACTTTGATCTTTGAAGTAGTTGAGTGCCATTCACTCCTTAAGACCTCATCGTCTAGAGGGTGTCAAATCTCCTCTTCTACAATTAATTTATAAAATTAATTTAACCTAGTTTTGATAATAAAATGTAATACTACATTTTTTAAATATAAAATTATCAAAGTTAAAAATGAATAATATATCCAAACACATTGTAATATTTATAGGTATTATATTTATTTATAAAATAATATTTAATTATATGATTTTTAAACATCTACAATATAAAATTTAATATTAAAATATTATATTTTAAATTAAAGGGTGAACTTTTTTTAAGTTGTGTTGTAACACCCCTCCGATTTGCTATGTTTTCTTTGACAGTTCAGATACATTGATAGACCATATTTTATGTTATTGTTATTCGATTGCTGACAGTGGAGTGATGATAAATCTATATTGATGGTTTATGACATGCTTTATGTTAGTTTTAAGTAATTATTTGAGTGATTGATATATTATCATCTATATTTTAATTGATGTTGTAGTTCGTCAGTTTATTATGATACTGTATTGGTGAAGGGAACAAGATTGCATCACTCGCATGCAAGTGCCTTGCGATTTCCGCGATTCTCTCTTCACAGTGTGTATGATTTATTATCTAGATACATGTACAACATATGCTTTGTTTTTAGGTTTGTAGGTATAGGACAACGACTTCACCTGGATTCATAGGTCTGAGCATGTTCGCTACCCAACAATAATGTTGATTAGGAGATAGTAACAAGTTTACCTAGTCAAACCTTTACCCTAGTTACAGTGTGTCGTCAGTCCATGTATTGGTCGTATTCTTTATCCATGTTTACCTTGTTATTTTATTTATTGTGCAAGGTTTATTTGTGATGATTGGTTATTTAATTAATCTGGATTATTGATGTTGAGGCTTTATAATTGATAAATTAATTAATTTAATTTATGTTATAAAGTGATTTTATTATTAGAGTAAATTTGATTTGAAATAAATAAGTTATTTAAATTTCAAATGCATAATATCTGTAAAAGATCTTTGGAAATATTTGTGGTTGTTGTAGAAAAGATATTTGTTTTGTAATTGGAAGTTAGAAGATATTTATTAAGGTAGTTTGAAAATTGATTCTCGGAGAGAATTATTGGGATAGATGAAAAGAGGTTATTTCACTGAAGGAAGGGGTTATTCTGGGGGGTTGAATTTGTTTTGGGTTGTTAAAATTTTGGAAATAGAAGCTCTCGAAAAGTTTGGGGATCTAGTTTTGTTGCATTCTTTTTTGGTTCTGGATTATTTTTCTGTTCTCTAGAAAGTGGTAATTCTAGGAAGAGGCTTTGGAAAAGTTGGAAATTAAGGGGAAGCTCTGCATCAAATTTTGAATTAGCAAATCTTCTGGAATAGGTTCCTTATTGCTTTTGTAAATTTAATTTGAAAAGGTTATTTAAATTATTATTGTTTTGCAAATTGGAAAGGTATCCTGTAGAAGAGGATTTCATTGTTCGTAGAAGCTTTGTTTTTTTTTTTAAAACAATTGCCGAGAATATTTACAGCCTTTGTAGAAAATATATTTTAAATCCTCTATTAAAATGCAGTTTTAGAAATGGATTTACCCTGAAGAAAATTATAGTTAATTTATAGAACCTCTGTTGAAATTAAATCGAAACTATAGAAATGGATTTACCCTGAAGGAAATTAAATCGAAATTGGAGAGAACTTCTTTCTATGAAAATTGGAAATATTCTTCTGCAGAAAACTCTTGTTTAAAATTTGCTCTTTTCAAAAAATCTTTTTGGATATTTGTTTATATATATATATTATATATATATATATGTATATATTATATATATATGTATATATATATTTGAGAATAGATACATCATCTGAAATTGTGAAAGTTTATGATAAATTTTATTTTAAAAAAAAATTGAAAAAAAATCGCCATATGACGAATGTTATTAAAGGAATAGGAAATGTTTTGAGGGAGGCTAGGGGCTACCCCACAGCCGTCCCCACAGAGGGAAGTAGACTATGGGCAGTGCCCAACGCTGCCTCACAGGCCACACCCCCCTTATGGGGATGGCCGCGTATGTAGCCAACCCAACCAACCTTTGTAAAGGCTATGCTCCGTACAACCTTCGTCTGCCTTGTGTGATGCTGATTTCATTATTTTTTTAATATATTTTCTTTTTAAAATATAAAATATATAATTATTATATATATAATATATTATTTATAATATGTATTTGATATATATATATTTAAATAGATAATTGAAAAATAGGTGCATGCAAATGCACAATTAGATATTTTAATATGAAATATTTTAAAATAAGAGAAATAGATTTTATTTATGTGTATTTGTGAAATTGGAGTTAAACAACTAGTTTTAATTTCCTTATGGTTTGTAAGTGGAAGTATATTTAAGTTGTAGTATTTCAAGCATGTATTATTGTTTTATTTAAAAAGGGTATTTATTTAGATGGTTATTATTGCTTTAGATGCATGCAAGCACGATAGTTATCCTTTAATGATTGATTATTTTAATTGTGAAAATTGAGTTAATTATTATGAGTAGTTGTGAAATTGAAAGTTAATCATTTAGTTTAATTCCTTCTTGTTTTGTAATTGGAATTATGTTTAAATGATGTATTTTAAATATGAGTTATTGATTTATTTGGATTTAGGAAATCCTAGTGGTAGTTTATTTAATTACTTGAGTGACTTATTTTAATTGTGTATTCTTTTGTAATTGTGTATTGGGGGGATATTTGTTATTGTAAAAATGTAAGCCTTTCAAAGATTGTAAATTGTGAAAGGGTTGTTGTGTCTTTTGTTCACCCTTTGAGAATTCCTTGGGTGGTGCACATAGTTGGGATTCGGTATTTGACATCCGTAGGGATGTGTCACCTCTTGAGTTATGGTGGTTATTTGTTATCAGTTTTAGTGCACCGTCTACCCTTGGGTTGTGGAATAAGTATATTGTGTTGTTAATAGGGGAGTGGATTTCAATGGGGGCCAACACACAAAGTGGTGCTAGGACAACTCATATGAGAGTTAGTTTAATTAGTAACTTGATAATTTAACTTCACTCATTGGCTCAAGGGCTTGCATTAGACTTGAGATGAGTCAGGAAGGCCTAGAATGGCAAGATCGTTATCTTGTCTTCTCAAAAGATAATTGATTCCGCACTGGTATGCATGTGGGGCCAAAGTTTATGAGAGGTTACCAGGATAACCCAGGATGGGGGTCGGGACCTAAGAAGATCTCCTAAGGATAACCAATGCAAATTTTGTGATGATACTCCTCTTATGACAATAGTCAGTATGTATTGTATAGTGGATGTACTTTATTCAATGGTTTTGGAAGCAATGTAACCTTATGTTATGTGTTTATTGGTACAGTGTTGTTTTGTATGTTGCTTGTGTCTAGAGGTAGTAGGTTTGTATTGGTTTCCTTTTACTATCTCCTAGCACAGGGGTTGGGCCTACGTGTACTACATGGCTGGGTGGATTGTGCACCTTATACTGTTGGGCTTTCTCTACTTGTTTATGATGGCAGGATCTTCTAGTTCAGCTCGTGTGTATCTGTGGATATGTTACTTCTCTTATGTTCATTATATCAGTGGGATGCTATGTATTTATACCCCTCATTTGGAATTCAGGAGGATCTATGTATTTTATAATTGTAATGTTTTGTATGATCTACCTCATCTTGGAGATGAGCTTTGTAATGGTATATTGACTTAATGTAATCTTTGGAAGAATTCATTATTGTACTTTGTATATTATTCAATGGGTTAATGCTTTGATGTATGTTGTTTATCATGAGTTAATTTCATATGCTATGGTTAGATTAATTTTGTAAATTTTTGGATTCACATGTAGACGCGTTACATGGCCTAGAGGATGTATGTGTTTAGAGTAGATTACTGTACTTGTTATTGTTACTCTTTTTAAGAAAATAAATTAGTTGCGCTTCCATAGTGTTGGATCATCATCTAGGTTATGTGGTGGGGTTTTACATTTGGTATCAGAGCCTAGGTTTAATCACTTGGAACTCTGGGATAATGTGGAAACCATTAAGTTGTTTGCATAGGATTTAAGTTGCATACCTTGTCTTACACCTTGGTGTGTTTGTGTAGGATCATGCCACCTAAGAGAGGTCGAGGTCATGATCGTGGCCATAGAGGCAGACATAGAGGTAGTCAACATAAATCACCTCCTCATGTTTCTCATGATTCAGATTGTGAGGAGCAACAAGCCTCCCAAAATATTCTGGGAGGTAGTATTCAAAATTTGGATCCATAAGGGATCGAGGGCACTCAGTTGCATCAATTATTGGAGGTGACTCTTGCCCATCTTGGACCGAGGCAGGAGGTAGATCAGAATGTCATTAGAGAGAGGGATGTACTAGCATAGTCAGAGGTAGTTGTAGCTGCACATATGGGAGATTTACTTAGAGCTCGACTGACCTTATTCGATAGCTCAAGCAACAATTTAGAGGCTGAGACCTGGTTGATTGACCTAAATTGGTGTTTTACTATGCACTCGTATGGTAGCAACACTAAAGCCAGATGTGTGATTATGCACTTGAGAGACTTTGCTTCCACATGGTGGAGATTGGAGGAGCCATATTGATATTGGTACTTATCTTGGGAGATGTTCCTAGAGAGATTTTGTGCCAGATTCCTCTCTGATCATTGGCAACAACGTTGTGGTGATGAGTTCCATACTCTACGACAGATGACTATGTCAGTGGAACTGTATGAGCATTTTTTTTATGAGCTCAAGTAATACATAGGCATTAGTGATGACGAGGGCATGTTAGTGCAACATTTCCTTAGGGGATTAATTTCCTGGATTAGTGGGGGTGTGTGGGTTTTCGAACCTAAGACTATGGAGACAGTGGTAGAAAATGCTAGACTTGTAGAGGAGAATTTGGCGATGGCATTAGGTGGTCATGTTGGAATGTAGATAGGTAGTACTTCAACTGTAGGACCTAGTGCATGTAGTGGCCAAACTCAGGGAGCTGGACCACCCAGGGCACAACAGATACTAGCATAGAGTGGATAGTACCAGAACTCATAGGGGAAACAAAAGAATTTTCTACCTAGATAGAGTGACAATTATTAGTTAGGGGGTTACAAGAACTAGAGGCGTTCCAAATGCTTTAGTAATGCACAACCAACATAGAGTACTTAGTCTACCTTTAGGGGTAGTGTTTAGTAGTCTAGTGCACCTTCTAGAGGTAGAGGTTTTGGTAGGGGTACTGGTTGTTTTGCTTGTGGTCAACAGGGTCACATAGCAGGACAGTGTCCCAATAAGGGAACATCAGGATATACATAGAGGCTAGCAGTGTCAGAGTTGACTATTGGAGATGTACGTAGAGGGCATCACGTATTTGCTATGGTTGACAACCATCAGACTGATCATCAGAGCATAGTGGTGGAGACTATTGGTAGGTTACAGGGTAATAGAGTTACCATTTTGTTTGATTTAGGAGCCTCAAACTCATTTGTTTCATCATCTATCATGGCACGCTATAGACTAGGGGCAGTAAGGCAAGATGATAAGTGGTAGGTCGAATTGGCATCCAGTGCTAAGGTTCTAGTGCATTCCTTTGTACCAGATTATAGATTGGAGATTGGATCCTTCCACACTACTGTTGACCTCCACATTATACTGTTGGGGTCATATGACATTGTCTTAGGGATGGATTGGCTCGAGGCTCATAGGGCCATGATTGATTATCAATGCAAGTTGATATGATGTATTGATGCATCTGGTAGTGAGATTGAGTTAGTAGGGGTTCAAAGACCTATATCATTGAGGATGATTTCGGCTATGAAGTTGAGAAGATGTGTTCGTCAGGTATGTCAGTTATTTGCTGTGATAGTAGATGACTTGGAGATGGGTGATAGAGAGAAGAAGGCTTCTATAGATAGCCAACCCATACTTCAGCAGTATGCAAATGTTTCCCCTGATGAGATTCTAGGGATTCCACCTCAGCGCGACATAGACTTCAAGGTTGATCTTTTACCTAGTTCTGAACCTATTTCATGAGCTCCATACCATATGACTACTTAGGAGCTTAAGGAGCTCTACTTGTAGCTTGAGGATTTGTTAGAGAAAGGTTTCATCCACCCTAGTGTTTCACCTTGGGGAGAACCTGTGATTTTTGTGAAGAAGAAGGATGGTTCTCTTCATCTGTGCATAGACTACCGTCAGCTAAATAAGGTCACCATCAGGAATTGATATCCCCTACCTAGGATCGATGATTTGTTTGATCAGTTCAAGGGTGCTACATTTTTTTCAAAGATATATCTTAAGTTAGGATAACATCAACTGCATATTGTGGAGTCTGACATTCATAAGATGACGTTTCACACATGTTACAGTCACTACGAGTTTACAGTGGTACTGTTTGGGTTGATGAATGCACCATCTGTATTCATGAGCCTGATGAATGGAGTCTTTTGCACATACCTGGATAGGTTTGTAGTTGTATTCCTTGATGATATATTGATCTATTCCAGAATAATTGAGGAGCATGAGGAACATTTGAGGCAGGTTTTGCAGTGTTTGAGGGATAATCAATTGTATGCCAACCTATCCAAATGCAAGTTCTTTAAGACTGAGGTCAAGTACCTTAGACATGTTGTATTAGGAGAGGGCATTGCAGTGGATCCTATGAAGATCCAGGTGATCATAGATTGGCCTGTGCCCACTAATGTGGCAAAGATACATAGTTTCATGGGACTAGCAGGTTACTATAGGCATTTTGTTTAGGACTTTTCTAGGGTAGGAGAGGAAAGGAAATAAGTTCATTTGGTCAGAGCAGAGTGAGGATGCATTTCAGACACTGAAGGAGAGGTTGACCAACTCACCGATCCTTGCGATAGTTGATCCTACAAGAGACTTTGTTATATGTGCAAATGCATTTTTGGAGGGGTTAGGGCAGTATTGATGTAGGATGGTTGAGTCATTGCGTACGAGTCACACAAGCTCAAGGATCGTGAGTTGAACTACCCCACACATGATCTTGAGTTAGCTGTAGTGGTACATGCTTTGATTCGATGGAGAAATTTCTTATTGGGGCATCGTTTTGAGTTACATAATGACCATTAGAGTCTACAATACATCTTCACACAACCTAACCTTAATGCTAGGCAAAGGCGATGGATGGAGTTCCTCTGTGAGTATGAATTTGAGGTGAAGTACATCTAGGGGAAGGAGAATGTAGTGGACGATGCTCTCAGTAGATAGAGGCATGAGCTATCTGATTTGACTCTTACTGTAGATTTGAGGAGCCAGATTCTTACAGAAAGCTGGTACCAGGAGGTAAGATTTGATATTGAGTCCGATAAGACTTTGGAGGGTAGAAACTCAAGATATTCTCTAGAGACAGATGGGTTGCTAAGATACATGGGATGTATATATGTTCCATATTCTAAAGGTTTTCATACCTTAATTTTGACAGAGGCACATCGAGCACCATATTCCGCTCATCCAGGAGTGAAGAAGATGTATGCTGGTTTGCGACTGCTTTATTTCTAGGTAGGTATGAAGCGAGATATCACTGATTATGTATCATAGTGTTTGGAGTGTCAATGAGTTAAGGTTGAACACCAACATTTGGCTGGTCTTCTACAACCTCATTTGGTTCCTGAGTGGAAATGGGATATCATTTCATTAGATTTTATTGTTGGGTTACCCAACTCTTCGTGACGACATGAAGCTATTATGGTGATGGTAGATAGGTTGACGAAGGTAGCACACTTCTCACCTATCCATTCCTCCTATAATGCTTCGTCAATTGCTAGAGTGTTCATGGAGGACATTGTGAGGTTGAATGGTATTCCTCGTCAGATTATTTTTGATAGGGATCGTGTGTTTACTTCAGCTCTTTGGACATCATTATAGCATGCTATGGGGACACAATTGAACTTTAGTTCAATGGATCACCCTGAGACATATGGACAGATCCAAAAGGTCAATAAGATCTTCGAGGATATGCTACGCACGTATGTCATTGACCAACAGACAAGATGGGAGGACTATCTCTATCTTGTAGAGTTTGCATATAACAATGGGTTTCAGAGTTTTATTGGCATGGCACCTTTTCAAGCATTGTATGGGCAAACATGTCAAACTCCTTTGAGTTGGAGGTTGGAGGACATGATTTTATTAGGTCCTAATATGCTTCAAGATATGGATCAGTAGGTGGTTCGAATCAAGGAGCATTTGGTAGCTGCATATGATAGGCAGAAGAAGTATGCAGATGCACATCATGCGGATCACTAGTTTGTTGTAGGTGACCGAGTCTTTTTGTGAGTGCATTTGTGAAAGATTCTGATCTATTATGGAAAGGGTTCTAAGCTTGCACCTCGCTTTGTCGGGCCTTTTGAGATTCTATAGAAGATTGGGCTAGTTGCTTATTGCCTTGCTTTTCTGCCCAGTCTCTCGCACATCCATGACGTGTTCCATGTTTTTGTGCTTAGACCTTACCACCCTAAAATTTCTCACATCCTTGACTGGAATTCCTTACAGGTAGAGGATGGGAAACTAGCTTTGGAGCCCATGGCCATTACACAGCATGGGAGACTTGCCCTCAGGGGTCGAGATATTGAGTAGGTGAGGGCCCAGTGGGATCCTAGAGATGACATTTCTGCTACATGGGAGGATGCTACCAAGATGAGGGAGTTCTATCCTTATTTGTTTGTAGGCTTCCAGGATTAAACCTGATCCTAGGGGGGGAGGATGTAACACCCCTCCGATTTTCTATGTTTTCTCTGACAGTTCAAATACATTGATAAACCATATTTTATGTTATTGCTATTCGATCGCTGACAATGGAGTGATGATAGATCTATATTGATGAGATGAAACACTATATTGATGGTTTATGACATGCTTTATGCTAGTTTTAAGTGATTATTTGAGTGATTGATATATGATCATCTATATTTTAATTGATGTTGTAGTTCATTAGTTTATTATGATACTATATTGGTGAAGGGAACGAGATTGAATCACTCTCATGCGAGTGCCCTGCGATTTCCGCGATTCTCTCTTCACGGTGTGTATGATTTATTATCTGGATACATGTACAGCATATGCTTTGTTTGTAGGTTTGTAGGTACAAGAAAAAAACTTCACCTGGATTCATAGGTCTGAGCGTGTCCACTACCCAACAGTAATGTTGATTGGGAGATAGTAACGGGTTTACCTAGTCAAACCTTTACCTTAGTTACAGTGTGTCATCAACCCATGTTTTGGTCATATTATTTATCCATGTTTTCCTTGTTATTTTATTTATTGTGCAAGGTTTATTTGTGATGATTGGTTATTGTAATATGGATTATTGATGTTGAGGCATTATAATTGATAAATTAATTAATTTAATTTATGTTATAAAGTTATTTTATTATTAGATTAAATTTGATTTGAAATAAATAAGTTATTTAAATTTCAAATGCATAATATCTGTAAAAGATCTTTGGAAATATTTGTGGTTGGTTTAGAAAAGATATTTGTTTTGTAACTGGAAGTTAGAAGATATTTACTATGGTAGTTTGAAAATTGATTCCTGGAGAGAATTATTGGGATTGATGAAAAGAGGTTATTTCACAGAAGGAAGGGGCTATTTTGGGGGGTTGAATTTGTTTTGGGTTGTTAAAATTTTGGAAATAGAAGCTCTCGAAAAGTTTGGGGATCTAGTTTTGTTGCATTCTTTTTTGGTTCTGGATTATTTTTCTGTTATATGGAAAGTGGTAATTCTAGGAAGAGGTTTTGGAAAAGTTGGAAATTAAAGGGGAAGTTCTGCATCAAATTTTGAATCAACAAATCTCCTGGAATAGGTTCCTTATTGCTTTTATAAATTTAATTTGAATAAGTTATTTAAATTATTATTGTTTTGCAAATTGGAAAGGTATCTTGTAGAAGAGGATATCATTGTTTGTAGAAGCTTTGTTTGTTTTGTTTTTTTAAAATGATTGTCGAGAATATTTACAGCCTCTGTAGAAAATTTTTATAGCCTCTGTAGAAAATATATTTTAGATCCTCTGTTAAAATGAAGTTTTAGAAATGGATTTACCTTGAAAGAAATTATAGTTAAATTATAGAACCTTTGTTGAAATTAAATCGAAACTATAGAAAACTTCTATAGAAAACTCTTGTTTAAAATTTTCTCTTTTTGAACAATCTTTTTGGATATTTGTTTACATATATATATTTATATGTATATATATATATGTGTATATATATATTTGAGAATAGATACATTGTCTAAAATTGTGAAAGTTTCTAAGAAATTTTATTTTTAAAAAAAATTGATAAAAAATTGCCATACGACAAATGTTATTGAAGGCAGAGGAAATGTTTTAAGGGAGGCTGGGGGCTACCCCATAGCCACCCTCACTGAGGGAATTGGATTATGGGCAATGCCCAACATTGCCTCATAGGCCGCAACCCCTTTATGGGGATGGCTGCGTATGTAGCCAGCTCAACCAACCTTTGTAAACACTATGCTTTGTACAACCTTCGCCTACGCTGTGTGATGTGGATTTTATTATTTTATAAATATGTTTTCTTTTTAAAATATAAAATATATAATTATATTATATATATAATATATATTATTTATAATTTGTATATTATATATTATAAATAAATAAATAAATAAATAAATAAATAAATAAATAAATATATATATATATATATTTAAATAGATAATTGAAAAATAGGTGCATGCAAATGCACAATTAGATATTTTAATATGAAATATTTTAAAATAAGAGAAATAGATTTTATTTATGTGTATTTGTGAAATTGGAGTTAAACAACTAGTTTTAATTTCCTTATGGTTTGTAAGTGGAAGTATATTTAAGTTGGAGTATTTCAAGCATGCATTATTGTTTTATTTAAAAAGGGTATTTATTTAGATGGATATTATTGCTTTAGATGCTTGCAATCACAATAGTTATCCTTTAATGATTGATTATTTTAATTGTGAAAATTGAGTTAATTATTATGAGTAGTTGTGAAATTGACAGTTAATCATTTAGTTTAATTCCTTGTTGATTTGTAATTGGAATTATGTTTAAATGTGTATTTTAAATATGAGTTATTGATTTATTTGGATTTAGGAAATCCTAATGGTTGTTTATTTAATTACTTGAGTGACTAATTTTAATTGCATATTCTTCTGTAATTGTGTATTGGGGGGATATTTGTTATTGTAAAAATGTAAGCCTTTCAGAGATTGTAAATTGTGAAAGGGTTGTGTCTTTTGTTCACCCTGTGAGAATTCCTTGGGTAGTGCACGTAGTTGGGATTCGGTATTTGACATCCGTAGGGATGTGTCACCTTTTGAGTTATGGTGGTTATTTGTTATCAATTTTAGTGAACTGTCTACTCTTCGGTTGTGGAATAAGAATATTGTGTTGTCAATAGGGAAGTGGCTTTCAACGGGGGCTAGCACACAAAGTGGTGCCAGGACAACTCGTATGAGAGTTATTTTAATCAGTGAAAATTAAATAACCTATATTAGGGGAAAGGGTAGCTTAATACATTTAACTTGATAATTTAGCCTCGCTCATTGGCTCAAGGGCTTGTATTAGACTTGAGATGAGTCAGGAAGGCCTAGAATGGCAAGATCGTTATCTTGTCTTCTAGAAAGATAATCGATTCCGCACTGGTATGCATGTGGGGCCAGAGTTCGTGAGAGGTTACTAGGATAACCTAGGATGGGGGCTGAGACCTAGGAAGATTTTTTAAGGATAACCAATGCAAACTTTGTGATGAAACTCCTCCTATGAAAACAGTTGGTTTGTATTGTATAGTGGATGTACTTGATTTAGTGGTTCTGGAAGCAATGTAACCTTATGTTATGTGTTTATTGGTACAATGTTGTTTTGTATGTTGCCTGTGTCTAAAGGTGGTAGGTTTGTCTTGGTTTCCTTTTACTATCTCCTAGCATGGGGGTAGGGCCAACAGGTACCACATGGCTGGGTGAATCGTGCACCTTACACTGTTGGGATTTCTTTGCTTGTTCGTGATGGTGGGATCTTCCAGTTCAGAGAGCTCGTGTGTATCTGTGGATATGTTACTTCTCTTATGTTCATTGTATTAGTGGGATGCTCTGTATTTATACTCCTCATTTGAAATCAAGGAGGATCTGTGTATTTTGTAATTGTAACATTTTGCATGATCCACCTCATCTTGGAGATGAGATTTGTAATGGTATATTGACTTAATGTAATCTTTGGAAGAATTCATTATTGTACTTTGTATATTATTCAATGGGTTAATGCTTTGATGTATGTTGTTTATCATGAGTTAATTTCATATGTTATGGTTAGATTAATTTTGTAAGTTTTTGGATTCACATGTAGATGCTTTGCATGGCCTAGAGGATGTATATGTTTAGAGTAGAATACTTTACTTGCTATTGTTACTCTTTTTAAGAAAAAAAATAGTTGTGCTTCCGTAGTGTTGCATCGTCCTCTAGGTTATGTGATGGGGTTTTACATGTGTCAAATTTGTATAAATAAAATAGTCAACATTGATCCAATCTAACTTTTATAAATGAAATTTATATTTTTTAATTTATTTTATACTTATAATTTTTAGAATTAAAAAAATGATATAGATTTATTGAATGCTGCTATGGATAAGTTAGTAAAGTTGGAAATGGAATTGGTTAAATTATTTGAAGAGACCAATAATTGGTTAAATGATGAATATGTTTCTCATTTGAGTAGTGTAAATCAAATCATTTCTTATCCATGCAATTCAAATGAAAATTTTGTTTTATGAGTAGAAAATTAAAAATGAAACATCCAATTGCTCCATTTTTGTCTTCATTTGCTTACTTGAGTATGTCTCCTATAATGGCTTCAACAACAATTTTGTCTCTGAGTTTAAAGTGTTTTTTATCTTTTATGAGGTAATTATACCTATTTTGTATTTTCACATGAAGGGAATGTAAAATAAAAGTGCGACACTTATCTTAAGGCTCTAAGCTTGTTTTCTCCTTTGTTCTATAACAGGAAATTCTAAACCTTGTTTTGAGGGTTTTGGACATTGTAATTGGGAAAGTTTTGTTTAGAGAAGTTAAGTCTTATTTTAGGTTATAAGAAAGTTTTTGAATCTAAATATTATGTAACATTAATACACATGATTTCAACTATGTAGATACATCAATACATGATTCAATGGTAGTCTCCAATGTATAATTCAACTCCCTTTATGAATAAAATGATCAAAGATCTTTGAGTTCATCTTTGCAACTTTGTGCAATGAATGCTTCATTTATGGCTTCTATTCAAGTAATGGATTAATTTTCTTTAAGTAAATTATTGAGAGTGTTGAGTTGTCCACAGATTGTAAAGTATAATTGTAATTAAATTCCAATATATGATATTTTATTGTAATGCGATAATTTCAGATATCAATTGAATATGTTTTAGGTTGTCATTCAGAATAAATTTATAAGATCATATGACTATGTTACCCATTATTTAAGCCACCAACCTAAGCAATTAGGCTTGTTTCAGGTCCATGAAATCTTAAAATGAAAAATCTAAATATAGTTCTAAGTTATTTTAATTATTTGGTGCTCTCATGGCTAGGAGTTTAAAGTTTACAAGGAATTTAGCCAATTATTATATCAATTTTATAAATCCTTTACTAAAAGTATGATAACCTATATGCTAGTCCAAGATCCTATGTAACTGTTGGTTATTTCTAGATATTGTTAGGAGGTAAACCCACCTTGGTTTTGAAGTGCCTAAAGTGCAGAAGGGTATTGAAATCCTTGTTCGTTTGCCAACTTCCTATAATTATTAATCACCAGAGGTGGCTATAATATAGAGAATCATAGGCATCAGTTGGAAGAATCAACACTTACATTTTGTAAATTTTCTCATTTAAGATTGTGTGTTTTTTGAATCTTTAAGTGGGTTCATATCTGCATATTTGGGTGTGTACTTTGCATGGCTTTGGTGGCTGATAATTCTTTCAACATTTGGTTTAGTTTGTGCATTGAATATCTATATTATTTATATTTGTGGATGGCACTATTTCAAATATGTGGTTATAGTTTTCCTTTTAAATCTGCTTAAAAATTTGCAATGATTTCAAAATTTTTAATCACCATTGTCTATAGCAAAGGGTTTTGTAGATTTGAAGTTTGCACAATTAATTACATAAATAGATAGAAAAAACATCTAAAACATAGTAATAAACCAAAAAATAAAATAAAAATTATTACATAGCCCCAAATATTGTAGGGACATGACTATCATAAGAAAAGGTTGTATAAATTTTATAGGAGGTGCAAGGAACTTTTGATGGCATTGAAAAATAGAAACCAATAATTACATGTGTTATATGTACAAGACAACTTAGGGGTGGGTAAATTAGTTGTATACTTTTAAAACATCAAAAACCCTCATTAACATTCAGATCTACGTTAGTTCTTAAACCCTTATTCACCATTAAACCCTTAACATGCATTAATGGAATGTAAACATGTAGAGAAGTAATGCAAACACATCAAACACATAAGAAAACCATATTTATGTGGAAAACCCAAGAAGGGAAAAACCACGGTGAGGATTATCTCACTAATATATGAATTACAACATCGAATACAATAAGGCTCACTACTAAGGGATCACTAGCTAGAAAGGTAAAGAAAGGCTCACTGTTGGTGGCTCACTACCAAAGGACTCACCGTCCAAAAGAAAGAAGAAAGAAGAAGGGGTGGCTCACTACCAATTTGAATTGCTAACAATGCATCTCTTTTATGCCAAAGGTAAAGCTCCATTGAAGCACAAAAATATTATCAAACAAACTGAAATGTAGACACCTTCTGCTCATTGCATTAGGAAGTCATAAGCATTAAGGCTTGCACTCAGATCAACACACTTGATCAATTTTGAAACTGTCACATCACACAAAATTTGCACACCATCCATACAACAATTATCCTTGTGTTCATACACTCCACAACCTAAAACAACCTCAATTAGGCTGGCCTTAAGGAAATGTATACACCTCTACCGTGCAACATGCATAAGGAGACCTCGACATATTAGTCCTCGAACCCTCTAGACGTGGAGCATGTTGACATTGTGAAGGCTGTAGTTTATGGGGAGGAGCTCCATGTGCTACAGGAGAGAATGAAAAAGATGGACAAGAAATTTAGTGGCTTGACCCGTTTCACTGTCAAGCTGGTCCACTGTGTTACCAACACCCTTTTTTCTTTGATGAAGGATGAAATGGACAAGAAGAATGCTAAAGAAGGCTAGGAATGGATTGGGGATGATGTTGTTAATCTCCTTTCTAAGAACTGGGAAAATGCCAGTTAGTCTATTGTTGCTGAATTATATGTTTGTCTGATGTTGGTTTGTTGTGTATGTTTTTTGGCTTGGTCTTTAATGTTTTTTGGACTTGATCTTTTTTGGCCCTAGTGGCTCTCTGTGTTAAGGGTACAACACCTTGTAAATGTTGCTTACCGTATCAAAAACATCAAATAGGTTGGAATCAAGCAACTACACAATATAAAGAAGTGAGTCCAAACCACACCACTAATTAAATGGGACCATATTCTACACAAACACGCTTCTCAACACTTTCCCAATCAAAAATTATCCTTCGCAATTAGCACTAGCATGCTAGGTCAACCAAACCTACACTAACACTAAAAAGTGACTCCAAGAACACCACTTAAGGTCTATAAACATCTCACAAAACACACGAAGAAATCCATGATATTCATACAACATCTCAAAAAACTCCAAAATCATCAAAATATTATGCACAACTACTGGAACCACTTGAGACTCAAGAACACCTTCATTCTATGTAACCAAACATACTAGCACATACATCCAACACATTAGACAACCTTGTAGAATAAATAAACACCTAGAAATTTAAGGGAAGGTAGATACAAACATTATAAGCATGTTCCCAAATCCACAATAGAAGAACCTTTACTACGGAGACATGTGGAACAATCTCATTTCTCCCAGAAACCCTATTTTATTAGACAAACATTCCGTCAAACACATCTTCCACTATAGAACGATCCAAAACCTAAACTCTAGATATGACACCTCTAAAAACCTCTAATCATCATGTACAAACACATGGGAACATTTTCAACCATGAAGAAATATACAGAGAAAAAAAATGAATACCGCTCTATCATATTGAACTTTTTTTATTCAAATTTTCTCAAAAGCACTTGGAAACCAAGTGAACAAATTTCATAAGCAACATTAATAACATCTTTGCAACACATCTACAACATCTGTAGCACTTTCCAATTGCAACAATCTCCTTAACCATAAGTCAGACTGACAACCTTTGCAATTATACTAAAGTAGGACATCAATGACAATACTAGCTAGCATGTTGACATTGATACCAAAACTTCCACAACTCCAATGCTAGGGGTTGACATCATCATCAACAACAACAAAATTTCAATACTCTCTTCATACAAGGGGTTGACATCAATGACAAAATCCAAGCAACTCACAAAAAACTCCAACATCTCCAAACTTATAACAATCTCCCCCTTTGTCATTGATGGCAACACCTACTTTTATAAAAAATCATCAGTTACAAAAAAAGAAACCAACAACAATACTGCAGTAAGCAGTACTCCCCTATGGTATTCAAAACATATGAGCTTCTACACTAAGGTTTTTCAATCACTTCAACTTTTTCTCCCCCTTTGACATCAATGGTAAAGGGCCATAAACTCATCCAACTCTCTTGCTCTCCCCCTTTGATGATATTCAAAGGGAAACACCTGTGTACACCACTTACAATACCAACAAGAAACTACACTCATTCTTCCACACTCTCTTCTTGCATACTCCCCCTTAGGAACACACAATATGCTCCAACTGGCTACACCAACCAACAGCCACTATTACCTACTCCCCCTGAGAGATAGCCTTCAACATCAGTTTAGGACCAAGAAATATATCTTGAAATGCTTCCTAGATAGATGCACACACTTATGCATCTAGTTGAAAGGAGGGGAAATAAACCCTAACTTCTCCTGAATATACTCAAAATTATATTTTGGAAGAGCCTTTGTGAAAATATCAAAAACCTGATCCTTAGTAGGCACACACTCCAACTTTACCTCATTCTCTACAACATTGTCTCTCAAGAAGTGATACCGGATTGAGTTATGTTTTGTTCTTGAATGGATTACCAAATTCTTTGAAATATTGATTACACTTGTATTTTCACACATGATAAGAATAAGTTCAACATATGAAACTTTGATATCCTTCAATATTTTCTTCATCCATAACACTTGTGTATAGCATGATGCTATTGTAATATATTATGCTTTTGTAATAGATAATGACATTGAATCCTACTTCTTATTTAGCCATGAAACCAACCTACTTCTGAGAAAGAAAGCATCACCACATGTACTTTTCCTTCCATCTGCACATCCAACCTAATCTGCATATTTATATGCACTCAAGGAGAAGGTAGATACAAACATTATAAGCACATTCCCAAATCCGCAACACAAAAACCTTTATTGTAGAGAAATACAAAGTAATCTCATTTCTCCTAGGAACCTTATTTCACTAGAAAAACATATTGTCAAACACATCTTCCACTGTAGAATGATACAAAACCTGAAACTTTGGATATGCCACCTTTGAACACCTTTGATCATCATGTCCAAACCGCATGGGCACATCTTCAACCATGAAGAAATGCAGAGCAAAACACTGAATACCACTCTATCATACTGAACTTTATTTTATTCAAATTTTCTCAAAAGCACTTGGAAACCAAGTGAACGAATTTCATCAGTAGCATTACTAACATCTTTGCAACACATCTACAACACTTTCCAACTACAACAATCTCCTTAACCATAAGTCAAACCGACAACCTCTACAACTATATTGAAGTAGGACATAAATGACAACACCAATCAGTGTGTTGACATTAATACCTACACTTCCAACAACTCCAATGCTAGGGGTTGACATCATCAAAACCAACAAAATTCCAATACTCTCTTTATACAAGGGGTTGGCATCAATGAAAACACCCAAGCAACTCACAAACAACTCCAACATATCCAAAATTTCAACATCATGAAAGCTTTGGACATAAATTGAGAAGGTTGTAGATCTGTAACAAAAGAATGCCATAGCAAGGTAAGCAAAGTTCATTTGAAAGGTGCCATTAAAATATAGGAATCTTAGAAAATTATGCTAAAAGGTGTTCCCTATATGAAATTGATGAGCTAAATTTTTGAAATCAACAGTTGAGAATTGAGGAGAAGGATGCAAGATGATGCAATTAATCTCAAACGTTCGTGTTTTTCTTTATCATTCTCTATTTTTATTTTTAAAATAATTTAACAATTTAAAAGTATACTTTTTGTTTTAAAAACAAAGAAAAGAAAAGAAGTTGATAAGATTGAAATAAAAAATAGAATTATATTTCATTAAAAAGTATTTATATTTATATTTTAAAAATGACAATAATTTTAAAGTAGGTTTTTTCTTTTAAGAAAGAAAAAAAAAGTTGATAATATTGAAATAAAAAATGGAATTATATTTTATTAATATTTGAATTCTAATAAATTTAAAATTAGTTTTACTTTTTTTATTTAATTATTTATTAACTTAAAATAAGTTTATTGTTTATTATCAATTTCTAATTTATTTTTTAAATAATATTTACATTTCGATATATTTTGAATTTGCATTTAGTTTGTTCTATTTTCTTAGTAAAAGACATAAGCCTAAATATTTATATTAATAGTTATAAACATGAATTACAAAATTTACCAAAATTATAGTAATGGTAGTTAGTTTTCCAAAAAATTATCAAGACAAATACTCCATCTGAGATGAACAACTCTAGAGCAGATTTGTCAAAATAGTTTCAATACAAAATTATCTTCATGGTTACCAACTCATAGATTAACTGAGATACCAAAGATAAAAAACTAATTTTTTTTCACATCATTCTTCCAAATCATTTTCATTAGCTTGTGAATTTTGGTGGCTTGCATTCAAATCCATCATGTTATCACCTTGTCCTTCTTCGAGCTCAACAACATTTCACCCTGTTGGAATAATTCTAGCCACTGCTACTTGTCTATGACCATGTCGAGTTTGGTGAGATAGTAGGAAAGACAAAGAAAAATACTTTTCTTTTATTATTTTTACCATTTGAAAACCAAATTCTTCTAAATTCATATTAATCATCTTATACAACAACCAAGGATCATCATCACGTAGACCCTTCTTCATTGCTTCATACACCACTGCAAATGCATGCTTGTGCTAGAGGTAACATTTAGGAAATATACCTGCAACATATCCCTTGCACTTTTCCAAATTATATAGTTGGAAACACTTCAGAAGTTCATTTTTCCCAAGAAATTTTGGTAAAATAGACTCAATGTACACTATTTTGAGTGACTCATATGACTATAAGAAATCCATAGCATTTGATAGGTAAATTGAAAGAAGGTTAGATGGAAACAATAATTTGGGGGAATTGGAATTTGGATGAATTATTTTATCCCCAATTACAATTTTAATACTACCCACAAGACTTGGGCACACCATTCGAAATACCTAGGACAAATCTTCCTCAGTGACTTCCTTCAAAAATGGCAACTCATTCCCTTTTACCTTCACAAGTATTTTGAAAATTTTGGTATTATACTCCATAGAAATTCTTTTATATCCACTCAACAACACCAGGATAACTATCTTACACATATCTATGATGATCAACAGAATAATGAGACTACTAGGAAAGTTAATGATTTGGAAAATAAAACTCTCTTAGATTCTGTTGCTAAGAAACTCAAGAAAGTAATACAAAAAAGATAAGAGTTTCTCAAACTGGTAAAGATAGTTCAGAAGAAGAAGACATAGAGAAAAAAGGAAAATCTATGGAACAACCTCCCAAATCAAAGAAGGTTCTCATTCAAAGAAGAAAGCCTATTCACACAGAAGAAGAAACAACTTCAACTTCTAGGAAACCTTCTCACAAGCCAACTCCGCATGTTCCTATGCACAAAATTAAGGAACACAGTTTAGCAAATAAAGAAGAGCAATTAAAAGATTGGCTTGCAAAACTGGGAGTGGAACAAGAACAAGCAGAACCTGTATATATGGATGAACCTGGTTTTTCCAATAAAGAATCTGATGCTGAGACTTCTGATGTACATACTTTAGTTTTGTTTGAAAGTTTTATTGATTTTGAGTCTTCTATAAATAATGATTTTGAAGAAATTGATTTAGATTTTTCTGGATATAAGCAAATTGAAGAAAGAGAACCTTGGGAATCATTGAAGAAGTTATCAATGGATATTGAAATGCAAGAATCAGTGACAAAAAATCTCAAACTAGAACAAATGAGACCATATGCTTCTAGTGGTTACATATTGAATATTGATAAGATGGTAAATCCTTATGAAGCAATCTGTACATGGACAGACACATTGGAAAATATGTTTGAAAGAAGTGGTTCATGGAGAAAACCAACCAAGGTTTTATATGCTGTCAAATTAATATCTGGAAAACTAAGAAACTGGTTTAGAGAATAATCTACTGGACCAAGGACCAATGCCCAAAAATATTCCAACACAACCATCAAATCCTATTTTAGTGGATCCCAAAAATTTGGGCAAAGATGATATTTTTCAAGCTAGTTTTGATGAGTTTAAATGGTTATTAACTGATCTATTTTGTGATGATATATCCAATCAAGCCCTCGAAGCCAAAAAGATATTGCAATCTATGAAGCTAAATAATTTAGATAAATTTAATGAATATAATTGTATGTTTGAATCATACATGGTTGCAGCTGATAAGATGCATGACTCAACCACAAAGCAATATTATTTGAATTCACTTCCTTGTGGTTTGGATGCTTGGGCTCAAGACTACATCATCCAAAAAGAACATAAGCAGCTTGATGATGTAAGTTTTCCAACAATTAAAAGATTAATCAGATATAAGTTGGAAAAGTAGCACGCTTGTTAGGAGCTTTACAACTCAATAAGGAGGAATATAACTATACTTATAATTTAAAAGAATTATGTGATCTTCCTCCAATTAATTAGCTGAAAGATTTTCAACAATTGAAATAGTTTAAAAGAGGTGGCTATGGTAGAAAATGAAAATGTAAAAGATGCTCAAAATCCAGATCTCATGGAGGAGAATACACTTTCCACCACAGTAAACATGGAAAGTATGGCCATAAGAGAAAATACAATGCAGTACCTTATAGAAGAAGAAAATTCTCTTGACAAACTCTGCCATACTTGCTAAGAAAAAGAAACAGTAAGGTCCCCAAAGGCATTAAATGTTTTATCTGTAAAGGACCTCATTATGCTACCAATTTCCCTAAAAAGTTAAATCTTGGTACTAAAATATATGCAATGCTTGAATATGAGAATCTAGGGTGGGAGATAATTGATAATAGTAATATTTTTGATAATTTAGAAAATTTGTATGAGTTAGTTGAAGTTGTTCCTGATCTAGCTTCATGATGAAATTCAAGGATCTGAAGGACAAAAAAAGAAAAATGCAACAATCTTCTGATCATGAAACAAAAAGTTTTGATCTTGATGAAGACTTCCTCACTTCACTCCTCAAACATACACTGCAAGATATTCAAGTGAAATTTCAAATTGAGAAGTCTAAAGATCCCTACAAAATGGCAGGAACAAAAGAAGAAAGGAAAAAAGCAGTCCATCAACATCTGGCCCATCTTAAACAGTTAGAGTTAGATAAAGCTGAGGTTGAAAAACAACTTAAGGTTAAGAAGAAGCCTTCTAAAGGAACTAGAAAAGAAATTGACCATGGATATAAAATTCCTCCATGGTAGAGAAAAGACAAACCATCTTCCTCCAAATCTTCTTCAAAGCACAAATCATCAGAAATAGATACATATATTGATATAATTGCAATCTTTAAGAAGTTTGATCTTCTAATAAATGATCTTGCAAATTTATGAAGATTGCTCAAGACTCAACAAAAGGAGATCATAAACCTTTCTGCCACGATGGGAGAAATCAAATATCTCTTATTTAAAGTAGATCAACAAACTAAGTCTGCAAAAGTCTCTTCTCAAGAAGAAGAAGCATGCAGCAGTAGCAATAGTTTAATCCAGAAAATAGGAGAAAAAACATGTTCTCTATTGCTTGCTAATAATGGTAATTATGTTAGAATAAAATTTTGTTTCCAGGATACAAGAAAATTCCATTAGATGCATTTGTGGATACAGGTTCATCCCATTCATTGGCTAAAACCAATGCCATCCCTCTAGAGTTTTGGAAACATAGACCTGATCTACCTCACAACTATGCAATCAATGGAGAAAGGATTCATATGGGTAGGTATGCTCAAGATGTACACATTGAAATAATGGGGAAAATGTTTGTGACTGATTTTATTGAATACAATGATCTAGAAGATGACATTTTGTTAGGATTCTTGTTTCTGACAAAATATGAGCCTCTTCAATTTTGGAAGCACAAAATATCATTAAGGAATGAGGATGGCCAAATCGAAATCCCAACTCTCAAGATAGTAAATCACAAGTTTGAGAATAGTGGGAAAAAGAGAAAACAAGAATCAATCAAAGAACTCACAAAAGAAACATCTGATGTATTTAAAGAGATCAGACAAATATTTGAAGCAAAATGTTGTAGTATGAATCCAATGCAGTTCTAGTCTCAAGATCATGAAGAATGCAAAATCTAGATAAGACCAGAATGTTAGTTAGTCATTCCACATGAGCCTGCCTATTTAATGAGTCCTAGAGAGACAAAAGAGATGGATGAACAACTTAAAGAATTGTTAGATGGGCATTTCATTAATCCTAGCAAAATTCCATTCTCATGTCCAACATTTCTGGTAAACAAAAGAGTATAACATGTGAGAGGTAAAAAGAGACTTTTTATTAATTACAAGCCTCTCAATGATATCATTCTTCCATTCAATTATCCTATTCCATTTAGTGCAAATTTAATCAGACGAGCTGCTACTAAGAAAGTATTTTCAAAGTTTGACTGCAAATCAGGTTTTTGGAAAATTAAGATTAAAGAATCAGATCGATATAAAACAAAATTTTCAGTACCTAAAGGGTTATATGAATGGAATGTAATGCCTTTTGGTTTATGCACAACTCCAACATACTTCCAAAGAAGGATGGACAAAGCTCTAAGGCATTTAAAATATTTTTGTGTCGTTTATATTGATGATATTCTTATATTTTCTGATTCTATTCTTGAACATTTGCAACACTTAGAAGAGTTGTAAGCAGCCATAAAGAAGCATGGAATATGCCTAATGATAAAGAAAATGGTGATTGGTAAAATCCAAATTGATTTCCTTGGTCTACATCTGAATAATGGAAAAGTTCAACTTCAGCCACACATCCTTCAACGCATTGAAGAGTTTCTTGATATTCTCCAAGACAAGAAACAAATTCAGAGATTCCTTGGATGTCTAAATTTTGTTTCTCCTTTTTACAAAGGTTTAGCTGAAGATCACAAAGCCATCCAATCACATCTAAAAGAAGGGAAAGAAGAATGGTCATTGGCAGCAATAGAAGCAGTTTAGAGAATAAAATAAAAATGTCAAAATTTACCTTCTCTACAAACTCCTGCTCTTGATTTACCTCTATATTTATACACTGATGCCTCTGACAATATCTGGTCTATTGTGTTGATTTAGGAGGAAGGAAATGGAAAAAAAAAAATCTGCTGATATCAATCTGGCACATTCATAGATATAGAAAGCATATATTATATCTATGAAAAAGAAATATTGACAGTAAAGAAAGGAATAGAAAAGTTTAAGATTTTCCTAAAGCAAGTAAAATTTAAAGTAAGAACAAATAGCCAAGCAATGAGGAGCTTGCTAAAAAAGAAGACAAACAAAGATATAGCTTAGGGTAGAATAGCTAGATGGTACTTTGAATTTCTCAGTTACGAATTTTAGAATGGATTTAAGGAGAAAATAATCCTCTAGCAGATACTCTGACAAGAGAACTTGTAGGTTCAATATATCATTATTTAGAATTTAACTCTCTAGATTGGTAAATACCAGATGGGACACCAATGTATATAGTAAATCATGGTAATGGCAGAATAATCAGTCTTCCATCTCTTCCAAAAGAAATTATGCAAATGTTGCTGGAATCCTATTTCCTTAATAAGTGGCTTCTTGAAATAAAGTGTCAGATTAGTTACTACCATGGACAAGGATTGATAGATTCAGATGAAGAAGAAGAGTTTAAAGAATTGATTGGATTAGATAAAGCTCCGATCAGATATGTTGATGGTGTTTTCTGTAGCAGGAGATCTGTATCTTCCTTATCCTAAGCTAACACCTCCTTCAACCAATCAGTTGTCCTCATAGCATCTTTCCCAATTGATAAAATATCTTTAATAGCCTCATTTCCTTTGGTTTGAACCCCTTGTAGCCAATTTGTAGTGGCAAGAGTGGAAGCCTTCATCTTTTCCAGCTCGGTGATAGTCTCTCAAGGTAAGGGTTTTGTAGTGGAGGTGGAGGGGTTAATAGACTGCAAGGGCTTCATCAGATCCTCCAAGCATTTCCTGAGTTTTTCATTTTCCTTTTTTAGCTCCTGCTTAGTTTGAATTTCTTTCCTCAATCTCCCCACGATAACTGTGCTAGAACCCTGATAATCTTCAATGTCCTGTTCAACGGAAGTGGGCCCTAAATTAAAAGTCTGCACATTATAATCTTTTGTAGTTACCTCATCTCTATTCTTATCCTGAGCAGGAGTTGCAATGTGGAAAACCCTGTTACTAGCTTCATCCCTTTCAATCTTGGAAATGACCCTGGCTTTCTTCTTACCCTTATCTTTTCCAATCTTGGTTAGCAAATCATCCCAGTTGGGTGGAGTATCCTCCACTATAACCTCTTTATTTCCTTGTCTAGCCAGTCTGGAACAGTGGATTTCAACTGCACTTCACTTTGTTCCACTTCCTCCTGCTGACCCTTAGGTGCTTCCTCATTCAAACCTTTCTTCTTAGGAACTTCTTCGGCCTTACTCTCCTTTTCTTCAACATGTTCTTCTTTGTGTTCAGGTGAGGGAACCTTCACAGTTTCTTCTTCTCTTGGAGGTGATTTGATCTCTTCAGTTCCAATAGGTGATTCTTCATATGCAACCAAGGGGGACTGCATCACCTTTTCAACTTCTACCTTTGCACTATAAAGTTCACCCTCATGAAATTCCTCTCCCTTAGTGTCTGGATGATCTTCAGCCTCTTTGGATTCACCTAGTTCACTTTGAGCTTCATGGGAAGAAGGAATATCATCATGCCGCTTCACAGAAGTAACCAGATGAGAATCTACTTTAGGCACACTATCCTTAGGGGAAGGAGTCCTTGACCTCCTTGTGTACACCCGTGCCTTTTCCTCTGAACTCTCTACATTTTCCACCGGTGGATCCACTTCAACCCCATCCATAGAACCTGCCTTTTGGCATAATCTTACAATTCTTCTCCTTTTAGGCACAGGAACATCGACCTTAGGAATATGCTTTTCAATTTCTTGGACTTCTTCCTCTTGAACACCTTTAATCTTGATTTTAAAAGGAGAATCCATCTTACCTTTTCCCTTAGGATCCTACTCAGTTGAGTCCTCAGAAGTGGAGTGAGGGTCCAAATCTCCCATCAGCTCATAGGTGCACTGTGCACCTTCATTTTCCAACTCCCACAATTTATGCCTTAGCCACATTCTAGTGAACTTGGTGACTGGATCCATCAACTGTTTTAGTTTTGTGTTTTCTTCCTCTAACCAATCCACATCACCAATTGGCCTATCATTTATCGCCTCATAAGCATGATCTTGAATCAGGCTTCCATCATCCTCGAGTTGATCTGGGACTACCCTCACATTGTACAATAGAACTGATTCTATTGGGAGCCGAGAGAAATTTTTCTTCCTTACCTCGTATTCATCACTGCAGTTAGCCCAGTAATCTTCCAACTCAACCTTATTGCTGTATACTCTGCTTGCTCTCTTTTGGGATTCACCTGTGATGTCAAACCTTGATCTCTTGGAGTGGAAGGATAAACCAAGAGCACTCATCTCCTCCTCAGAATCCTAGGCATAACCAATGGAAGGAAGATCCTCTCCAGTGCCAACCCTTAATGGGAAATCTCCACCAAAACCAGTTTTATGCTTGTCTCTCTTAACATTAGCATCAAAGTCACATATCTGTCTAGTGACTTCCAAAAGTAGAATGTGATCAGTAGGGTACCTTGGAAGTCTATAAGGAGCCCTTTGGCAACCATCAATCCAGATGTATTAGAAAGTTGGGAACTGAATAAACCATGCCCCATATTTCTTGATGAGCTCCTTTGCTTGGTCCGAAATTCTTACATGCTTTGCACCCTGAAGTAATCTGGTGATATGCATGATGAATGCATCATTCACCCTCCTATAGCTAGAGCTTCCTAGGTGAAATTAAGGGTAAACCTCATAAATGACATCCTACCCAAAGATTCCCCTTGTGGTCAATCCTTTGTAGGGGTGTAATCTCGCAAGTGCATAGACCAAATATGAAGTCATTGTGAAGGTCTTGGTTTGCAACACATTGGATAGCTACTCATGGATCACCCTGTTAATCACACCAGCCCAATGATAGTCGATCTGTTCTTGTTCCATCCTCACAATAGTGTGGCACATCCAATTCTCAAACATACCTCCATTCCTTAATCCAACCACCCTGTTGAGCAATGTGATAGCATCATTGTATTCATTCTTGAACTTTTCTCTGAACAGTTGCTTGGGCGTTTGGAATAATGGGACTTGGGATTCTCCAGCTAGGAATTGATAAGCTGTTGTGATTTCACAGTCTCCTCTTTATAATATTTCTTAGATGCCTCCATGTTGAATGCCACCACATGAGAGCTATCTGGCATATCAAAATTTTGGGCTATGGAAACAGGATTCAGATTTGATACAACTCTTCCTTGAGGACCAATAATTATTTGTGTGTCCTGATCATAGTGTCTGGCACACTCAAGGACAAGCTCATATCACTGGACTATGGAAGGAAAATTGGACACATGTGACAAGCCTGACTCTTTCATTCTCGTAGCCACCATGGGAAGGTCATCTGCTGCCATTCTTCCTTTGAACTCCTCGTAATCCTAGAGGCCAACATTGGTATCTATTACTTATGACCAAATAGAGGTAATCTTACTCTCCGAGATTTTTCTTTTGATGTCCATTTTAATCTTTTCTGCCTTAGACATTGAAGACCTGATCACTGTCTTGCTAGACTCAGCCCACATTCAACAAAGAGAACATAGTAAAAACCACAGGAAGCAAAAGTTAATACATCGATATCATCATTAAAATGAATCCCATACAACCAAGGTGTTATTAAATCTTATACAAAATGATCATAATGAATTTTGGGTTTCAGAACCATCCGCAAAATCCAAGCTGAGAGGAACTCTGAGAAATTCTGAGCCAAATGGATTCCAGCGAAATGAACATGAAAGCGCCTACTAACAGCTAAGTCCGACCATTATCAATTAATAAATGATTAATAAGATCTCAAAATAGCATAAATTAATCATAAAATGCACCATGACCTATTAACACATCATGCCATTTCATAATCCATGATATTCCATCAGATTTTAGGAAAATCTGCATGAAACGGATTTCTGCGAAGGAGAAGGAACTTTGCAAAAATAAAAAAAAATAGGGAACCAAGGATTCTGGTAAAATCTGGGCCCAAAGGAAATCCGCAGACAAGACAAAAATATGAAAGTATGCGGATTCCGAGAAAATGAAGGAGATCGAGAAATTCTACCGGAGCGTGAAAATCCCGAACTGAGGACAAAACCTAAACTTCAGCGTTAAATCATGATTTGGCCTAGATTAACGGATCGATCATGAATTTCAAGGTTTTAGGCCTGTGACAAGTTTAATATTGACCTTCTATAGATTTTCCTAGCATTCTAGGCCAATTCAGAAGCATACTAAAGTTAAATGGTGATTTCCTAGGTATCAAACCCTACAAATCCACCATTGACGCATATGCAAGCTCAAAATTTGATCATTTGAAATGCTAAGTCATCACTAGGGGAAAGCTATGGCTCATAACAAGCTATCTCCTAATGCAAATTAAAGAGTGGACTCGAAATTTTCTTGGGTAACCAAAAATTAAACATTGTCATGCAACGCTAGCATCAAACTCACAAACATGCAAAAATTTGAACTTTGAATAAACCAAAATGCCAAAGCAACGCTAAATTTGATCAATCAGAAGTAGGGCGATCATATACATACCATTGATGCAGTAGAAATCAATCTCAGAAACAACAAACTTGAATTTAATGGCACTCTGTAAAGAACAACAACAAAACGCACAAGAAATCACCACTGAAACCTACAATCTACGAACTCAACACTTCAAATTAAATCAAATACCTCCAAGAATGCACTCTTCAGCTCAATTGATGACAAACAATAAAGTATAATGATGCAAATGTTTTCAAAATTGGTTAAATATTCCGTTCAAAGCTTGTACAAAGAACATTAATGCCTTTGACAAGACAACTAAGAAAATCTGTGAACCCGATGACAAGACAAAATTTGGAAAAATCTGTCCCACGCGGAATTTCGTGAAGACTAAAAATCTCTGAACCACAACATTTAGCAGGAACTTAAGTAGGATCCGGGAAAATCCTTCTGAGGTGGAAAGTCCTGACCTTCAGTGAAAACCTGAACTTAGCTAAAAAATAAAGATCTTCAATGAATAACTTAAGGGAATCACTTAGGCAAGCAAAATAAAAATTTAAGCACATGCCTAGGAAAAATAAATCCTCAAAATGAAAGGGTCAAGACACCAAAAACTAAAGTGAAAGAGGGTCCTTGCTTTCAGCTGGGCGTGTGTGTGAAAATTGCACAACAAATGGCGACTCTGCTGGGAAATGCTCCAGAGCATTTGATGATGAACATGAATCGAGAACCCAAAATCTCTAGTTTCAGTCTCACTATCAGACAAACAAATCAAAATGCAAAATTTAAAGAATCAGAACCAAAGGATAGACCGAACCTTCCATACACTAAAAATTCAAGTGTGTGCATATGAGTTCATTTCCCTCCTTGAGCTACCGCGGAGACCAAGTTCAGTCATGACAGGCTACATAAAGATTCTAACTTCAAAAGCAACCTAGACAGAGCCTCACTACCAATCAGGCATCTATAGCCCCAATGATCTTATCACTGTGACTCTCCTGAAAATAGCTCTATTGCCAGTCAGGCCTCCATAGCCCTGATAGAGATATTCAGATACCCCTGATAGATTGAATTTATTCTTTTGATTTTCAATGTTTCACTTTTCTTTCTTTTGATATTCTTTGCTGTGTCACTTTTATTCCAACATGTGAACAATGAAGTTCACACTCAGGGCTGAGAACCATAGTGGTGCTGAAGCAGAAATAAGATTTTTCACCTGCCAGGACTTCACAAGGATCCTACAACAACATCAGGATTCTTAAAATGTATGAAAGATATAGAATTTCAGAATACTTGAAATTCAAATCAGAACCAATGACTCATCTTTTCTAAATCAAACACTTAGACTACTTGACGATAACAAAACTGCAACCCTCCTTTCAAGATACAAGACTAAAGTCCATCAATAAAATACTTGGAACAGTCCCAGATAAAGATATATTTTCCATGCAAGTGCAACACATCTCAGAGAAAACAAGAAAACCTCCAAAGCAAGAGTAGAGCAAAACAAACCAAACCAAAAGAAAACCTACACTAACCAAAACAAAGCGAAGCAAAAAAAGAAGAAAGAAAACCTAATCTAACTATATACAAGAAAAGAGCTGAAAACAACTCAAGACTAGAAATAATGCTTTAGGTACTGCCCATTGATAAGCAGTGGGATGTCCTCTCCAGTGAGAGTTTTCAAATGGAAAGCATTATCTCCCAGGATCTCTGAAATCTAGTAAGGGCCAAGCTAAAGTTTATCAAATTTTCCATGCTCCCCCTTACGGTCATGGGCTTTATCCTAGTAAAGAACCAAGTTAGAAATCCTAAAAGCTCTTACCTTGGCTCTTCTATCAAACCATCTTTTGACTACCCCTTGATGTTTAGCAAAGTTTTCCAAGGTTTTGTCTCTTTTTTCCTCAAGGTGTAACAATTCAGCAAGTCTGGCCTCATGTTTATCTTCCTCATCATAATATTCATTAATGAATTGTAAGGTGGGGATTTTCAATTGAATAGGAAACACAGGTTCTAACCCATAAACCAAGTAGTAAGGTGATATTCCTATGGAAATCTTATGCCTAGTACGATCTACCCAAAGAGAAAATCTGAGTTGGGTGTGCCAATCCTTAGGACTTCTTTCTAACAGTTTGCGGATAACAGTCAGGAGATTTTTGTTGGATGACTCAGCCAAACCATTACCTTGAGGGTAATAGTTGGATGCAATCTTAATTATAATCCCATGACCAAATGCCTAGTTAGAAAACTTCAACGATGAAAATGTAGGACCATTATCACAAACTAAAGACACAGGACATCCAAAACGGCTAATGATGCCTGATTCAACGAAATTAATTACCACCTCAAAAGTGCATTGCTTGCAAGCAAGGGCCTCATTCTACCTTGTAAAATAATCAGTGACAGAAAGGATATACCTGTGACCTGCAGAGGAAGGTGGATTGATCAGACCTATGAAGTCCATTCCCCACTGTGCAAAAGGTTTTACCTCAAAGACTGGCTGGAGTGGGAGTGCTACATAATTTTCTCTAGTTGTTGTAGTCTGACACACATGACAAGTTCTGATGTGGTTGTGTGTGTCCTTGAATAGTGTAGGCCAATAGTAACCAGCTCTCAGAATCTGGTTCACAGTAGAATGTGCAGAACCATGGCTAGTACCATACCTGTCATGAAACTCTGCCATGACTCTCTCAGCTTCCTGTTGTCCTAAGCATCTTAGGTATATGCCCTCATGATTTTTCTTGTATATCACAACCCCTTTCAACATGAAACTGTCACTCTTTAAGTGTAATTCCCTTCTTTTTACTACACTAAGATGATCAGGACATCTTTGAGTCAAGAGATAATGGACGATGTCATCATACCATTCACTGAGGGAAACATCATCTAAATTGTAATTTTTAGCTATAAGATCAGGGCCTGTCTCTGCCATTGTCCTTGTAAGCCCTTGCCCTTTTACCAGCTTCATGGGCTAAATCTCAATGTCATACTCTTGTAACATAGTTACCCACTTAGCTCTACGCTCTCCTAACTCATTCTGCATTAACAACTTAACTGCAGGATCATGAACTATAGCAAAGATCTTGTTTATGAGGATATAATGTCTAAACTTTTTTGCGGCCCTAACTAAGGCATAAGCTTGCTTTTCCACACTTGGGTATCTCAGCTTCACATCCTTCAATGGTGCACTCATGAATGTGATGGGATGCTCATTTCCTTGGTTATATTTTTGAGTTAACATAGCAGCACAAGAGTGGTCAAAAGCAAACAAATATATATAGAATGGTTTAACATAATCTGGACTTACCAAAACCAGAGCTTCAACAATAGCCCTTTTTATCTCTACAAATGCTTCCTTTGCTTCTGCATTCCATTCAACTTTTGCCTCCTGCTTCAACATTGCATTCAGTGGCTTGACTATTTCTACAAATCCAGTAATGAACTTCCTCACAAAGTTGATCTTGCCAAAGAATGATTTCATTTCTTTCTTGCTAGCAGGTGGTGGGATCTTGAGTATAGCTTCTATTCATTCTGGCTCAATGGCAATTCCTTTCTCAGAGAGAACATGCCCCAACAATTTACCTTCTGTAACTCCAAAGATGCATTTCTTTGGATTGAGTGATATACCAAACTCTCTACATTTCTAAAAAACTTTGCACAAATCTATGATATGGTCACCTCTCTTCTTGGAAAAGACTATTAGATCATCCATATAAATGATTATGCACTCACCAATTATGTCTTTAAAGGAAATGTCCATGGCTCCAACATTAATCAAGCCAAAGGGCATCCTCCTATAGGGAAAAGTGCCCCACTTGGTGGTGAAAGTAGTCTTGTGCCTGTCCTCATATTGCACCATGACTTGATGGTATCTTGAATAACCATCTAAGAAAGACATCATCTGAGAACCATTGACAATCTGGAGCACTTCATCCAATGAGGGTACTGGATAATTATTTTTTTCTGATGCTCTATTTAGGTTCCTGAAATCTACACATAGCCTAATTTCACCATTTTTCTTTCACACTGGAACCAGATTTGCAACCCAAATTGAGTGTCTGATAGGAAATATGATTCTTTCAGATAGTAATTTCTATACTTCCTTCTGTATTATGGGTTCCAATGGAGCATTAATTGGCCTTTTCCTCTATCTGAAAGGTTTTACTCTTGGATTGAGAGGGATAGTATGTGTTATGATTGATGTATCATAAGTCTTTACGTCTTCATAACTCCAGGCTATCACATCTAGATATCTATGTAGTGCATTTATGATCCCTTTTCTTTCTTTTGGAGTGCACACTTTGCCAATAAAGACATTTTTGGCATCATCTTGAGTTCCCATATTATACTTGTCACACTGTCCACTGATGGACTCCCTCTTGGCATCCTGCTCTTGATCCCTGACCTTGTCCAGATCAAAGATTCTTTCTAATTGCACCATTCCCCTGGGGATATTATTGGTCTTCAGATTAATTACCCCTTCCAAATCCATCTCTGCTTCTTGGAGTTCTGTTTCATCAATAATTTGAGAAGAAAAGACATTTGTATTTGTAATAAAATCTAAGATATGCTTGTCATCTTCAAAAACCTAGAATTTGGTGACATTGTCAGGTATTGAAGGTATTGGGGTTAGTTCCACCGTAAACTTCTTTAATCCAGAAAGAGACAGAGGTTGCAATGTACTAGCTGCCTAGGCAAGAGAGTCAGCTGTCTGGTTATTACTTCATGGAATCAACTGAATGTTGAAGGAATCAAATCCTTCAATAAGATCCCATACTCTGTGTCTATAGTTGGTCATTCTTCTGTCATGACAAGAGTATTGTCTCCTAACTTGCTTGATTACTAGTTCAGAATCCCCAAAAACTTGCAAGATCTTAACCTTTTTATTTAATTCCATTAATAGTCCATGAACCAAAGCCTCATATTCAACTACATTATTCATACAATGAAATTGAAGTCTATGAGCAACAAATAATGTCTTACCTCTTGGACTGATTAGCTCAAATCCTGCCCTAGCTCCTTGCTTTGACTTTGATCCATCAAATCTTAAAGTCCAACAACCAACAAGTGCAGACTTCCTTGCAGTATCTCCTGCACTGTTGTTGCTGGATGGTTCTTCAGAAAACATCACTCTTTTTCTTTTGGGATCCTCTTGGACATTTTGGATATTAACTTTGACTACTAGAGTAGGGTTGATACATTTCTGTATTTGTTCTACTGCAGCTTGGCATAAGCAACAATCCAATTCTGAATGGGAGACATTATGCACCCTGCACCAATTGGACAAGAGTAGCTCTCCAAAGTTCATTCCTCTACCCAACTGGACTTGATCTTCGATGCACTTCTGAATGAATTCTTGAAAATTATCTAGCAAAACCAGCTGACTATCTTCTAAATCATTATCATTTTCAACTGGTTCCACCAAGGTTTCAGTACCACTGGATTCTACTGTGAGACCAGTAGACATTGTATGCAACATGAGGACCTCCTCTACATCTGACTCTTCAAAAGGAGTTGCAAGCACATAATTTCCCATACTTCTGATATCATAATTTCATTTGAGGTATTCTAATATTCTGTAATCATGTATTTCATTCTGGGTTCTCTTTCAATTCTAATCTGGTTTGGTACTCCTTTCCAAGGAAGCCACATGTGAGAGTGATTAGTCAAGACATATCCATTCAAATCCCTAGTGAAGTCTCTTCCCAGGATTAAGCCATAAGCATCAGGTATGTTAGCCACCTATATATTGATAACCTACTGAATTCTAGGATTAGAAGCAACTTGCATATGAATCATATTTAACTCCCCTACAACATTTACTTTAGTCCTATCCAATTGTGTAACTTTCTTTTGTGAGTTAGCAGGAGTAATACCCATAGCTCTACAGACACCGAAGGGTATAAAATTGGTTGAAGCACCAAAATCCAGTAAACAATTATGCAAATTCTTACCAAATATGCAAACAAAAATCAGGAATGGAGGAGTATCTATCTTTCCCTGAAACAAAGTTAAGGGAGTATCCACTTAAGCGACTTGAGTTTTGTCTTTCTCTTTTCCCTTATCTCCAGGAGGCATATGGACTTGAGTATGAATTTGATTTTTCCTTCCTACTGACTAAGAAATAGAAGTCTTACTAACACTTTCGCTAACTGACTTATCTTGTGACACAAAATTTACATTATAAGCTCCTAGAACTGCATTCCTAATGGTTGGAACTCTCAATAACTCAAACACAGATAGACTTATGTTTAATTTTCTAAGTTCTTCAACAACATATAGGGCCAATTGTTCCTCACTTAGGTCAGTAGGGGTCCCCTTTGGGTATTCCATCACCTTATCCTTATTCACATCAGCACCTCTCCCTTTTGCACGTCAGTATGCCCTTGATCTTGAGATAAATATTGCCTAGAAACCTGAGGCAGTGATGGATTACTGCTAGCATTATGATCTGGAGGTATGTTGAAATTGTTCGATGGAATGGAAGTAGTGAAGGGACCTCCAGCCTGTGGACATCTATGTGGTAATTCCCTCAAGTCATACTTCTTGACTGGTCTCTGAAAGGTCTGTACTTCTTCAACATAAGTCTCTTCCTCATCCTTAGGGCCATTGTCATTTATTGGATTCTCATTAAATAACTGTGTAATTTCATCTCCATTGCATACCTGGTCTTCCTCTTCCTTCAACTGGTCAGATTCCTCTTCAGGTACATTCTCTTTACTTTGTGGAAAAGGAGCATGATTGAGTACCAACACTGATGAATCATAGGGGACAGATGGTACCATTTCCTAACTACCTGCATTATTTTCCACTTCATACTGAAAAATTGAGGCTGCCGTTTGGAACTCTTGATAATCTAACTTAGAATTTTGACTTGTTTTATGGAGTCTACACCACCTTTATAAAGTAGCCTCAACTAAATATACACCATTAGGAGGCTTCTCTTGATTAACTGGCTGATTGACAGGCTGATTAACTGGTTGATCCAATGGAGTGGGGACTCCTTCATTGTTAGGCCTCATGTTCTAGGTCCTGTTCTGTCTTGGTGGCTGTCTCCTATCGAACCCTTGTCCACCACTTTGCCCTCTGTCAAAGTTCTGGCTTGATGATTTCCCCTTATCATAATTCTATCCCCTGTCGTTATTATACCCTCTATCATTATTATATCCTCTTTCATTGTTGTATCCTCTTTCATGACGTTTCCCTCTATCAAAGTGCTCTCCTTGTGGATTTTCTCAATTTTCTCTGTTCTAACTAGACTGCATATTTCTTTGAGTAGCTTGCAACTAACTGTTCTAGTTCCTCAAGTAAGTCACCTCCATATTCAACTTCTTCACTTGTTCAGACAATTCATCCAGTCTCTCCTTGTTAGGATTATTGTATGGAGGATGATTAGCATTGTTCTGAGGATATCCTACTACAACATTGGCATTCAGTGATTGGTTCAATACCTCTGAATTCTCCAGATACACGGGAAAACCATCCTAAGGCTGTGCATGAAGAGGTTGATTTGTATTTTGTTGAGGGTAGCTAATTGCAGGTGGAACTTGTCTCACAGGAGGTCCTAGGTGAGGGACCAAAGGCAATTGAGGTACTGGATTCATGATAGGAGTGTGGCTGGCGAGAGCCTGGTCAAGAGTAGGGACTTGCCCAGGGTGAGCAACGAGTCCTAATGATGGTAAAGGTCCAGAAACAAGCTATCTTAAGGCAGTGCTTACTTTTTCAGCTTTAGCATAGGCATCAAGTAAGGTATTGGGAGGGTTGTTTTTCCATTTAATGAAGGTAGATGTTAGACTATCAAGACCTTCATAATAAACCTCTAAAGTAGTGGCTTGATCAACAACATAAGGAGCTTGTAATCTGGTATAGGCACGATGAAACCTATTGTTGAAGGACCCTATAGGCTCATTGACTTCTCTCTTAACATTATTAAACTGACGGTAAAGTTCATTTGGACTAATGGGAATCCTAAACTTCTGCAAGAATGCAGTCTCTAATTCATTCCAATCTCGAATAGACCTGATAGGTAAATGATTGTACCAATAGAATGCATCTTCCCCCAATGAATAAGGAAAGAGTCTACATGCTACATCCTCATGGTTAATCCCTCTATCCTTAAGGCCAATCTGGAAGATCCTGATGTGTTCCTTAGCAGTTCTATTAGGATCATTAACATGGAACTTTGAACAAAAATGTTCAGGGTTCTTGGGCATGACATTGTAATTAGCGAAACTCAATGGAGATGGGTTATTAGCTAGGAAATCCATTGGTGGGGGTGGTGGTGGTAATGGCTGATTTAAGACTAGCTAAGGTTGTGGAATGGGAATGTCGTTAGACTTAGATGAAGATGAACCTGATGAGGATGGGAATGATGGAGATAACGGAGGTGGATGGGAGGATGATGATTCTCCCCTTCTTTTGGTCCTTCTTGACCTAGTAGGGACTGGTAATTCTTGAAATTCTTCCTCACCTCGAGTAGATATGATCCTTCTTCTGAATCTTTCAGGAGAGATAACGTTCAAAAATTGATCTAGCTTGCTTATTTAGGCCCTCTTTCTAGCACCAATCTGTTGATGGTGTTTTCTGCAATAGGAGATTTGTATCTTCCCTATCCTGAGCTATAACCTCCTTCAACCAATCAGTTGTGCTAATAACATCTTTCCCAGTTGATAAAATATCTTTAATAGCCTCATTTCCTTTGAATCGAACCCCTTGCAGCCAATTTATAGTGGCAAGAGTGGAAGCCTTCATCTTTTCCAGCTCGGTGATAGTCTCTTGAGGCAAGGGTTTTGCAGTAGAGGCGAAGGGGTTAATAGATTGCAAGGGCTTCATCAAATCCTCCAAGCATTTCCTGAGTTTTTCATTTTCCTTTTTCAGCTCCTGCTTAGTTTGAATTTCTTTCCTCAATCTCCCCACAATAACTGTGCCAGAACCCTGGTAATCTTGTATGTCCTGTTCAACGGAAGTGGGTCCTAAATGAAAAGTCTCCACATTATAATCTTTTGCAGTTAACTCATCTCTATTCTTATCTTGTGCAGGTGTTGCAATGTGGACAACTCTGTTACTAGCTTCATCCCTTTCAATCTTGGAAATGACCCTGGCCTTCTTCTTACCCTTATCTTTTCCAGTTTTGGTTAGCAAATCATCCCAGTTGGGTGGAGTATCCTCCACTATAACCTTTTTTCTTTTTATTTCCTTGACCAGCCACTCTGGAACAGTGGATTTCAACTGCACTTCACTTTGTTCCACTTCCTCCTTCCGACCCTTAGGTGCTTCCTCATTCAAACCTTGCTTCTTAGGAACTTCTTCGGCCTTAGTCTCCTTTCTTCAACATGTTCCTCTTTGTGTTCAGGTGAGGGAACCTTCACTGCTTCTTCTTCTCTCGGAGGCAATTTGATCTCTTCAGTTCCAATAGGTGATTCTTCATATGCAACCAAGGAGAACTGCATCACCTTTTCAACTTTTACCTCTGCACTATAAAGTTCACCCTCATGAAATTCCTCTTCCTTAGTGTCTGGATGATCTTCGGCCTCTTTGGATTCACCTGGTTCACTTTGAGCTTCATGGGAAGAAGGAATATCATCATGCTGCTTCATAGGAGAAGTAACCAGAGGAGTATCTTCTTTAGGCACACTATCCTTAGGGGAAGGAGTCCTTGACCTCCTTGTGTACACCCGTGCCTTTTCCTTTGAACTCTCTACATTTACCACAGGTGGATCCAATTCAACCCCATCCTCAGAACTTTCCTTTCAGGATAATCTTACAATTCTTCTCCTTTTAGGCACAGGAACATCGACCTCAGGAATATGCTTTTCAATTTCTTGAACTTCTTCCTCTTGAATACCTTTAATCTTCATTTTAAAAGGAGAATCCGTCTTACCTTTTCCTTTAGGATCCTGCTCAGTTGATTCCTCGGAAGTGGAGTGAGGGTCCAAATCTCCCATCAGCTCATAGGTGCACTATACACCTTCATTTTCCAACTCCCATAGTTTATGCCTTAGCCACATTCTAGTGAACTTGGTGACTGGATCCATCAACTATTTTAGTTTTGTGTTTTCTTCCTCTAACCAATCCACATCATCAATTGGCCTGTCCTTTATCGCCTCATAAGCATGATCTTGAACATGCTTCCATCATCCTCGAGTTGATCTGGGACTACCCTCACATTGTACAATAGAACTGATTCTATTGGGAGTTGAGAGAAATTTTTCTTCCTTACCTCATATTCATCACTGCAGTTAGCCCAGTAATCTTCCAACTCAACCTTATTGCTGTATCCTCTGCTTGCTCTCTTTTGGGATTCACCTGTGATGTCAAACCTTGATCTCTTGGAGTGGAAGGATAAACCAAGAGCACTCATCTCCTCCTCAGAATCCTGGGCATAACCAATGGAAGGAAGACCCTCTCCAGTGCCAACCCTTAATGGGAAATCTCCACCAAAACCAGTTTTATGCTTGTCTCTCTTAACATTAGCATCAAAGTCACATATCTATCTAGTGACTTCCAAAAGTAGAATGTGATCAGTAGGGTACCTTGGAAGTCTATAAGGAGCTCTTTGGCAACCATCAATCCAAATGTATTAGAAAGTTGGGAACTGAATAAACCATGCCCCATATTTCTTGATGCGCTCCTTTGCTTGGTCTGAAATTCTTACATGCTCTGCACCCTGAAGTAATCTGGTGATATGCATGGTGAATGCATCATTCACCCTCCTATAGCTAGAGCTTCCTAGGTGCAATTGAGGGTAAACCTCATAAATGACATCCTGCCCAAAGATTCCCCTTGTGCTCAATCCTTTGTAGGGGTGAAATCTCGCAAGTGCATAGACCAAGTATGAAGTCATTGTGAAGGTCTTGGTTTGCAACACATTGGATAGCTTCTCATGGATCACCTTGCTAATCACACCAGCCCAATGATAGTCAATCTGTTCTTGTTCCATCCTCACAATAGCATGGCACATCCAATTCTCAAACATACCTGCATTCCTTAATCCAACCACCTTGCTGAGAAATGTGATAGCATCATAGTATTCTTTCTTGAACTTTTCTCTGAATAGTTGCTTGGACAGTTTGGAATAATGGGACTTGGGATTCTACAGCCAGGAATTGATAAGCTATTGTTATTTCACAATCTCCTCTTTATAATATTTCTTAGATGCCTCCACATTGAATGCCACCACATGAGAGCTATTTGGCATATCAAAAGTTTGGGCTATGGAAACAGGATTCAGATTTGATACAACTCTTCCTTGAGGACCAATAATTATTTGTGTGTCCTGATCATAGTATCTAGCACACTCAAGGACAAGCTCATAACACTGGACTGTGGAAGGAAAATCGGCCACATGTGACAAGCCTGATTCCTTCATTCTCCTAGCCACCACAGGAAGTTCATCTGCTGCCATTCTTCCTTTGAACTCCTCGTAATCCTAGAGGCCAACATTGGTATCTGTTACTTATGACAAAATAGAGGTAATCTTACTTGCCATGATTTTTCTTTTGATGTCCATTTTAATCTTTTCTACCTCAGACATTGAAGACCTGGTCACTGTCTTGCTAGACTCAGCCTGCATTCAACAAAGAGAACATAGTAAAAACCATAGGAAGCCAAAGTTAATATGTCGATGTCATCATTAAAATGAATCCCATACAAACAAGTTATTAAATCTTATAAAAAATGATCATAACAAATTTTGGGTTTCAGGACCATGCACGGAATCCAAGCCGGGAGGAACTCCGAGAAATTTTGAGCCAGACGGATTCCAGCGAAATGAACTTGAAAGCGCCTACTAACAACTAAGTCTGACCATTATCAATCAATAAATGATAAATAAGATATGAAAATAGCATAAATTAATCGTAAAATGCACCATCACCTATTAACACATCATGCTATTTCATAATCTGTGATATTCCATCAGATTTCGGGAAAATTTGCATGAAACGGATTTTCGCGAAGGAGAAGGAACTTTGCAAAAATTGGAAAAAATAGGGAACCAAGGATTTCGGGGAAATCGGGCCCGAAGGAAATTTGCGGACAAGACAAAAATTCGAAAGTATGCGGATTTTGGGAAAACGAAGGAGATCGGGAAAATCCACCGGAGCCCAAAAATCCCGAATTGAGGACAAAACCCGAACTTTGGCGTTAAATCACGATTTGGCCCAGATTATCGGATCAATCATGAATTTCAAGGTTTTAGGCCTGAGACAAGTTTAATATCGACCTTTTATAGATTTTCCTAGCATTCTAGGCCAATTCGGAAGCATACTAAAGTTAAATGGTGATGCCCTAGGTATCAAACCCTACAAATCGGCCATTAACACATAGGAAAGCTCAAAATTTGATCATTTCAAATGCTAAGTCATCACTAGGGGAAAACTATGGCTCATAACAAGCTATCTCCTAATGTGAATTAAAGAGTGGACTCAAAATTTGCTTGGGTAACCAAAAATTAAACAATGTCATGCAATCCTAGCATCAAACTCGCAAACATGCAAAAATTTGAACCCTGAATAAACCAAAATGCCAAAGCAATGCTACCTTTGATCAATCAGAAGTAGGGCGATCATATACATACCATTGATGCAACAAAAATCTATCTCAGAAATTAAAAAAAACATGAATTTAATGGCACTCCGCAAAGAACAACAACAAAATGCACAGGAAATCATCACCGAAACCCACAATCTACGAACTCAATGCTTGAAATTAAATCGAATGCCTCCAAGAATGCACTCTTCAGCTCAATCGATGACAAACAATAAAGTATAATGATGCAAATGTTTTCAAAATCGGTTAAATACACCATTCAAAGCTCGTACGTAGAACATTAATGCCTCTGACAAGACAGCTAAGACAATCTGGGAACTCGACGACAGGACGGAATTTAGAAAAATCTAGCCCACACGGAATTGCGTGAAGACTAAAAATCTCTGAACCGCAACATTCAACAGGAACTTAAGCAGGATCCGGAAAATCCGTTTGGGGTGGAAAGTCCCGACCTTCAGTGAAAACCTGAACTTAGCTCAAAACTAAAGATATTCAATGAATAACCTAAGAGAATCACTTAAGCAAGCAAAATAAACATTTAAGCACATTCCCAGGCAAAATAAATCCTCAAAATGAAAGGGCCAAGACACTAAAAACCAAAGCGAAAGAGGGTCCCTGCTTTTAGCGGGGCGTGTGTGCGAAAATTGCACAACAAGATATTGGTGTGGAAACAATTCTATGCATATCCGCATCAAAGGGTTGATAAGATAATACATATGTGAATATATATATATATATATATATATAAACTAGTATGTGTTTATTTATATAACCTTGTATATAAGCATGCGTGGAACTTAGGGTTCTACATGGTTGGGTGGAACATGCTATGCACTCCATTTGGTTCCCTCACTTGTTCATGTTCACGGTGCCTTCTCTTGGATTTGAATACTTCTGCACTTGTCCTTGTTCATGTGGATTATTATTCATGTACTTGTAGTATACTATAATTCTATTGTATCTTGCATTTACTTCTGATGTACTCTCCTCTCTCATTCAAGGAGATATTGATGTAATGATCTATTATTGTAAACTCTCTATTGTAATGGTAAATGCAATGGATGTTATTATCAATTTAATGAGCTTGGATGTTATGGATAATTCATAATGGATGAACTTGTAAATGTGATGACTTAATGTAATTTCATATTGTAGATGGAGTTTAATTATATGTAATGACTTCCAGTTATTGCTAGTTTAGTTGATGGGAATCTAGTAGTTTAGTCACTGAACTTAGAGGACTTAGGTTAGAATTTAAGTTAACGTTCATTTGCAATCATGTGAAATATTGCACTTAAAAAAAAAAAAATTGTTTTGTTTTAGGTGTGATAGTGTGTTGACCTCTAGGGTGTCGTGGTGGAGTGTTACTCATGGTATCAGAGCCTATGTTCATACACTGGGCACTTTGGATACATATGAGCCCGCTATGTTTTCACCTTCCTGTTGTCCCCGCTTAGTAAACTAAGACTTGTCCTTTGGTGGTGTTTGTCCAATGATGCAAAAAAATGGTGGAAAGGATAACACCCTTAGTGTAGTGCACAATGCACCAATATTCTTCCTACGAGGGATGCATTATGGACCTTTGTGTAGCCTTGTGATGTGTTTCCCGGTGATGTGAATTTGTATGTGTATGTGAAGAATGTGTTAAATCAGGAATTTTGTACTTATAAAGTGATAAATTTTGTTTTCTATTTCTGAAAAGGCATAAAATTATGATCTTGTGTCGCATATTTTGTGAAATTTGATGTTGAATAATGAATGAAGTAGAATGTCTTGCGTGAAAATAACAAATATTTAATGAAATATGTGTTACTTGAATGTATAATTATGCAGTGTTTTATGAAAATGTGACAATCTGATGTAGTAAAATGTATTACATGACATTAGAAACATTGATATGATCAACATGTAATTACTTTATCATGTAGTGGATAGTTTACAAGTTGGTTTGTTTTTTGAGTGTTGTCTTCGAATGTGTCTTGGTGAAGGGGAAATAGTGTCACATCACTCACTTGTGAGTGTCCTGCATCACCGCGACTTTCCCCTCACAATGTGTTTAACTGTATGACTATGTACATGTTCGACTATGTTGTTTTGCTGCAGGTTGCAGATACCAGGCATCGACTCCACCTGAATTAGCAAGTTTAAGCGTGCCTCAAACCTAATGGAATAGTTGATTTAGATATAACATAAGGCCCCCTACCCTAGCCATCATCCTCAAAGAGGATGAGTGTCCAGGTCGATACCCTGTCAGTTCGTGTCATTTGAAGTTCTGCTTGTACCCGATTAGGTATTTTTTTGATATTGCTTGCTTGATAATTGGATATGCTTGTATTTTTGTATGTTTTATTCTAACCTCACGACTTCTAGGAGTAAGTCAGATCTTGGGGGGGAGGATGTAGTTCCCCTCCATGTTTCACCCTGGTTGTTGTTGTGATTTGGTTCGTCTCTTTTGTCACGGTATTGTCCTCCGTTTCACTGTGAGATCTAATACTTGTTGGCATGTTGTGCATTTGTTTTATCTTGGGTTAATTAGTACTTGATTAACTATTACATTAAAATGAAGTTATTGAAATTTAAAAGACATCGTAATAATTAAAATAAATGCTTTATTATAATGGTGGTTTTGATAAAATATATACTATTAAAGTTTGATTTTGTGTAAATAATATAAATATCAATTAATGCTCTTATTTGATCTAAATAAATTAAAATAATGATTTAATAATGAAATATTAAAAGAAATATACATTGTTTATTGTGGGGTGAAAATAAAATTTAAAAGTTAAAGTTAAATTAATAAATTAAATATTTAAAGTGGATTTATTGTGAGAAACAAAATAAAGATATTTGATTAATATATCATAGAGTGGTAGTAAGCATTTGTCGGGTGATAAAAATAAATGAATTTTGAAATAGGAGTTGCATGCAAAGACAGTTAAGGGGAAGTGGTTAATAAATTAGTTAAGGATAACTATGAGAGGGGCTTTTGGGTTTTTTTTAGGAGAAACTAATCTTGTGGCTGGGGGCGTGAATTTTTGCTCTGGTTCTTGAAAAATTTCTTGGGGGTTTTGGAAGCTAGAAATTGGGGGTTTTTGCAATGTTGTGGATTTTAGAAGATGTGGAAACTGGAGTTGCAGTGGTAGGCTGGGATTGGGTTCTGCATCAAATTATCACCTTAACAACAGGAGGAATCAAGTTCTTGCTAAACTTAGTTTTAATTTTGTGGCAAATAGAAATGGAATAATTAATTGCTGGAAACAAATCGATTTTGGTTTATTTCCGATTATGCTTATGCTGTAGATACCATACAACTTTTGAAAGCTTAAAATTTGGGAATATTTGTTATCTTGTTGTTTGGTTAACCTTCTTTCCAATTTCCCTGCAATAACAAACTTTTCATTTGCAATGATATATATGTTCTCCTTTCTTTATTTGGCGTCAATAACATTATAGTTTAATTGTCTCTTGCTTCGTGTCTTCTATCAAGATTTTTCTCTGTCACTGTACTGTATTTAGCCTTGAAATCTTTCCTTCAGAGGTGAAATAATCCTCCATTCTAGTCTGCAGTGTTGAATATCATAGTTCAAACATATCTAATCCAACTCTCTTTGTCTACTTTAATTGTGTAATTCTGGTTGTGGTTCCTCAATTTAAAGTAAACCTATAAGGTTAAAATGGCTAGCTACGTACCTATATTTTGGTAATATCTAAGGCATGGAAGAAAAAAATTGAAGATAAAGTATGAAGTTAACTTGTCTAGTTAAAATCCTTTTAGGTCCCAAAATTCCACATAATGACCTCAAAATACCAATGGCCAATGCATATCATAGAAATTGTGAACACACTATAGTTTGAGTATTTTACAATACAATATTAAAACGGAAGAATGGAATAGAACCAATTCTCTTTATCGTGTCACTCCTATCTCCCGTAAAATTTATATGACAATAAATTTCCCAAGAGATTGGATGTAGATCCACTCTATTCAAAACTAAAATAGAAAATTAAATGCAATGCATAATCTATAACTAGTGATACATATACAAATTTCAATTATAATGAGACTTAAATGTATCTACACATAATCTAAACACCAATTTCAGTGCAAGATAAAGTCAACATATGCCATTTTCATCTAACAAAAGACTCACAATCAAAAACCCAAAGGAAAGTTGCTAAAGGTTTTCTATTCTTACGCATAGCTTGCATAAGGAGATCATAGTTAGAAGCCACTAAAATAACTGATGTTTTTGGTGAAGCAAAGTATGGCAATTGGTAAGACTCAAACTCGTGGTGCAAGTCGACTACCAGTTCTCACGCCTAATACAAGGCTTGGAGTTTTCAGTAAATGTTCAAAACTTGTGTTGTATCCATTAGTTTAGAATATAATTTGTAACCCAACTAAGCCTTGACAATCCACCAAGAACTAAACCTTGACATTCCACCAAGCTAAGTGTAAACTTTATTAGAAAATAATTCACATTTTTTCCTTTCAAAATGAAGTTTCTCTTGAGTTACGAGTGTAGCTATCTCTGCCTTTTCAGACTCTTTCACTCCTACAGATCGTCTATGGGATTTAATCATTTGTACTGCCTGGTTAATGTTCTTTGAATGCTTGGATCTATAGGGAAATTTCCTTAACATAAATACTGCTAGGAAATTTCAATGTTGGCATGTAGTTGGCATTAAAGCCGATGCCTGGAACATTGAAAATTATCCTTATATAAGAGTTTCCTCCATCTTGTTGGCTCGTAACACTCTTGATGGTGGCTCCATGAAATGGAACCATGATGCCATATATGGGTACAAAAACAATATCTTTTTTCATATCAACCTGAATCATGAGCTCTCTAGAAATGGGGATATCACCCTCATTCTTTTGTGTTGAAAGTTTTGCTTGGTGTTGCCTACGCTGCTCTTCTTTTGTCATCTCCTGATTGTCAGATCGTAGGGTTTCCTTGGATATGCCCGATTCTCCTCCATTTACCCCAGCCTTGGGTTTTTGTTTCACTTCCTCAATTTCATCATCATCGTGAAATGAGTATGCAACTTCAGTGTATACTTTGGAGCTAACTCCAGTTGCAATTTCTGGCCCTTTATCCTTAATAACCTCAGTGTCAGCAAGGAGCAATGAATAATTATGAATGTGGATATCATGCTATATTCTATTTTGTATTGATCAACAACTGTAAAAGCTTCAATATAAACATATATGTATGCGTGTGTGTATCTATATGTATCTATGTTGTACATAGGATCCTATATGGATTTAATTTATTTTCTGCCATTGAAACATGAATCTTGCTTGATAAGATAATACATATGTGAATACATATATTTATATAAATATAAACTGGTATGTGTTTATTTATATAACCTTGTATATAAGCATGCATATATAATTAATGTTTTCATTTTCAATTATTTATACACACACATATATGTATGTATGTATGTATGTATATGTGTATATATATTTACATAGTTGAATATTGCATGAGTTATTTATATAAGAAATTACATATGAAAAGAAATGGAATTTTAATAGACAATTTTGGTAGTTAGAGAGAAAATGTTGGTTAATTAAAGAATTTAAATTGGAAACTTTAATTAGTTGGGAATCTATTAACTTCATTGTATATATGGTCATAAGGCTTGAGTTTAACCCTTGTCTTTATTTATTCTTATTTCAATCTAGCTAAGTTTATTATTGAAAAATTTCACTTTAGATCAATTTAGTTTCCGTATATTGTGAATGAAAATTACTCTACAATATGATTTGAGAAGTTGGGTGAATATTAATAAAATATTAGTTGACAATTAATAATTGAATCATGTTCTATTCAATAAGTTCAACAAGATCTATGTAGTAGAGTGGTTTGTAGAATTTGGTATAATTAGATGCTTATTCAACTTGACTTCGGTAAAAGATTTTATGTTGGATTAGTCTATGTAAAGAATGTATGAGATTCTTTGCCTTCATGATGTGAAAGGTGAGCTTATATGGAAATAGAATGTCTTTAAAAGTTGAATGTTAAGTAAACATGAAATGGTTGCATTGTAACCCATTCTGGATCCGATGTTCTATTCTTGGTTTGAGTTGTTTGTATGTAGTCAAGTGAATGGTTATTGATTGGGAATCAATCATGTGGATTTGTACCAATTTCTAAGTCATCTTGTGAATTAAATGTTAGGAGTCTTCCAAAGGCTAAGGAAAATTGTCTTCTTGATGGAATTATTTGATGATCCTTAGAGATGATTGTATTGTGTTAAATGAGTATATGTTGGATGTTAGCCTTGCATAGTGTATTCACCTATGTGGTTGGAACTTTTGGAAACTTGTGAGCGGGAAGGGTTTTGCTCGCCTTATTGTATATGTTAATGAGGTTTTGTGATTGTTCATGTTGGCTTTGCTTTTTTGATTTGTTGGGTTTCCTAGTTGTTAGTAGGGGGAGTGGCTCTCAATGGGGGTTCGGTGCACAAAGTGGCAGGTCCAGGGTAACTCATTGAGAGTTTAATCAAGTGATAACATAAAATAAACTAGGGGGTTGGTTAGTTCATATTAATCAAGATAATGCCTCACTCATGGCTCAAGTGCTTGTTTAGGCTTGAGATGAGTGGGAAGGCCTGGAATGGCAAGATCAATTATCTGGTCTGACTAGAAGGTATGTTGATCCCACATGAGTTTGTATGGGGGTCTGATGGTCAGTAGAGGTGGCCAGGAGGTTCGGTAGCCTAGGAAGGTTATGCCAGGGTAACCCATAGCAAACTATGTGTTGACATTCCTCTTATGACAACCTAGTATTCCCTTGTCTTTTTTTCCCTCTATGTTGTGTGCCTCTGGAAGTGGTGTTACTATTGTGGGGTATTGTATCGTACTTGTTCATTGGGGTCATGTTGGCCTATGTGTTACCTTTTTTCTCTCGACTATTTTGGTGGGACCTTATCATTATCTCCCAACACAGGGGGTGGACCTTAGGGTTCCACATGGTTGGGTGGAATGTGCTATGCACTCCATTGGGTTCCCTCACTTGTTCGTGTTCGCGGTGCCTTCTCTTGGATTTGAAGACATTTTCCCTTGCCCCAGTTCATGTGGATTATTATTCATGTACCTATACTACACTATAATTCTATTGTATCTTGCATTTACTTCTGATGTACTCTCCTCTCTCATTCAAGGAGATATTGATGTAATGATGTATTATTGTAAACTCTCTCTTGTAATGGTAAATGCAATGGATGTTATCGTCAATTTAATGAGATTGGATGTTATGGATAATTAATAATGGCTTAACTTGTAAATGTGATAATTTAATGTAATTTCATATTGTAGATGGAGTTTAATTATATGTAATGACTTTCAATTATTATCAGTTTAGTTGATGGGAATCTAGTAGCGTAGTCGTGGACCGTAGAGGACTTAGGTTAGAATTTAAGTTAACACTCATTTGTAATCATGTGAAATATTGCACTTAAAAAATATTTATTCCATTTTAGGCATGATAACGTATTGTCATCTAGGATTTCATGGCAGGGCATTACACTTGGTATGAGGTAACTCCTAACATATATCACCTAAATGGTAATGGTGAAAGCTAGCTAATCCCTATCTATTGAATTCACAAGACAACATAGAGGGGGGGTGAATCAGTTGTACTTCAAAACCCCCATTAACATTCAGATCCATATTCATTCAATAAACCCTCAATCTGTTATGAGGGTATGTGCAGGATCATCATGGAAAAAATAGGCTCTTAAGTGGCAAAAAATTTAGAAAAATCAGAGTTAGGCAACTTGACGTAAAAATTTGAATAAGTTATCTATATTATTTCAAAAATATGTAAAAATAGAATCTGTAGAAAATTGAATGTAGTTTCTAAACTACTAGGTTTATTTAAAAAAAAAATCTATTTGGTGAAAATTTGAAATTTCAATGCAGTAGTACTTAAATGTCAAGGAAAAAATAAGAAGTAGGTATCTATCTAACCACCCTAACCACAATAAAATGATAATTTTTTTTATAATATTTTAGATATATGTAGAGGAATCATGTCCGGATGTGATGCATATTTTTTTTAAATTTTTTTCCAAGTAAATAATTAATTATGAATTTTTTATTACAAATTTTAAAAATTATAAAAACTCGTATGTCTAACCACCTTAACTTGGTCAAAACTTCATGAAATTCATTTTTTCATTTTTTAATCCTATAGTATATGAAGCATAGAATGTGACACATGTTTCAGATTCAAAAAATGTGATACCGTTTGAAAGCTATAGATGTTTTTCAATCATCCTATCAATCAGGACTTTAGTCGCAATTCAAATAAAAAATGAATAATAGTTATTTATTAAATTCAAAGTAAAGCATAATTTATATTGGTGGAAAGCTGAGAATCTCCTTTAAAAACCCTTTTTGTTTCATCAATTTTGTGTAAAAAAAAAGTCGTCATCCACATGGGCCATCATATCACTTACATATTGCCACTTTTTGGCCCATCATGATCCTACACACCCATGATGAGTTTACATGAAAAGAAAATAATAGAATCTGAAACAGAAAAAACACCATACACAAAAGAACAACAAATTTATGTGGAAAATCCAAGATGGGAAAAACCACGGTGAGGATTAGCTCACATTATAAGTAATATCAATACCGAATATAATAGGGCTCACTATTGAAGGGCTCACTGCCAAAGGCTCTCCACCATAATAGAAAAGAAGATAGAGAAGGAATGTTAGATAAATTCATCTCAATGCAATAAAGAAATCCACCATAACATCATGAACACCTTCACAACTTGAATGAAGAATTGTAGACACCTTCTACTCACTACATCCAATTATCTAACACATGAAAGATCATTTTGCACTTCTCAAATTCACACTCTATAACTCCGTGATTTACATCATTCACATCTCTATTGTCTATCTCATCATCCCTCAACAACTAAAATTTTATTTATACCATCTTCAACCTTGAAAAATTCTCAAGGTTGGCTATGCACCTCAAATGTGAAAATTCAAATTAGATCGGTGCAGAGTCTAAACTAGTGTCTTGTAAAATTGGTGGAAATCACATAATTCAGAGGAATGACCTAGTTGAACAATCCACTCAACATTACAAAGACTTCACTAAATTGTCAACCAACGCTTGCAAACTTGTGATGGCACTTACACTATATCAGCTTTCAAAGACTTTATATTACCTAGGTTATACTATTAAAGGTATTCTACTTGCTAAAAAATCACAAAAGCACATAATCATGAAAGAAGTAAACTAGCGCCAATGGCTATAGGTACCTACAACATAATCTATTGTTGAACTGTTGTTAAAAGATAACTACTAAAGCTAACTCAAAACTAATAACTAAATGTAATCTATCCTATGGAATACTACAATTCAATTGAATTCATTCAGGTAGATGAACAACCATGATTGATAATCATAATATGAGAATCTATTTTAACTTACATACAATTTATAAAATAACGACTAACAAAAATAACTAGCAAACAAAAATAAAAAAACTATAAATGTAGTGTAGTACAATTACCTTGAGTAGCTTGCTCTGGTGGCTGTCTTCACTTAAACTAAAAAAAATCTAAATCTTTAGATTCTGCACAACCATATTAATTTTGAACTTCATTTATTATGCATTCTAAAAGATCACATAAAATCTTGCTCAAAGATTGTATTCAAGAAAACCATTTCTGAGCAATCAACATGTCTATAGGCTACAACTAAAAACTAAGAAGTAATTGATAAAAAATCCACCAATGTAAGATTAATCAAATAACTATACTAAAGACTCAACCATTGGCTATACATAGGAACGAGGGAGTTTATTCTAAACACAACTCTAAACTAAAATAATTAAACATAACTCCCTAGATATCCAAGTGTGTAATTAAGATTGAGTTATTCAAACTACAATTGTAAAGAAATAAGAGTTCAAATAGGATTAAAACTCTGTAAAAAATTTTTGCACATGAAAGACATAATCAGTTATGCAAGAATCCTATCAATAAAAGAATTCTTCTTCTTCAACACCTTATTGAATATCATAATGATGCACAAATAACTCCATTAGGTGTCACCACACAGTAGTTATTACACTCTACTTGTTCTAGAATCTCCCCTATTTCATTATCCAAGACCTCCTTTGGC
>VDFB02058242.1:359125504-359161027 GCA_007258455.2 Sequoia sempervirens
TCCTATGTTGGTCCTCTCTCTCCTCACCTGCCTCAGCCTTCTCCTATCCTCTCATTTGCTATCCTCCTCCCCTCCTCCCCCTCCTTTGTCCATCCAGTCTCATCTCATCCTTTGGACCGAAAACACATTCCTTTGTAATTGGCTCCTCCGTCATAATCTGTGCTAGTTGATGGGGGCTTACCAAGCAGAGAACCTCACTATCATCCCCGCATCTGCTCTCCCTCCTCTCCTACTTGGATACAGTACCTCTTGTAGCTTCTCCCACTATTGTCTCACAAACTTAGAAGCAATTTGATCCCCCCATAGTCACACTCATGTGATTTGTTTAAATCTCTGTGGTCCATGAGGGATTTCCTGCTGAACTCCAAACTGTCTCAATACTCTGTTTGCCCTGTGTAGCTCCACTATGTAGGGCTCTCTCCCAATCAAATAGGATACTGTGTAGAAGTATCCTCTATGTCTCTCCTAATCCTCCCTCCATCTAGAAAACTATCACATCATGTATGGCCTCCATACTATTTGATCCTCCCATAAATCATCTAGCCTCCTCCAATAATCTAGATAATTGGCACCCTAATAATAAAATCTCCAGCCGTACTTGGTCTCGTACCAGTATGCCACTGGTAGTGTAGGATCCTGCTCCCCTCCTACCACAAGTCCTAGCCTGGCCACACTGATATGCTCTTTGGCCCATGCCTATAACAACATCACATGTGTAATGTTGAGTCCTCCTGATAACACACCACGTGCATGTCCTTGTACAACTGTGCTAACACACATGGACTCATGCAAAATTCTCCTCCCTCGGCTCAAAAATATGTTTCACAACCTCCATGAACTTGAGGCTACAAAAACATCCACTCTTGTCTGGTAGCAAAAGCCCGCTAATCAAACCATAGAGGTACAATGGAAACATAGGTACTCCTAACCCTAAGCATCTATCCAGATCCAAAACCATCCCCTGAACTAGTAAGTCGTCTCATCCAAAGAGGACCCATAGGGTCCAATCTAGAACCTGCCCCTCCAACCTCATCCAATTCACCAAATGGCCTGCTATCGGTAGCCTCAGGATCCTCCACGCATCCTCTAAAGTGACCATCATCTCCCTTGTTAGTAGCTAGAATGCATACGTCTCCAAATCCCATTGCTCTATCAATGCAGTTAGCAGTGCTCGATGCACTCTGATAGTAGGGTACCCCAGCATGTGTAGCAACCCTTCTCATGCTAGCACTACATGGTTCTCCCCATTCATCACCACTATCACCACCTCCAAAACATCTAAATGTCTCTTCTGTGTCCACAAACTCTCAAACTACTGCATTCACACCACACAACATATCAACCATTTAAACAATTTCTTCATCTTTCCCTCTCTTTCACCTTCACTTCTTCCCTACCTTGGGTTGTCTTCTCAACATTTCCCCCCATTTTGGGTGAATTTTCCCAATTTCTCTTCCCCCCATTTTTTTCTTTTCTTTTATTCACCTTTTGGATGAATTCACCCAATTTGGATGATTTCACCCCTTTTCTTCTTGCCCTTCTGGGTGAATTCACTCATTTTATGGGTGTATTCGCACTTTTTCTGCTCATCGCCCTTGGGATGGGCAAGTCTGCCCACCCAATGGGTGAGCCGACCCTTGGGACAGGCAAGTGCACTCGTCAAAGGGTGAGCCTGCCTGGGGATGGGTGAGCCCGCTCAGGGATGGGCGAGTCTACTTGCTGGTGGGCGAGCTTGCCCATCTCCCTTGGGCGGGTGCTCTCGCCCATCTAGGTAGGCGCCTTCACTCGCCTCCACAGGTGAGCACCCACACCTGACTGATGGGCGCTTCCACCCACCTCCGTGGGTGGGCGAATCTGCCCGTTTGGCAGGCAGATCAGCCCACCGGTGGGTGACTCTACCCACCTCTCCGGCGGGCAACTCCACTTGGCAGATGGGCGAACCTACCAGGCCCCCGCCGTCAATGACTGTGCCATTAGATGGGTGCATTCACCCATCTCATGGGTGAAATTTCCCATTTCCTTGCCTAACTCCCATTTTTGGGTGGATTTTCCCAATTCCTGGGCAAGTCCACCCCTTTCTACTGCTACCTCGCCCTTTTCAAACATTCTCATTTTTTATGAAAATTTTACCATTAAATAGGTGAATACACTCCTTTCCCCTCTGCCTGTAAATAGGTGATTTTTCCTACAAATTGGGAAAAATTTAAATTCCACCACCTACCCATTTTACTAACCTAACCGAACCCCAAAACCCATGTTTTCAAAATGCGTGAAAATTCAAAAACAAAACCAAATTTGCTTAAAATCACAAAGAGGGTTTTGGAACTAACCTGGCATGGAACCGCACGCTCATGGTAGAACCATTGTACCTCATCCCCTCGGTGGATAATATCATCATCGTACTCCTTGGCCATCCTTGTCACCTTCTCCTTCTCCTCTCTCTTTCTCACTCAACTGCCAAGTGTGCAAATGAGGAATAGTAATTCTTAAAATTACTATATGTAGCTCTTCCTTCCTTTTTTTACCTCTTTTAAGTTGAGGGTATTTTAACCCTTGATTTAACCATTTTTTCATTTAACTAATCCTCTAACTTCCACGGGCCGCCGTTTGCACACTATGTGTCCTTTTGACTTAGTTCAAAAGCCAATCTTGTTGGTTTTTTGAGCTCTATCCAATGGTATCCTCCATTTCCTCATATTGAGAAGTTTCCTGAGGCCCCTTTTTCTTCCCCAACCTTCCTCTCGAGGGGGCATACCCTACATTTTTCTCCATTCCTCCATCATAGTCACTTTCTTGTGAGACCGGGGCATCTCCCTTCATTTCCCACCATCTAGGCAGCTCACGCAAATTCTCCCATGTTTGGGCATCATTTTCTAGTCATTTCATATATAGAGTCATCAGTATTTTATTTTTCTTTGAAACACTATTATTCTAACAATATTTTGAAGAGGGGAAAAATGTAGACATCCAAATTTGATCACTCCCATATGATCAAATTCATCACCTTTATTTTTTTATTTCATATTCCCCATCAATATTAATTAAATGATTTATTTAATTAATATTTCCCCTTTTCCTAAGGTTCCTAAGGTATTTAATTTAATAACTAAATACTTTACCTTTCACCCCTTCCTCTCTAAATTAAATAAATACATGAATTTAATTAATTTAGTCATTTGATCTTTTGAATTTAAATCAATTTTAAATTTCCTCTTTTCTCTCTCCTTGTCACATCCTCCATAATCTCCCTTTAATTTGGATTAGTTTAATTAATCCACGATTAATATGTGCACACCTTTAATCAGGATTAATGTCACATCCTCCATAACTTGCAACTTGCTTCTAATCCTTCATTAGCCTCCCTAATCACATGTTTGTACAACCTTAATCTAATCTACATGTCATTTATGACATACCTGCAAGTCAACCATCATAAATAATTTCTTCATTTAGCCAAGACAACCTCTTCCCCATGTGAATTAGAAATTCACATTTATTGCTCCAAGGCTCTCCTCTTCCCCATGAGGATTATTGAGGAATTCTAAAATTCCTCATGTGTCACATCCCACATGGGGACAAGGACCTCCTTTATGAGGAGACCTTGTTTTTTCCCCAAGGTACTTCCAAGTACCCTCTCATCATGTGAATTAAAAATTCATATTTATTGCTCCAAGGTTTCTCTCTTTCCCATGAGGATTATTGAGGAATTCTAAAATTCCTCATGTGTCACATCCTTCCCACATGGGGACAAGAATTTCTTTTTTGAGAAAATCTTTTCCCAATCCCAAGGTACTTTCAAGTACCTCCACATCACATGCCCCCTTTCCACCTCATTTCCATATGACAAGATGTGAGGGCTTGTGAGTCCTCAACTCACCATAGCCCTTCATCTTGTCCATGGTGGCTAAATCCTATCCCTCAATTTCTCTAAAGGCTTTCCCCCTAAAATAGAGGATTTTGGCCTCATATTCAAACATTCACTCAAGCATACACACTGGAGCATTCAAGCACTCTCATTGAAGCATTCAACTCTTGCATCCACCATTGTTGCAATCTTCAAGCTCATCTTGCATTATTTTTAGGCACTTAATCAAATACCCACCTTCACCATTGCATCCTTCATTAAATCTACATCATTTTGTATATAGTTTTTTGGTGATTTTCCATCAAAAGAGCACACAAATGATCAAATCGAAAGGGCCAACTAACCAATCAACTTGGGCAAGGTAAAATAATTGTTTCATATTTGTTTTTTTTAAGTCTAACTAGGCTAATCTTGAGGTGTTGTATTGTGTTCTTCCTCCTTTGCATTTGTTTCGTTTTTGCATCATTTTAGGGTAGAAGACACACTGCACACAATAACAATTATGAACTAACCCAACTGTCACTATCTACATTTTTTTGTAGTCCTATATCCTTACTTTCATTATATTTCCTGCTACACCCTTGTGTTTCAAGAGTAGTAACCACTAATTTATTATCTCATCAAGATCTTTGGACTCTTTCTTCATTGGAAGTGCATCCGACTTTTCTCTTTCTTCATACTCCTCCATGAGTTCACTTCTAAATTGTTCATTTCTAAAATAGGATGCTAAAGCTCTTACCTGCAAATCCCCTACAAACATTAAGGGGTTCCATTGTGCATCCTATGGAACCATATAATTGCATAGATAATACTCACACAGTTGGTCTTGTTCATCTAGCATAGCATTATCAAAAATATGGAGAAATTCAAGCTTGTTGCTCATAGAAATTGGCTTGTTGTTGATCAACCTACTAAATTGAAAACTTAAAATTTTTTCTTGGAGAAACAAGGAATATCTTCTGGCTAGGGGTCTACACTTGATAATTTGGGACACCTTATCTGCCATCTCTTCTATTCTGACTACCAATTTACTCAACTCAATGTCCTTCCCCTCCAACACTTTGGTGTGATCTGCAATTAGAGTTTCTTTTTCCTTTCTCCACTTTTCTTTCTCCTATGAGAATTCATTAGTGACCTTCGATAGTTGATACCCAAGATAAAAAGCTGTGTGGTAAGTTGGGGTTTTGTGGTAGGAGGTTTCTGATTTCCTGCTATAAGTTCTCTATCCCCTATTTTGATCATGGCTAGTTGTGCCAATAGGTCCAACTTTGCACCATGCCCATATGTCTACAGTTTCTCCTCCAATTCTTGTATTTTTATCTCCCTTTCTTTGTCTCTTTTCTCATAACACTGCACCAGTTCCTCCATTCGTTTAATTCTTTCTAGAGATTCTTCAAGATCCTTTTTGACATTTCTATCCTCTAAAAACATTTCCTCTATTTCTAAAAACTATTCATTACCACCCTCTGTATAATCATAGTCCTCATTATTAGGGATATCTGGGGTTTTATTCCTTTTTTAATTTGCAATAAATACATCCTTTGAGTCTGAATTAGAAGTGGTGGATATATACTTCCTCTTTGCAGGTGTATGCACATTTCTAGAGGCATTTCCCTTTATTTATGAGTTTGTTTCAACTAGCATCACATCCTCCTCTTGTCGTTCCTTTCCCTTTGTTTCTTCTGATTTTTCCACACTCCCCTTCATAAAAACTTTCTTTTTTAGGCGATCTAATTATCTTGGTGGGGTAGGTTTCTCCTTCTGAATATCCTTCTTTTTCTTTTGTGTTTTAGAAGGTGTGGATGCACTACCTCTTCTTTTCTTGGATTTATGTGGTTTGGAGGAAGATGGGATTTCTTCTACTACCGGTGGCCTAGATTCTAGCACATTTTACACCTCAGGCTCACCTTGGCTATGGATAGGTGAAGTCATAGGTGAAATAGGAGGACTTCCTCTTGTAGGTGCAACTTGTGGTTCTAGGGTTTTAGGTATTGCAAGTGCCTCAAGTAGACTGTTAATATCTTGACATTTAACAAAGTATTCCTAGGATACATGTGGATAATGAATCTTAAGACTCATTTTTACTAATAGGGCTATTAAATAGTGATGTGATAAAGCTGTATCACTTTTTTTTCTCTAGTATTCAGCTACCATCCTTTTTAGCATATTGTAGAGGTAATTGGGAATATTAACTAGTCTATTATGGCAAAGATGACTCAATAATTTGAAATGTATAATGTATAGAAGATTCTTTCTACCATCACATGTAAGGTATCTAATAACATAATAAGCATAGTTGGCCCAGACCCATGGAAGGGAAAGTATTTTTGTACCTTGGGATGATGAATCTGGGTTTTCTCCTGGTTTGGTTAACTCACCCCTTATAGCCACTACGTCTGTTTGAACAATAAATTTTGCTCCAGTCCTTGGAAGCCTAGATACTTGTGCAATTGCGCCTTTTGAAGCATCCACTGAAAACCCTTTTACCATGGCTTCATCATGCTGTAATGTAGCTGCAAATCTTCTTGTTATGTCATTATCGAACTCTGTCAGCTTTAAAAAGTAATCTAGCCAACCAACCCTTGTAAATATAGGCAATAACAATTTGTCTTCTAATACTTGTTTATGTGTTGATGTCTCTCTTCTAATAATGCCGCCTCCTATTGGTGAATCACTTTACCTATGCTTAATGTTCTAACCTTAGAAATTTAGCTTAATTTCAAATTCACCACCCTCAAACCCTTCTCTTACTCTACTATTTTCACATGCACTCTTCACTACAACTGTACTGTAACTGCAACTACTACATCCCCTTCTCCTTGTATCAACTTAATTTAGCTTAAAATTTGGTTTGAATTAGCTTAGAATCACTGGATTTAGGGAATTGACAATTGGAATTAATAGCAAAAGGTAGGTGCAATTTAGGAAAAAAAGGGTGCATGTCATGTCTATTTTTTTGCATTTGGATTTAGGTGGTGAAAAACAAAAAAAATTGGCTGATATATTACCCTCCCCCAACTTAAGGTTTGAAGTGACCTCACTTCAACTCATGATAGGTGAAGGTATGCTTATAAAATATGGAAATAAATGTAATGAATAGATTGCATGCTTAATTTAATGTAAATACATAATGCAAGCTTTTTGAAATCTATGATAATTATGGTAATTTACTTTGCATACCTATCAAAGGTGATTAACTAAACACCGCGTATGTGAAGCTGAATAAAATGTATCTATAGGATGATTTGATGTGACAAGAAGTAAGTGCAGGTGAATAAATGATGAGGTGGTGGGTGTAATGAAATGAAACAGAATGGACAAATAATGGGTAGTGATGTGATAGTTCAAATGCTTGAAATTTGAATTGGTAACATGAAATAAGATGAGCATGTTGCATGTACTTATTATGATAAGACAAATTTTGCATGTACTTATTATGATAAGACTAATGTTGCATGTGTGAGAAAAGTGAGTTGAAATGATGTGAGTTACAATTAATGTGGCACCATTTTTTTTGAAATTTATTGACAAGTAGTGCTGCGAGTACCTTCGACATTAGGTCCCATTTGAATTGTGACATTTTTGTGCTACAGGTTCCTACCACAAAATGAATAATGTTAGAAAAAGTATGTATATCAGTATGATTGTGTTGTGTGTGCATGTGAGGTTGAATAAGAAATTAGACCTGAATGACCTCAGGGGATGAGCTATGTAGCTCAACCACAAAGTCACCTAAAGAACTTGGTACATCTGCTACTGCCGAGTCATCATTTTTGGGTATGGTATTTGTATCTAAATCATTGTAATCATCGACAAGACCATATTTCTCAATGAGAGAAAGAATGAATTAATCTCGATTTACCAATTTCTTGTAAAGTTTCAACCCGTGGCCATTAACTAGGAGGGAGAACCTTACTACATCTATGGTTTGCAACTTTACTACTCCATTAGGAAAGAATTGACTGATCTTGTAAGGTCCCAACCACCCAGATTGGAGTTTCCCTTTAAAATCCTTGTATCTTGAATCATACAATAAGGCCCAATCTCCTACATTAAATTCCTTTTTCTTGATATATTGATCATGCCACTTTGTCCTCTATTTTTGTACTATCTCAGTGTGATGGATTGCCTCCATCTTGATTTCATCCAGCCCATTTAAGTGGTGTAACCTATCCTTTTGAGCTGCTGTGAGATCCATGCCCAACTCCACTATTGTTCTTAATGTCTTGTACTCAAACTCTATTGGGAGGACTACTATTTTTCCATATACGAGCTCATAGGGTGTGAAACCAATTGTTTTTTTCCATGTTTGGTATGCCCATACTTCCTTTGGTAATCTACCAACCCAATATTTTCTATGTAATTGCATTGTCTTGGTCAGAATACTTTCAATTTCTCTATTTGTAACCTCCACCTAGCCATTGGCCTAAGGGTGATAAGGTGTTGAATTTTTGTGCATGATTTCATATTCTTCAACCAATTTGGTAATGAGATTTGAAGTAAGTTGTGGACCCTGATCATTCACTATCTCCCTAGGTTCTCCATACCTAGTAAAAATTTCCTCATACAAGAATTTAGCCACATTGCCATCTTTGGAAAACTGTAATGTCTTCACTTCCACTCACTTAGATAATTAGTGCAAACCATAATGTACTCTTTGTTGTTAGAAGTAGGTGAAATTGTCCTAATGAAGTCTAGACCCCATTTGTCAAAGGGAGCTAGTTTTAATTGTGGCTGTAATGGCATTTCATCACTCCTTGTTGGTTTATCCATTCTTTGGCATATATCACAACTCCTTGTATATTGGATAGAATCCTTTTGTAAAGTTGTCCAATAGTAACCAATTGAGAGGATTTTGAATGATGTTATTTTGGACGCAAAGTGACCCCCACATGGTTCACAATGGAAATCCTTCATGATATCAAATATTTCATCTTTTCTTATACAACTTCTCATGATATTGTCTGGGCTAGTGAAGAACAGGTAACTAGATATCCAAGAATATGGAAAATACTCATGCACTCACTTTTCCTTTAGAGAAAAGTGTGGTCGAATCTTTCATGTCACTAAATAGTTTGCAATGTTAGCATACTATGGTATATGTATATTAAGAGAAAATAAATGCTCATCTAGAAATGATTTATCTACTACCCTTCTGTTGATTGTGCTGGCAACCTTGATAAAAAAATCTCCTACTACATTAGCCTTACCAGGATTTTCCACTATTGTGATATCAAAATCTTGTAGGTGTATCCATCTAACTAGTCTACCCCATACTACAGTCTTGTTCATTAAATATATGATAGTTGTATGGTCTGTGTGAAAAAAAATGCATAACCAGTAATGTAATTCCTAAATTTATCAATGACATACACTACTACTAGCATCTCCTTTTCTGTAACAGTAAAATTTAACTCTACCCCCTAAAGACTCTCGCTAATGTAGAAAATAACACATTCTTTGTTACCTTCTTTCTAACCTAAAACTACTTCAATAGAAAAATATGAAGTATCTATATGTATATGGAATGGTAAGGTCAAAGTTTTCCCACTCAAAATAGGTGCTTGTGTTAAGGCCACCTTCAGTTCTTCAATGGAATGTTGGCACTCTGATGTCCAATTAAATTTTGTCTTTAGTTAGTAGAACAAACAATTGTGCAACAATCTTACCGAAGTTCTGAATGAACCTCCTATAATAGCTTGCATGGCCTAGGAAGCTTCTAACAACTTTCTACTTCTATGGAACAAGTAATGTGGATATGATCTCTATCTTATGTGGATCAATTTGGATCCCCACATTGGATTTGAAATTCCTTAAAACAATTCCCCGAGTCATCATCATAAAGTATTTCTCATTACTGAGGGAAAAATTATGTTCTTTACATTTGTTTAAAACCTTTTCCCAATATGTGGTGAAGTCATCCATATATATCTCAATAGAGTCATGAGCATAATTAGAAAAGATGCTTAGCACTTCCCTTTGGAAAGTGTTAAACATTCAAAATACTGAGAGGGGGGTGAATCAGTATTCTATAACTTTTTGAACATATCATATTCAATCACCAAACCATATTAATTGAAATAAGAAATAAAAGCATGAATCATCCAGAAAGCCACAAAACACATGAATACCATAATTTTTACGTGGAAAACCCAAAAAGGGAAAAAGCACAGTGAGGATTAACTCACAATATATTATATCCAGATATGGTATATTACAAAGGCTCATTGCCTAGACAAACTGACCTTATAAGGCTCACAACCAGAGTTAAGTATAATACAAATGTGTGGCTCATTTCCAAGGTATGCAATGATACAAAATACGCCTATCATGTGCTATATTTCAATTCCTTTGAAGCTTTGAATATGAAGTATTGCTTTGCTTAGTAGTCACTCAACAACTTTGCTTTGATTCTGAACTCCTACCACTAAATTCACATATTCACATCATATGACACCACTTGCAATTGATATCTAATTTTTGCTCACTCATCCTCCTCTTGTCTCACTCCTCAATTCCAAAATATCTCATATATATATATATAACCAAATACATTTGCACACATTAATTAGGTCAACCTAATTGGATGTAAACAAAACAATCCAAAATAGCTCTTATCAGCACCACAAAAGATTCAAAATCATCTTTATACCAAAACAAAATGTGCAATACTAAATTTTAGGTCAGCATGGACCTAAAATAGATCCAACTAGCATCTGCAATGTATATTTAATCTTCTCAACACTTATCATGCATTAGGTCGGCGAAGAATAGAACCTAATCACAAAAACTTTTAATCATACACACGCTTCCCAAAATACACACCTTCTAGATTCATTATTTCTTTAGCTTCTCTTTTCATCGACATCAGAGAGGCTAACTTTAGAATCACAACATCAAAGCATCCTTCTCAAGAAAATGTAGAATCTCCCACACTGGTATAATGAACAGAGAGATGACAGTGATATATAGAGTTGAACTCTATCACTGATTTCTTCCAGTACACATCACAAAAATTCTCGAGATCTTGAATATAGTTGTATGAGCCAGTCATAATGATATGGTTAAAAGCATAGAGTTATACCTCTTCTTGCGGTGAAGTGAGGACCCAAAAACCATTACACTAGACCTCAACACCATTAGTAGAGAATACTTAGCTAAATTTTTGATAGATCACTTTTTGGTATAGTTAGTATTTGTACAAATAACACCAAAAATGATTCCCCACAATGTTGACGCCAATGACAACATTGGGACAGCTGAATCAACCGATGTATGTACACTTCATGCTCATGTTGCTAAGCTATATCAACAATAACAAACTTCCAAAATTCCAACAATCTCCCCCTTTGTCATTGATGGAAACATGCATATCAAAAACATTTTTCATATCATGAATCAAAACTTATTTCTTCTAAATTTAACTCCCCCTTTCAAAATTAACCTTGAATTTCCAAACTCCCCCTTAACCTTGACTTTCCAAAAACATTTTCCAGACATTGAGAAACATGTTTTTCTTTTCACTATCTCACGTTATCTCTCCATTATCTATCTCTCCCCCTTTGAAATCAATGGAAAAGGTCATGTAGGGGTCCCATATATTTCCCTTGGATATATGTATGCATCATTTTCAAAAAAAAACAATTGATCAGAAAAAAGGATAAGACATATCAACCTAAAGATGAAGATCCCTTGAGATTCTTCAAAGTATCCTACCAAGTAGATTTTCCTTCTTCCCAAGAACTTTTTGCATGTACAAGAGTCTTGTATAGTAGGTCAAGCTTTGTTAGACTCTATTGCTTCTTCCATAGTGCTAGGGCTGAGATTTAGTTCTGATAATTTATCAACACTAGCAAGGGCACTGGGTATAGGAATGTGCCTTATCTTTACTAAGTCTCTTAGTGCCACACATTGCTTTATTGTCTCTGTCCTCAGATTCTGTAAGCTAAATGATTTGTCCTATAGTTTCATGATGTAAAACCACCTATGATTGTCCCTGTCATTTTCCAAATTGTAAATATCTTCTTGAGTACTTAATCAAATTTCATTCTGACTCATTTCATTCTTTGTATTTTGTGTCCAGTTAGACCGATTCAAACAATAAGATTTCAATTCCTGTGCTTCTTCACAACCTTGAACATCCTTCAATTCATTCAAGACTCTATTATGTCTATCTACACATTTCTTCCTAATTTCTTCTAAATTCTCCTATGTAGTCATTTCTTTTGACTCATTTCCAAATTTCTCTTTTAGTCCAGAGATGTATGCTTTCAATGAATCAACCATACACCTAATATTTTCTAAGTTAGACTCTGATGTATTAATGCTTGCACCGAGAATTACCTTTTGTAAATAATTTATTGCTTCATCCATGTCTTGTGAACTTACTCTTTCATGCTCATGTTGGGTCACATAAAATTATCTTCCTTCTTGTTTTTTAACCTCTTGTTTGATAACAAAACTTTTTCTTTTCTTACCTATTCTTCTTGAACTACTAGAGGCTTTAGTCATAGACCTAACCTCTAATCCTAATCTGTTGGGGTCTTTTGGGCTTCCTAGAAGCACTTCTACATAATGATCAATTTCCACCTCAGTCACTTCATAATCTAACTTGGAAATCCAAACAAGTCTAGGCTCAATTGCTTCCATGTAACAATAATGAGTAGAGACAAGGAAATTGATGTCTTTGGATTATCTATCCACCACACTCTCTGGTATTCTTATTCTTTTGTTCATCCTCATCTGAAACATTCCAAAGAATGCTACAAGAGCATCTTCTTAAGCATCCGTTCCACCGAAATTCATCATAAGATTTATTATCTGATGTGCTACCGACTATGTATTTGAACATTCAACCTTTCCAATAATCGATATCTCTTTCATGAAGTAGAGAAGTAAGAAAAATATCAAGGTATTGTACTTCAATGTAGCCTTTTTTTTCTTTCTGATTTCTTCAAATTCTTCATCAAATGTTGTCAGAGTAACTTACAAAGATCATAATCCGCACCATTTTCAATCATGTCAAATGAAATGTGAACGACAGTAGTAGAGACTATATAGACATTGTTAGGTAGGAAAATTTTATGTCCAACAAGCATTGCGATGTACTAGATAGCTAGATTTCCAAATGCACTCAAGATAAGTTCTTTTCCTTGAAGAGTTGCACCAGTTTTTTTAATTAATTCTTGATCATTGACATACTTCCTCCTTGGAACTAGTCTAGTAGACCACAAACTAGTAACATCCCTTATTGCTTCCTTGGTTATGGAGCATGCTCCGTCAATCCAAATAGATTCGTCATGAATCCTACTCAATACAATTCTAATGTACTTCTTGTTGAATTCAAATAGTGGAAACTTCCCCTATATGTCCAATTTCTTTTCAACTAGGGTTTTGCATTTCGATTTAATGATATTGTAATTTTCTTTCAGTTTGTTTTTCCACAAAATACTCAATCCAATAGAGGACATTTCTTCTATTTCCCCATGTATGTATGCATATATATCCTCATTAGGTAAAACTCTAAGGGGAGTGCCAGAAATGCACTTGCCAAGTATTTCGATAGATTTTTCCAAGAATGCCTCGAATCCACTTCCTATTCTTCAATTTGAATTTCCTTTCCATCAAATGAATTTTTCTTCTCAAATATGTTTTTAACTCAATGATACCTGTATCAATAAATGTGTCAACAATAAATTCTTTAGAAAAAGATGTCAAACTTCAAAACCTTGTATCCATAGATAATCTACAGATGCTCCACAAACTTCTACATCACAATATTTCCTTCCACAATTCCCTTCTATAGCTTCAAAGATTCTTCTTCCAAGATATATCTTCATGCCATGACTTGACAACTTATATTTTAGGGGGCTATTTGAACTTTTTGGTATTGCTCCCCCTAAGCCTTGGCATGGGCTTGGTGTTTAGAAGAATTATCTATACTCAAGGTAGCTATAGATGCATTTGTAATTCCTAAATCATCTCTATTCTTAGAGTCCTCTTTCTTTCTCCATATCTTTTCCATTTTCTTCTCAACTTCAAAAGGATCAACTTTCTTCACAGATTCATTCCTCTTTACCAGATTAGACTGTCTTCTTTTTTTTCTTCTAAATTTTTTTGAAACATGTTCGGTTTTATTGCAAAAGTAGCATACAACATTTATTTGATCAAACTAACTTCTATTCATCCTTGATCTACATTGGTTAGCCTTATGTACAAATATATTGCATGAATAACATTAGCCATTAAAAGATTGAAACATTCTCCCTATGTTATATCTATTCATTATCTAACTTCTACACTCAGTACTTCTATGTCCAAATTTATTGCATGCAAAACATAAATACCATTGAAAGATGGGTACCTTTGAGCATTTGGTTGTTTGATAGAAGGTCTTCCAACATTGCTTCTTTGATTTCTAAATTATCTCTTATTTCCTTGAATCTTCTTTGAATTTTCAACCTTAGTAGGTGTTAGATTTTCCTTTGAACTTTTTCCTTCTTCAAGTCCTAAAAAATCTTTTTCCTTAGAGGTTTTCTATATTGCAAGTAATTCATCAAGCATTATCTTGAATTTCTCCTCATTTATTCTTGGCTTTTTCAGATTAGATTTGAGATTTACCACTTCTTGTTCAAGTCTAGATAATTCTTTAGTCTTGCTTTGTACCACTGTATTTAGACATTCATCAATCCTCTTCTTTTCCTCCATTTGTACTTTCAGTCTGATGATCTCTTCACTTTCTTGCTTCAACTGTATATTGACTTCCCTATGTATTTCTTTAAACTTATTGATTTGTTCTCTCAGTTTTTTGATGCATTTATTTTCTTCTCCTAGGATTTTTTTCATGCTTTTGTTCTTAGTTTCAACTTTATCAAGATCTTCAATAGAAGCTTGAAGTTCTTTGTCAAAAATGCAGTCATATTCAATTGCAAAAAAATATTCTAGAGGAACAAGACACTTCTTGTCTACCATGTGTTTAAACTTCCAAGATCTTCCTCAAGCTATTAAGCTTTTTTTGAAGGAAACAAGAGCTCTGATACCAATTGTTAAACATTCAAAATATTGAGAGGGGGGTGAATCAATATTCTATAACTTTTTGATCACAACATATTCAGTCACCAAACAATATTACATGTTGAAATGAGAAATAAAAGAATGAATCATCCAAAAAACCATAAAAACACATGAAAACCAAGATTTTTACAAGGAAAACCCAAAATGGGAGAAATGACGGTGAGGATTAGCTCAGAATATTTTATCTAGATATAGTATATTAAAAAGGATCATTTCTAGGACCCACTATCCTTTATAAGGCTCACAACCAGAGTTAAGTACAATACAAAAATGTTGCTCACTTCCAAGGTATGAAATAATACAAAATGCACCTCTCATGTGTTGTACTACTCTACTTATTCTTTGAAGCTCTGAATATGAAGTACTACTCTACTTAGCAGTCGCTCAACAAATTTGCTCTGATTATGAACTCCTACCACTAAATTTACATATTAACATCATATGAAACCACTTGCATCTAATATCTCATTTTCGCTCACTTATCCACCTCTTGTCTCACTCCTCAATTCCAAAATATCTCATATATAACCCAAATACATCCACACACATTAATTAGGTCGACCTAATTAGATGTAAACAAAATAATCCAAAATAGCTCTTGTTTGAATCGTGAAACATGGGTCAATGAGTTTGACTCATGAAACCACATGGTTGAATCTTGATAGCAATATCACAATTTGACATGCTATGGAAAATACCTCCTACTTATCTATATTCAAGATCTCGAGAAGTTTTGTGATGTGTTCTAGAAGATATCAATGATAGAGTTCAACTATGTATATCACTGTCATCTCTCTATTCAGTATACAAGCATGGGAGATTCTGCATTTTCTTGAGAAGGATGCCTTGATACCATGGTTCTAAAGTTATCCTTTCTAATATCGGTGAAAATAGAAACTAAAGAAATATCGAATCTGGAAGGTGTGCATTTTTGGAAGAATGTGTATGATTGGAAGTTTTTGTGATTAGGTCCTATTCCTGGTTGACCTAATGCATGATAAGTGTTGAGAAGATTAATATATATTACAGATGTTAGTTGGAACTATTTTAGGTCCATGCTGACCTAAAATTGAGTATTGCACCTTTTTTTGGGTGTAAAGATGATTTTGAATCTTGTGTGGTGCCATGAAATATGGGTTAATGAGTTTGACTAATAAAACTACATGATTGAATCTTGATAGCAATATATCTTGAATATAGCTGTATGAGTCAGTCATAATGATATGCTTAAAATCATAGAGTTATAACTCTTCTTGCGGTGAAGTGTGGACCCAAAAACTATTGCACTAGATGTCAACACCATCAACAGAGAACACTTAGCCAAACTTTTGATAGATCAACTTTTCGATATAGTTAGTATTTGTACAAATAACACCAAAAATGCTTCCCCACAATGTTGACGTCAATGAAAACACTAGGACAACTGAATTAACCGATGCATGCACACTTCATGCTCATGTTGCCAAGCTATATGAACAATGACATACATCCAAACTTCTAACAATCTCCCCCTTTTTCATTGATGGAAACATGCATATGAATTTTTTTTCATATCGAGAATCAAAACTTATTTCTTCCTTACTTTAACTCCCCCTTTCAAAATTAACCTTGAATATCCAAAAAGGTTTTTCAGACATCCAAAAATGTTTTTCTTTTCAATATATCACATTATCTCTCCATTATCTATCTCTCCCCATTTTACATCAATGGCAAAGGTCATGTAGGGGTCTTATATATTTCCCTTGGATATATGTATGCATCATTTAAAAAAAAAAGATAATTTGATCAAAAAAAGGGATGACATATCAACCTGAAGATGAATATCCCTTGAGATTCTTCAAAGTATCGTGACAAGTAGATTTTCCTTCTTCCCCAAATTTTTTTGCATGTACAAGAGTCTTGTATAGTAGTTTAATCTTTGTTAAAGACTCTATTCCTTCTTCCATAGTGTTGGGGCTGAGATTTATTTTTGATAATTTGTCAGCACTAGCAAGGGAATTGTATATAGGTGTTGGTTTTTTTCCTAGTACACCTAAAGAATCTCTAAAGAATAGCCAATTCTTATGTTCAAGACCCTTACAGTGAATGGTCAACTGACAAGATTCAACCGAGGGCTAGAATCTTCTGTACACTTTATGATTTGTGGGACCAAGGAGAGTGTTCCTAAGGGATATTTAACTTGAAACTCTTAATGAATGGAAAATCAAACCAAAGATCAGTTCCCATAGATGGTAAATGACATCATTCACCCAAAGGTTGGCTAATATTCAAGCAAATATCCATTAATCTACCATGAACAAGGGGAATACTTCATACACATGCCTCATCATAAATGAATTTTAAAATAAATTTGCATTTTGATTTCAAGTCGGTCACAAAATAGACAAGTTGATATACCCTTTATGTGAATATTTGAAAATAGACCAGTGCCTTGCTTTATAGGGAATTAGAGTCACATATACAAAGATTAGTAACATAGAAATGATTTTAAATACGATGAAGTGGACTACCCTCATAGTAACTCTTCATTGTGGAGCTCACTATTTCTAACATAAGGATTCTTACTAAATCCTTTTGTAAATAAATGCAAACTTATGACCCCATTTAACCATTTTAATTGATTACTTGAATCAAAGAGAAAACAAAGAAATACATTTAAACATGAATTTGAAGATGAATGAAGACATCATTGACATTTCACTCAAAACTTACATAGATTTACACAAGGAGAGCACATATATGATAATTATTCTTTCATTATCTATATCAGTCACTTTTGTAAAATGATTTAAGATAATTACATATGTTCCTTATAGCTCAAAACAAGAAAAATGTTCTATTTTCCATATTTTCTTTAAGCCTAATATTCTACCCAGATAAGTACTTGAATAAAAACTTGATCAGAATTTGACCCTTGCAAATGAGCCCTAAATTCCCTTTTATAGAACAAGGGAGTGAACAAGCTACTGGCTCAAATGCAATTTCAATACAAAAATTTCATTTCATCATTAATTTAATCTGCATTTCAAAATTCCCCATATATTGATTCTATAAGAACACATTGAAAAATGGGGAAAGCAAATTTACAACCACCATCAAAAGGGAAATGGAAAGTACCACCAAAATTCCCTTTGTCAACAGGTATGCAACAAACCAGACATCCACATCACCACAAAGGTGCACAGTCAGCACCAAACCCAAAAAATAATAGCCATGTACACCGAAGAAGAGAGGAATCATCACAAAAATTTATTAAAAGAAAAAAGTTTCATCCCACATGGAATCTTTTCATCGACCAACCACCTTGCTCTTACCAACACCCGCACCATGATATACATGCCCACTTCACGTCATTGCAAGGGAAGGAGAAGAAACCTCAGCTCCTTCCTCATCCTTATCCTTCTGCAGTGTAGTGACATCCCACTTGCTTAGACTCCTAGCAACCGGTGGAGGGATGGACAATATCTCTACACTAGGAGCCAAAGTTTGACCCAAGGTTGTGAGATATTGGCAGTAGTCAGAGTCGGTCTCTGTCTCACTGTCTCATAAGCTATTCGTGAGGTTGATGGGTGAATTTTGGCATCTGAAGAATCCATGTCCATATCTTATCTTTCTGTTTTCCCCAGTAGTGGATTACAATGGCTCCTTTCCTTTGTATTCCTTCTTTTCAACAACACTCTGGAATTGTAACCCCCAGTTGAACCTTGTGGGTGCAATTTTGTGATTGTTAGCAGGGGCATCCAGGGCATCCATTTCTATTGTTGAAGCACGCTCTAGAACATTTGAACTTGACCTCTGCAAACTCAATCAAACCGACCTTCTTGTTGGCTCCACAGAAGTTACTAGCTTACTCATCTTCATAGTATGATGATATTTTAGACTCAGTTTGTCTCAATACAAAAAATTTCTGACTACAAAGAGCAATTATTTCCTGCTATATTTATCGTGTGATATGATAACAACAATCAATACTTAGAAAATCACACGCATGGAATAGTGGAAATTTTTTGGCGTACATATTATCATCACCTAATTCCCAAATGCATGGAAATCTAAAAATTATACTTCATGATTACTAGTAATTAAATCTCCACACATACAAAGATCAATTTTATTGCTTTTGCAGAACGCTGGCCATTAATGCACATTGGTAGTAGATGGAAACAACTATCATGTGCCGCTTGCCAACTTTGAACATTAGTCATTAATCTCATGCCGAGATGGAAAATCTAATGACCCATTTAGGTTGACTAAGCTTGAAATCCAGCAGTGCTTCATTGATGTTTCCTTGGCCAATGGCGTTAGCCCACCTAAGAAGGCAACCTCTCTGCCTACGGGCTCCACCCATCTCCCAAACTAAGTAGATCGATCCACGTGTTGAGATCTCACTACTTTTAACAAGAATTCACTTTTTTTTAGTGCACCAGCGAGGAACGGTTGAGATTATTCTCGAAATTTGATCTTAGCCGTTGGTTTGGAACCATAGGCTATAAACTTGATGGTGGAGGTTGGGCCCCACATTTGTATGAAGGAACACATCTTCGTTTCGCTGACCTCATGACTTTTAACAAGCCATAATTTATCACCCGCGAGCTAGCGAGGGATGGTCAAGATCTCTTCCCACAGCTTCGGATCCCAAAAATTACACACATGACAAAGTTAGCATTTAATAAAGGGCCTTTGTTAGGATGATGGTGACATGACCCTCGTAGGCTGACAACTTAAGCTTAAGTCATCGGGGAAAAATTAAGACCCAACTTAGGAAAAGATTAAAGGCGATGAGACAATTGGTGACGAGTGCTTCTAACTAAAGGGGCTGATAAATAGACATGTATTGTGGCTCAAATGAGGACTTAGGGAACCAGAGATTGGTATGGTAGGTCAATGTGTGATTAGAACATTTGAGTGCTTTCACAAGAAAAAACCCTACTCAATAATGGGGATAAGGGTTTAAAATTTAGATTAAACCCATGGGGAATGGAAAATTCTTTAGAATTTTATAAGCTCCATCAATAGGAATGTGCCTTATCTTTACTAAGTCTCTCAGTGCCACATACTACTTGATTGTCTCTGTCCTAAGATTCTATAAGACCACATCAAATTTTATAAGAGGTGATCACATCAAATTCTCTTCCTTCTTATTTTGTAACCTCTTGTTTGATAGAAACACTTTTTTCTTTTCTTACCTATTCTTCTTGAACTACCAGAGGCTTTAGTCATAAACCTAACCACTCATTCTAATCTATTGGGGTCCTTTGGGCTTCATAGAAGCACTTCTTGATAATGATCAATTTCCACCTCAGTCATTTTATAACCTAGATCGGAAATCCACACAAGTCTAGGCTCAATTGCATACATGTAACAATAATCACTATAGACAAGGAAATTGATGTCTTCAAATTATCTATCCACCACACTCTCTGGTATTCTTATTCTCTTGTTCATCCTCATCTGTAACATTCCAAAGAATTCTACAAGAGCATCTTCTTAAGCATTCGATCCACCAATACTCATCATAATATATCTTATTTGATGTGCTACCAGTTATGTATTTGACCATTCAACCTTTCCAATTGCCATTATCTTCTTCATGAAGTAGAGAAAAAATAAAACTATCAATGTATTGTACCTGAATGTATCCTTTTTGTTCTTTTTGATTTCCTTCAAATTCTTTATCAAATGCTTTTAAAGTAACTCACATTGATCATAATCTGTACCATTCTCAATCATGTCAATTGCAATGTAAGCGGTAGTTGTAGAGACTTTATAGCCATCATTAGGTAGGAAATTTTCATGTCCAACAAGCATTGTGGCATACCAGATAGTTGTATTTCTAGATGTACTCAAGATAAGCTCTTTTCCTCGAAGAGTTTCCCTAGTCTTTTCAATTAATTCTTGACCATTGACAAAATTCAGCCTTGGAACTGGTCTGGTGTACCACAAACCAGTCACATCCCTTATTGCTTCCCTAGTTATCAAGTGTGCTCTATCATTCCAAATAGATTCATCATGAATCTTGCTTAATACAATTCTAATGTACTTCTTGGAAAATTCAAATAGTGGAAACTTCCGCAATACATCTAATTTCTTTTCAACTAGGGTTTTGTATTCTGGGTTAAATGATATTGTAATTTTCTTTCAATTCATTTGTCCACAAAATACTTAATCCAATAGAGGACATTTCTTCTATTTTCCCATGTATGTATGCATAGATATCCTCAGTAGGTAAAAATCTAAGGGGAGTTCCAGAAAATGCACCCGCCAAGTCTTCTAACAGATTTTTCCAAGAATTCCTCGAATCCACTTCCTCTTGTTTAATTTGTATTTCCTTCACATCAAATGAATTTTTCTTCTCAAATATGTTTTTAACTCCATGATTTGACCTGTATCAATAAATGTGTCAGCAATAAATTCTTCAGAAAAAACTGTCAAACTACAAAACCTCATATCCATAGATAATCTATAGATGCTCTGCAAACTTCTGCATCACAATATTTCCTTCTACAATTCCCTTCTATAGCTTCAAAAGTTCTTCTTCCAAGATATATCTTTTTGTCATGACTTGACACCTTATATTTCATGGGGCTATTAGAATTTTTTGTTAATTTTCCCCTTAAGCCTTGGTATGGGCTTAGTTTTTAGAAGAATTATCTATACAAGAGGTAGGTACAGATGCATTTGTAATTCCTAAATCATCTCTATTCTTAGCCTCCTCTTTCTTTCTCCATATCTCTTCCATTTCCTTCTTAACTTCAGTAGGATCAACTTTCTTCATAGATTCATTCCTCTTTACTAAAATAGATTTTCTTCTACAAAATTTTGAAACATGTACGTGTTTGTTGAAAAATTAGCATACAACATTTCTCCGATAAAACTGAATTCTATTCATCCTTGATTTGCATTGGCTAGCCTTATGTATAAATATATTGCGTGAATAACAATATCCATTGAAATATTGAAACACTCCCCCTATGTTATATCTATTCTATCTGACTTCTGCACTCAATACTTCTATGTCCAAATATCTTGCATGGAAAATATTGTTCAGAGAATAATGTAACTTTCTGATTCATTCTACTCCTACATTCTATTGCTTTATGTCCATATTTATTGCATGAAAAATAAATACCATTGAAATATGGGTACCTTTGAGCATTTGGTTGTTTGATAGAAGGTCTCCCAACATTGCTTCTCTAATTTCTAAATTGTCTCTTATTGCCTTGATTTTTCTTTGAATTTTCAACCTTGGTAGGTGTCAGAATTTCCTTTAAACTTTGTCCTTCAATTCCCAAACCACCTTTTTCCTTAGAGGATTTCTATATTGCAAGTAATTAATCAAGCATTGTAGTAATTATCTTGAATTTGTCATCATGTATTCTTGACGTTTTTAGATCAGATCTAAGATTTACCACTTCTTGTTGAAGTCTAGAGAATTCTTCAGTCTTGCTTTGTACCATTGTATTCAGACATTCCTCAATCCTCTTCTTTTCTTCCATTTGTACTTTCAATTTGATGATCTCTTCATTTTCTTACTTCAACTATATATTGAATTCCCTAAGCCTATCTCTAAACTTCGTGATTTGTTCTGTCAATTTTTTGATGCATTCATTTGCTTCTCCTAGGATTTCTAGTGCTTTGGATGATTCATGCACAGATGAGAGGTCAAGGCTAGAAATTATTGGTACAAACTATTGTGGAAGTAAGGAATGGAAGATTTGAGGTATTTATTCTAAAGAGTTGGTAGGTATAATGCTCTGCAAAGGATCTTGTAGGCATGAGAGATAGTCTTGTTGCTACAGGCTCCTACCACAATCATTTTGTATTATATGAGCAATCATCTTCATCCTGATCATCCAATAAAGGGCTATGTTCTATTGTCACCAAATTCTATAGGGAATAGTGGTCTTCCTCATCCAAAGTAGGCCAAATGGTTTGCTCAAGATCAACATAAGGTTGGGTTGGAGGATAGAGGAAAGATTTCTTTGTCATAGTCCTAATAGAAATTATCATATTTCCAAACCTACATCCTATGAATGCATCAAGTGTAGCTAACTATGGTCTGCCTAGAATAAGTGGATATCCTACAAGGTTTACCTTTGGTTGCAATACTATGAAGTCTACAAGATACTTCCAAGAATATAATATAATAACTAAATTCTCAATGATTCCTTCAAGCTTAACTATTGACCTATTATCCAACTATAAAATAGTTGGCATAAGTCTAAAGTTGGCTAGCTAAAGTAGTTGCATTGTCTCTTTAGTCATGACATTTATTTCTACCCCTAAGTTTATCAAGGTGTTCTTGATAAGGGTCCCATCAATCTTAAAATCCACTACTGGACTACCAAGGTCTATGTATTTAGGGATAGTTATATTCCCTAACATGATATCAACAAGGTTCCCTAGGAAATGAATTATCTTAGGGTCCTTCCTTTTTCTCCCTGGTTTCTTAAGAAATAAGTCCCTACCTGCCTTGGTATAGATTGGAATTTCCTTAATAGCTTGGATGAAGGGAATATTGATATTAACATCCTTAATTTGACCTAGTAGGTATGTCTTCGCTTGGGTATGATATTTTTGAATGACTAAGCATTCAGGAAAAGAAGGTTCTAGACTTGAGGTGGTATGGTGTACCTGATTTGACTCAAGCTCCAAAGGTGATTTATCTAATGCTTCAGTTGTAGGTTCCTCATCCTCCATCTCAATGATTTGGGTGGATGAAGGTCCATCTATTTTTTCCCCAACCTGAGGTGGACATCACTCACCTCTACCCCATAGGTGGGGTGTTGCATAGCCTTGCTAGTATAAGCTTGTTGGACAGACTCGTTGCTAGGGTTAGGTGTAGGTTGGGTAGGTAATTGTGGTGTTCTTGGTGGCTGAGATGTTGGATTAGATGGATTAGGAATAATGGCTTGTTGTTGTGGTTGAGGAGGGAGTAAGGTTTGTTGGTAATTCATGTTTTGCTGTTACCATTGCTAACCTTTTTGCCATTGTGTCTGCCATTAATTTTTCTATGCTAGATATTGAGGATTATTATCATAACCTTAAAAAAAATTTTGTGGTCAAGAATTCAGTTGTTGGTGGTTCCATTTTTTTTGAGGTTGTTGCCATTGTTGAGGGTTTTTCCATTGGTTTTGGTTAGTTAGTCAGGGTTGAGAATTCCAAGCAAAAAAATTCTGATTTCCAATTGGAAAAGATGAATTGAAATTAAGAGGGTCTTGTGGAATACTTTATCTTTGTTGACATGGAATTCTTTGAGCTATGTAAGACAATTTTCCATCCTCTCCTTCAAGTGGCAGAAAATCAGGTTTCTCTATTTTGTCTTGTTGAATACTAGCCACCCTCTTGCATTTAAAGTTTGCTTTCCTTTGTCTACAATTGGGGTAGTATTCAGTGAGCATTGCCTCAAACTCCTCTTTCTTCTTATTTATATAGAGAGTGTCCAAATGAGTTGCTAAGTGATTGATAATGTCCTCCTTCATGTTGGACATCAAATTACTTAACTCTATCTTTGAAACCCTAGTAGATGATTTTCCAATGGTGGATGTCCTCTCTCCTCTTGGCTTTTTAGTGAAGGTCTCAGAGTAATTTCTACAGACCTTGTATATTTCTTCAAATGGTAGTTGAGAGCTATCCCCTTACCAAATAAGATTGAGGGCATCCATGCAATCCTCATTGAATCCCCTCAAAAAGACTAACTTGAGGGATTCTTTAGATAGCTTATTCTATGGGTTTTTCTTCAAAGAGAATTGAAATCTTTCCAAGTAGTCTTCTAATGGCTCATCCTCCTATGACATCCTAAAAATGTCATCCCTCTTCTTATCAATTCCTCTACAATAGTCTTAGTACTTTTCCAAGAATAGTGTTTTCATGGTATCCCAATTTGGAATAACATCCTTGCCTAATCCCATAAACCATCTTAGGGAAACATATTTTAGAGTGGAGAGGAAGAGCTTGAGCCTATGACCATCAAAGGTATAGTCATAGCTCCTACATAGGACATCAAATTCAAACATAAATGTTTTTGGATCTTTAGTCACCAAACTGTAAAAGACTAGTAATGCTGAAGGAGGGATATGTTTTAGCACAATAGCCCTTTCTTGGTGGGTGATTGGAAACTTGAAAAGGTCACATGTTTTGGATCATCCACTGGTGTATCACCCATTGTTCGGTATGTCCCATTTGTTGATGTGCTAGATGTTGGTAAATGGAAGGTTCTTCTTTTGGAATACCCTTGCTCTATTTATTAATATCACCAATATTTGCTATGGCTTCTTGGCGCGTGGAGGGTGAGAATCTACCCAAAGAGTCTCTCTGTGATGCAAGAGCATCCAGTGGTGTAGGGGTAATCTTACATCACCCAAAAAAATGTTTTTTTCTTATTATATTTAGTTGTTTTGTGTCCCATGATGACACTTAAGGGGTGTAAGATAGTTAGAAGTCAAAAAGGTCAAAAAATGGTAACTTACTATTTTTAGTAAGTCGGCCTAAACGAGATTGTATGGACTTGAAAATTTACCCCAAGGAGCAGAATTGAAAAAGATTTTTGGTCGTGAAATAATCATATCAATAATTTGTATGGTTTGGGAGATATTAAAGTTTCCATCTTGAGAAATTTCTCCAATGTAGCTTCAAATTCAAATATGAAAACCTTAGAGGCCCTGAAACAACTCAAAGAGTGGACAAACCGATCTCTGATGGGTTTGGTGTTGTAGATCTCTTGAAGAGATTTCTAATGATGTGCTATAATAGAAAATCAAACACTTGGATCAAAAGTTATGGCATTGCGAAGCTGTCCCACTAAAAAGTGAATTTCATTAAAATATCTTCCTAGGAAAGAAATCAAACAGCGAGACTTTTGGCACCAAAATGAAAGGGAAAGTCACACTTTCTAGAACATTCTAGGGAAATTATTGGGTAAAATAAAAAGGGATAAGTGGGGGGTTGTAGAAGGTGGCTCCATTAGCGCAGTTTGTGGCTCAGAATAATATATTTTTTTCTTAGAGTTGATTTTGTTGGAATGAATCAATCCCATGAGGCTATAAGAATTGTAAGTTTGAATATGTAATTTCATTTTTTGAAAATAATTGAAAGTGAGTTGTTTTCTGCCTTGCATCTTCTGTGTTGGTATCTATTATTGTGATTTGTGTGGGTTTTGGACAATGTGGCCCTCATCACTCTGCCTCCACATATAATAAATATGGCTTTGTATAGTAATGGTCATGCACAATGTTAGTGTAACTTTTTGGTATTTTGATAAGATAAAACCTAACAGTCCTAATGCTAAAAACAAAGTGTAAACTATGAAAGCTTTGAAAAAAAGGTCTAAGAAAGTAGACCACCCCCAAAAATGTCACAAAAAATGTAGAGTCTAAACTAGTGTCTTGTAATCTTGATGGAAATCACACAATTTAGAGGAATGACCTAGCTAAAAAGTCCACTCAACATTGCAAAGAATTCATTAAATTGTCAACCAGGGCTTGTAAACTTGTGATGGAATTGGTACTATATGTGCTTTCAAAGACCTGAGATTACCTAGGTTATCCTATTAAAGGTATTATACTTGCTGGAAAATCACAAAAATGCATAACAATCAAAGAAGAAAATTGGTGCTAATGGCTATGGGTACCTATAGCATAATCTGTAGCTAATATGCTATTAATAGATAACTACTTAAAATAATTCAAAACTGATAATTGAACCTAATCTATCCTCTGAAGTACTAAAATTCATTGAATGCATTCATGCACATGAACAAACATTATTGATAATTATAATATGATAATCTATTTTAACTTACATGTAATTTATAAAGTAATGAATAACATAAATAAAACAACTATAAATGTAGTGAAGAACAATTACCTTGAGTGGCCTACTCAGGTGGTTGTCTTCACTTAAACTAAAACCAAATCTAAATCTTTAGATTCTACACAACCATACTAATTTTTAACTTCATCTATTATGCATTCCAAAAGATTGTTGGTTTTTTTTTAGAACCAAACTTGATCTCAACATTTACCTATTAATTTACTAGAATTCAATGATAAGTAAAGACAAGGATTGGCCAACAAATAGGTGCTAACTTGCTAGGCTAGACCTCTACTCTTCAGGCTCTGTGAAACCCAAGAGGGTGATCTTGACAATGTCTATATGATACTCATGCAATTTTATCACAAACATTGAAAACAAACAAATACATCCCTAAAAGATGCAAATATAAAAAATTCCTTAAGGATTTGGTAGACCCTTCAACAAATTGTACCTATAGCTAGGAATGAGTAGTACTTCATAACACTATATTGCAATTAAAGATGTGTCAGAAATTGTTGTAAAGATTTGTGTTCTTTGTCAGGTATAGGGGGCTCATTGACATCAAAAGTGACCAAAAAAATGGACCAGTGCCTTATTTGAGGGTGACAGATTCACATATGCATTAAACTATAATAGATTTAGAAAATGTAAACAAGTATTTGAAGACTATTGTATATTACTTTGTAACACACAACTCGATATGTCTAGAATTAGAAACTTCTTAACCATCCTTGAATTTCACTTACAAATCTATGATCTCATTTAAGCACTTACTTAGCTATGTAAACTAAAGAAAAAGATGAAATCACACATTCAACTAGAGTGATTGAAGACAAATAAATGAACCTTGATTCCTTGATTCATAATTCGAAAGCCAAAATTACAAAGGAGAGAAACTAATCTAGGAGCTTACCATTATCATTCATATATCTTTGCTATTGTAGAACAATTAAGCCTATTACAAGTCTAAATACATTCCTAAGACTTAACACTAATCTATTTCTCTGTGCTTGAAATTATCAAAATTACTCATACATGAGCTCAAAAATTGCTTAACCATCAAAATACCCTTGTAATTGGCCATGAATTCTGATTTATAGAAAACATGGAAGCAACAAGCATCAGGCCAAATTACAATTAATGTCACATTTACATTTGAAATGCATTTCAATTTCAATTTCAACATTCCCTAGGCAGTTATATTTGCATCCTTTGAAAGTAGGGGGGAAAATATAAGACAACTTATTTGCACATGTTGAAGAAGATACACCCGCTTTCCAAAAGACATCTCTCATTTGTTGAAATAGCTTCCAAAATATCTTCTTCACGAGCCAAAAGTATTAACCATGTGCATGCGCCATCAACAAAACTTTAGAAAACATGAAAAGAAACAAAAAGATAAAAACTGACCCATCCAAGTCAACACTTGTGCCACCAATTTCCATGTTGGAGAGAGAACAATATTTTTTGCAATACTTCAAAAAAAGCCTAATCTGTATTGTTTCCAGGATATGCATTATTTCTCTCCCATCCATTAATCATCATGGTTGTAGACTTCAAGACAAAAATTATACTCACCACCCCAACATTGCAATTCAATCCTCTAGTACGTACAAGTATTTGATCTTCCAAGCTTGGAATTCCTCTTCAGTAGGTCAGCTAAATTTCATGACACTATCAGCCTTTTGTCTGTAAGGAAAATACTTGGTAACAACTTGATTAGCCTCCTTATCAAACTCTTCCAGGACAAACTCTGCATGGGCCAACATGTCCATATTCCTCTTTAGTGTACCCATATCATGTTCATGACAAATTGAAGCAACTTGACTTGAAATGACATCATTAGTTTCCTTTCTCCACTCCTGTAGGTTTTTTATGCTACCATAATCCCTTAAAATAGATGGGAGGAGACCATGATGTGTTTCATGAAGGTTTTTTACCAATTCCCTTATCTTGGTCTCCAAAGGCTTAATATTTCCCCCGAATTCCTTAATCTAATTTATAATAATAATGGTGGGCTTAAGCTTCTCAAGGGGTTAGCATCCTGCTTGGCTCCAATATACATCATTCTCAACTCCTGCAACATAGGGATCTATGTCTCCATAAGTGAAATAGCTCATTCCTTATCATTGCCAAAAATATTTATAACAAACTTCATGGAGGAATAACTATCATGAATGATGTTTAATCTATTATTAACCCCCCTATTTAAGTGCTCAAGGACTGTAGTGACAATATTCATATTACTGAAAAATATTTCCCTATTGTGACTGTCACATTTTTCTTTGCAATCACTTAGTTTCTTAAGCAACTCCTCCTTGTTGGCACCTTCCTCTGCCTGTGGTACTTTATATGTGTTTGGCTCCACCACCAAAATGGGTATAGTTCTCATATTATATGGCACAATTTCCCATGAGGAACTTGTGGTAGGGGTATAATCAGTAGGTGTTGGTTTAGGTGAAGCAATAGGGGAGGTAGCATCAATCCACTTTTGCTCTCTTGGTTGCAAGTTTTGCAATTTCTCCCTCAATAACACTATCTCTGTTTGCATTTGCATCTTTTGTTGTTTAGTCTTCCCATAATCAACTAGCAAGTCATTGCATTGCTTCTTGAAATTTTCATTTTCTATACTTACTGACTTGACTATGGCTTTTGTAAATTGATGAACATGTACTAAAATTGTTGTTGCCTTAAGAGTTGATGCCTCTGACACTCTCTTATTATCAGGCCTCCCCTGTAGTTTGGTGCAAGCTCTGCAATATTAGGATTCCTTGTGCTCGGGGCTATGGACCATATAGCTAATGCATCCCACTGCTCACTAAAAGCTTATCCTTGTAGTGCAATTGTAGCTTCTTATGAATTGTAGAGTGATCTGTCACACCTCTTTGTCATATCAAAAGCAATAGCAGAGGCTAGATCTCACTCTGGTAGCAACAAAACACCACTATTTCTTACCAATTCTCTGCCTTCTGGTGTAGTCATTCTATGAAATTTGGCTTTCATTTCTTTCAAGACTTGTGCTTGAATAGTTGCCTTTGGCAACTCTAGATGAAGAATTATTTGCTTAGCCACAATAGTAACATATTTATCCTTCTTAGCCATGTAGGAAAGTTCCATGAAATATTGGGATTTCACAAATGAATCATCATCCATGAATTTTGTGCAAGCCTCTGCCCTGGGATTATCAGATTTGTTTATCCTAGTGAGGTTAGCCTTACTCAACCTCATATACCCAATTGTTGCAACACAATCATTGTTGGTGTAGGGGGCATTCCCTATTGTATTTCATGCTCAGACAGCCAAATATCTTTGTTATATTCATCATCATCATAATCCACCAAGCTAGTTGATTTGACCTTTTGTTTCTTCAGTGGTGTCTCTTTTGGTGGTGAGGCATGTTGTGATGGGGCATCAATATCCTCATTTTTAGATGCAGTTGACCTCGAATCAGATGGTGGTTGCATTTGTGGCACTAGGGAAGGAGGTCTTTTCTCCTCTTATTGAGATGGGGCAGCTACTGCATCATCTTTGCTTGCTTTGTTCTTTCTCCTTATGAAATCCTTTATTTTTTTGTTCCTTAGGAGGCTGGTCTGTAGGTCCTTCCTCCATAATAGGGATTTCTCCTCCACCCTGTTCCTCCTCCATTGGGGCTTTTCCCTTGTCTTGAATCATTCTTTCACCTCCAAGGTGACCAACCATTGTTTCAATGTTTTGGAACACATATTCCACTCTCTTCATTATATTGAGGATTTTTGCAAGGGCAACGAATTTAGGATCCTTTTCCTTTTCATTCCTTTTCATTTTGTTAAAAGAAATCCTCTTTTATTTTCTATTCTCTTGCTCCACAAGATCAAAGATGTTCCTTATTATGTCTTCAGGGTACTGGAAAATATGCACAAACTTGGAACTCTTGTTCCTTTCCTTTAACCAAGCCTTGAAATCCTTGGGATCATGATACTCTCTTGTCATTGCTCTCTTCATGTGGAAATTTTTAAGTATATCATTTACCTTATTCCTACTTCCTTTAATCATTACAAAATTAGAGAAGCATGTATATGAGGGGAAGAAAGTTCCCTTTCCCTAATCCAACAAATGTTTATTCTACACACTTCCCAACTGATACATCACCTCAAGAAACCCAATTATTTCTGGTGCACATTTAGGAAACAAGTGAGGTGTAACAGTGGTACCATACACTCAAAACCATATATGCAGGATAAGGGATAACATATCCTCAATTATGATTAACCCCCAATTCAGGCTCATGTCTTTAGGTCTCAAGAAGTCATGCAGGACCTTGGGAACTCTTGGCACATTCATAACCAAGGCTCTTCTCAACTCAGAGGAAAACATATTTTCAAATAGATCACATAATGAAATGTTTTGTCATCCTTTTCTAAGATGGTGGTCCAACATTGGATAGGCAATTCCAAATTACCCTCCTTCCTATCCAGTGTCATATTTTTCCTAAAGTAAGGTGCACCTTTCACTATAAACATGTGCATGAGCAGTGAATACCAACTGAATCTTACCCCCATCTCAGCCTTCTTCAACTTTACCAAACCCTCATGAATTTTCTCTACAAGAAACCCCGCATAATCACATATTGTGCAATATTGGGGGTTTTGTATGTGTGCTACCATATACATCCAAGCTATGGGAATTCCAGTAATAGGGTCATAACTAATTATTTTAAAAATGAAGTAGAAAGTTCTTTGGAAGTAAGGGATAAAATAATTAACAAGATAGGGCTCTTGATCAAATGGCCCCAATGTAACCTTATGACCATTAATCTCTACCAGATACTTTGTTTTGTGAGTGAGTCATGTTTAGCATTCAAGTTCCATATATTGCCCAAGTATCTAAAACATGTAAAAAAATTGTTTTACGAGTGAGTCAAAACAAGGTTTTGAAATGTTTAAAGTCACCAAGGATGGTAGCTAAACGTCCTATCCAACATTATGGCTCACTCGCATGAACCAGAATGGCTCACTTGCCGTTGATCTCAACTTTGAATACTGTCCATTGATCTTGCAGCAAAATAAAGCGACCACCGGTCCAGATTTAGTCAACTTAGTTTAAAAAAGTTGACTATAGGTAGCCATTTCCTTTATCCAATCCAATCAATCCATGTGGAGCCACTTGCTAGCATTTTGTAGGCTTTAGCATCTCCTTGGTGCTGAAGAAGGAGGCCACACATCAACTTACCTGGTCCCCCATGAATCTTAACCCATGTGAAACTTTTACGAATGGGAAGATGGGGGAAGGCTAAGAAATTAAATCTCCCATTTTCAATATGTGTGTGTCTTGACATGAGCCCACAAGCCTATACACATAATCCTTAGGTACAATCAACGACTGCGATCAAAAGATCCTTTGTTTACTTCAACACGTGCTTTTGAAAATCCCTTTAGTAACCCAAGCTTTAGCGCTTTCAATATGCGACAAAATATTCATTAATTTTCCTCCATCTCCTAATGTTTTCTTTGTTACTCAAGCAAAGCCATGCGACATTTCCATGCTTCCCTGTTGAGGGACGGGAGGCAGAGGTAAGCCACCCACGGGATGGCGGGGAGTGGTCAGGATTGACCCACATCACCTCTCCTCAACCGTCAATCTCATTAAATTGAAGATCTTTCCTTCTTCAAAGCTTGCTGGACCCTATAGAAAGATGTCCTGTGCCTGCTACCCCATGATAGTATTTAAAAGAAAAATGAATTTAAATGGGGAAGTGGGGAATGATCCAAATGCAACCACATTACTTCTTCATCACCATTGATGTGCTTCATTTCATCCCTTGCTGACTTTTCAATGATGTTAGACCCTCATGTGTATAAGATATGTGGCGTCGCCCGCCAGCCCTTGATAATATTTTAAGGAAAAAAAAGTTGAACGGGGATGTGGGGAGCGACTAGGATGTGCTCTCAGCGATCAAACGGTCCTTATAAAACCACAAATCTGCACATGTCAATTGTTAGTTTTAAAAGGGGGGCTACCTAGGTCAACGTAAGCAAAGGCCTCGATAGACTTAAAACCATTTTAACCAAAGGATGTAAAGGCCAAAAAAGGTCAATTAGTTGACCTTAATAAATAAAACATGATTTAGACCTAGGCACAAGGGGTCGGTTACTTCATGAGTTTTGATGGCATAGGATGTAACTTAAATTATCAAGTATCAACAATAAGGGGTTAATGATGAATTACAACATTGGAAAGGATGCAAGATTAAAGGTTACTTAGGAAGGGTTCTAGCAATATAAACCCTAAAATAGTGACAATGAATGAAACCCTAAGCCCATAGACATGGATTTAACCAAATTTTTGAATTTTTTTGAGATGGAACATGAAGCATTTTTAGGGGTTCCATTAGTGGCTCCTATTGGGGATGTCTGTTCTTCTAGAACAAAGTGAGATCCTAGAATCTCAGGTTAAGCAGACCACACATAGGAAACCAAAAACCAGAACTTGATAGGACAAGGCAGGAAAACCAGACCAAAGGAAACACACCTATATACAAAAATTATAGGATTGTACAATGTACATGGAAGAGAACATATTTCAAGAGAAATATGGCTTCAAGAACTATCTATGTACTCATAGCTCAAGAATTTCACTTGTTAATTATTGTAGAAAATATGAATCCTCACCATGAGTGTTGCTAATCAAGTAAGGGTCAAGCCACAATACCTCAAAATTTCCATGTTTTCCTTTATCTTTAGATCTTGCATTCCACATCAACACCAGGTTTCCTACTTGAAATTTTCTTGAGGATGCTTTCTTGTCATGCAAGTTCTTGACTTGCGACTGCAACTTGGCACTTATTTTCTGAGCATCCCTCCTTGTTTCATCTACTTCCATTAATGGATCAAACCTATGTTGCATTGCATCACGCATGTCCTCATCATACTCTTGGACAAACTTATACATATGCATGAGGTTGTTTTGTGGTAACCTAGCTAAAATGCCATATACTAGATCAAAAGGTACATATCCAGTGGCCTTCTTAATGATCACCCAATTTTCCCACAGGACTAACTTTAATTTGGAATCCCAAGCTCTCTTGTTCTTCTCAAGAATCCTTTTGATGATTTTCATCAAGCTTTTATTGCTTGATTCTGCTTGATCATTTCCTTGAGGGTGACACGGTGAAGAGTATGAAATTTGGATTCCATGTTTTGAGAAAAAGTCTGTAAACTCCTCAGATCTGAAGCACATTGCATTATCTGAGAAAATTTTCGTAGGTACTCCAAATTTGGTCAATATATTTTCCATCAGGAAGTCTATGACCACTTTCCTTGATGCTCATTTTATTGGGATGGCTTCCACCCACTTTGTAAAGTAGTCCATGGCCATGAGAATTCATGAATGCCCCCCACTATATTTTTTAGCTATTTCTCCAATGAAGTCAATACCCTATAGTTGAAATGGTGCTTGCATGGTAACTGGTCTAAGAGGCAAGTTACCTAAGAATTTCAGTTTCCCAAAAAACCTTTGGCACACATTACATGTTATTACTAGTTTGTATGCATCCTTAAAAGCTATAGGCCACTAGAATCAAGCCCTCAATACTTTGTGGGTAGTGGTTTTAGCCATATAATGTCCACCACATACCCCACCATGCATTTATTTTAACAACTCAGAGGCCTTGGTCTCATTAACACATTTCAACAATACACCCTCCCAGTTTCTCCACCACAACTCACCTCTTATGATCACATATTTAATAGCGTGTAACTTAAGATTTATTTTCTCATTTTCTATCAATCCCTTGGGGCATTGCATTCTCTACAAGTAATGAATGACACCCTTATACCAATCACAACACTCCATATCACAAATGTATGATCTTTTGGAATCATCCTCCAGATTTATCTGATTGGAATCCAGGTTTACTTCAACCATTAACTTAGCTAATCCTTGAACTCTCACCAATTTGGTTATCTAGATTTCAATATTAAATTTCTAAATTATGTTTATCCACCTGCATCTTTTACTTGTGACTTCTTGCTGGGTAAAGATGTCCTTCATAGCTATAGCTGGGACATAAGTAATGACTATGGCTCAAACTAAATAAGTCCTAAAGTTATTCACAGACTTAACAAGTGCATATTCTTTCTTCTCCATTAAATCATATTTTAACTCTGCAGCTTGAAGTGATTTGCTAAAGAAAGCAATTGGTTTTTTACAAACCTTCTGCATTTTTCTGTAGCAAAACAACATGAATGGTATGAAATGATGCAAATGAAAAGATTTGTGATGGCTTGGAAAAGTCAAGAGTCCTTAAAACTGGGGCCTCCTTGATAGCCTATTTTATACTCTTGAATGCCTGACTAAGATCCTCACTCCAAACCACCTTTTCTCCCTTCTTCATCATCTTGGAGATAGCTTTTGTAATCTCTACAAAATTAGTTACAAATCTTCTCAAGAAATTAATCTGACTAAAGAATGATTGAATTTCTTTAACATTCTCCAGTTGGGGAATCTTTTCTATGGCAACTACCCTCTCAGGTTCAATCCTAACTCCCTCCTTGGACACAATGTGCCCCAACAACTTGCCTTTAGTAACTCCAAAGGCACACTTTTTCGGATTTAGTGAGATCCCATATTCTAAGGCCTTGATGAATATCTTCTCCAAGTGCATACAATGGTCTTATTTCTTGGAGTAAGTTGTCAAGTCATCCTGGTATATTGCCATGAAAAAGTCAATAAAATTAGAAAAGGTAGAAAAGGCTACATGCATAGCCCTTTGGAAAGTGGCACCTGTGTTAGTT
>VDFB02058242.1:359161127-359175949 GCA_007258455.2 Sequoia sempervirens
GTTATGAACTTGATTTTCGCTTTTGTAAACTAAGCAACATGCATTGACATTGTTGTTGCCTAAAGAGCCGATGTATCTGGCACTCTCTTTATTATTAGGCCTCCCCTGTAGTTTGGTGCAAGATCTATAATATTAGGCTTCCTTTTGCTTGGGGCTATGGACCATATAGCTGATGCATCCCATTGCTCACTCAAAGTTGATCTTTGTAGTACAATTGTAGCTTCTTGTTCTGAATTGTAGAGTGGTTTGTCACACCTCTTTATCATATCACAAGCAATAGAAAAGGCTAGATCCAACTCTGGAAACAACAAAACACCATTATTTCTTACCAATTCTTTGCCTTTGCTACAATCATTCCATGAAATTTGGCTTTTATTTCTTTTAGCACCTGTGCTTGAATAGTTGCCTCTGGCAACTGTGGATGAAGAATTCTTTGCTTAGCTATAGTAGTAACATATTCATCCTTCTTAGCCCTGTAGGAAAATTCCATGAAATTTTGGGATTTTAAAAATGAATCATCATCCATGAATTTTTTGCAAGCTTCCACCTTGAGATCACCAGATTTGTTTGTCCCAACGAGTTCAACCTTGCTCAACCTCATGCCCAATTGTTGTGGCACAATCATTGCCAGTGTAGGGGGAATTCCCTATTGCATTTCATGCTCAAACACCCAAATATCTTTGTCAGATTCATCATCATCATCATAATCTACCAAGCCAATTCATTTGACCTTTTGTTTCTTTAGTGGTGGCTCTTTTGGTGGTAGGACATGTTGTGATGGGGCATCAATATCCATAGTTTCAGACATAGTTGACCTCAGAGGCGATGGTGGTGGCATCTATGGCACTGGAGAAGGTCTTTGATCCTCTTATTGAGAGGGAGCAACTACTTCATCATCTTTCTTTTATTTTTTCTTTCCCCTTATGAAAACCTTTATTTTTTGTTGCTTAGGAGGTTGGTTTGTAGGTCCTTCCTCCATAATAGGGATTTCTTCTCCACCCTCTTCCTCCTCCATAGGGGCTTTCCCCTTGTCTTGAATCATTCTTTCACCTCCAAGGTGATCAACCATAGTTTCAAAGATTTGGAACACATATTCCACTCTTTGCATTATATTGGGGATTTTTGCAAGGGCAACGATTTAGGATCCTTTTCCTTTCTTTTCATTTTGTTAAAATAAATCCAATTTTCTTTTCTATTCTCTTGCTCCACAAGATCAAAGATGTTCCTTATTATATCTTTAGGGTACTGGAAAATATGCACAAACTTGGAAGCTCTTTTCCTTTCCTTTAGCCAAGCCATGAAAACTTCAAGATCATGATACTCTCTTGTCATTGCTCTCTTCATGTGAAAATTTTTAAGTATATCATTTACCTTATTCCAACCTCCTTTAATCATTACAAAATCAGAGAAACATGTATATGAGGGGAAGAAAGTTCCCTTTCCCCGATCCAAAAAATGTTTATTCTCCACACTTCCGAATTGATAAATCACCTCAAGAAACCCAATTCTTTTAGGTACACATTTAGGAAACAAGTGAGGTGCGACAGTGGAACCATACACTCTCAAAACCATATATGTAGGAGAAGGGATAACATATCCCCAATTATGATTAACCCCAATTCAGGCCTCCTATCTTTAGGTCTCATGAATTCATGCAGGGCCTTGAGAACTCTTGGCACATTCATAACCAAGGCTCTTCTCAACTCAGAGGCAAACAAATTTTCAAATATCACATAATCAAATGTTCTGTCATCCTTATCGAAGATGGTGGTCCAACACTGGATGCGCAATTCTAAATTACCATCCTTCCTATCCAGTGTCATATTCTGCCCAAAGTAAGGTGCACCTTTGAATAGAAACATGTGCATGAGCAGTGAATACCAACTAAATCTTACCCCCATCTCGCCCTTCTTCAACTTTACCAAACCATCATGAATTTTCTTTGCAAGAAACTCTGCATAATCATATATTGTGCAATATTGGGGGTGTTGTATATGTGCCACCATATAAATCCAAGCCATGGGCATTTCAGTAATCGGGTAATAGCTAGTTATCTGACAAATGGAGTAGAAATTTCTTTGGAAGTAAGGGACAACAAATTAATAGGATAGGGCTCTTTATCAAATGGTCCCAATGTAACCTTACGACCATTAATCTCTGCCAGATACTTTCACAATATATGGACCTTGAAAGCATGTTTAGTTTTATCATATTCTTCCCTAAGAGCCTTTTCATCAATTTAGTCATATCATCACTCCACTCGGTGAGTTTGAAAAAATAATCAATTTCTTCCCTGGTGACTTTAACCATGTCAATTTCATCAAAGGACCTCATAGTCCTGGTGACTGGGTCATAGTTGACATCTATTACTCTTAAAAAATCAAGATCTAGGTATACATTCGACACAATCAATTTTACTAAGTCGAGGTTCCAAGGGTTACCAACTGGAACACCACAATTCCTATTTCCAAACCAACCACAAAACAATTCCCACCTAGTGCAGGGAAATTTGGCATCCCTAATAGTACAATATTTGTTGGCCAATCCCTCAACTACTTGTGTACCCTTGAAAAACAATTGACCCTTGGGTTTTTCATTAGTTGAGGGTGGCAGCTGGTCAACTAGGTCCTTACTCAAAGGTCTTTTGGAGGTAGAGGCTTCCTCCTTTGGTGAAGACGTTCTCATTTTAGGAGCCATGACTCAAGGATTTTTGTAAAATAGGGATTTTGATTGCACAAAATAAAATCTATGGCTTGAACAAGGGTTTGACACAAATTATAGCAATGTAGAATCAACTAAATTTTCTTAAATGAATGTCAAACCTTAAAAGAAATGTAAAAGTAAGAAAACCCTGATGACAGAATGACAAAGAAAGTATAATTGAGCAAGTTTTAATAATTTCAAAGGTGGGATAGTATACCAACTTATTGGCTTTGTGTAAACTTAAAACCCTAACTCCGACATCAAACTGGCTTGAAAATTGTAGCACGAGCTTCTCTAGACGTGTAGAATATACTTTTATTAGTCCTTAATTATGCTTAAAACAAGTTTTAAAGACCTTACAACTCTTAATTTGGTAGCTCAACATCATATCTACCATTATGGCTCACTCGCATGAACTAGAATGGTTCACTTGACCTTGATCTCAACTTTGAATACTGTCCATTAATCTTGTAGAAAAATAAAGTGACCATTGGCCTAGATTTATCCAACTTAGTTTGGAAAAGCTGATTGTGCATAGTCGTTTCCTTTATCCAATCTAATCAAGCCATTTGGAGCCACTTGCTGGCATTCTGAGGGCTCCACCATCTCTTTGTCACTGAAGCATGAGGCTACACATCAACTTAATTGCCCCCCCCTGAATCTTAATCCATGTGCATATTTTATCAACGGGAAGACGTGGGAAGGTTGAGATTAAATCTCCCACTTTCAATATGTGTGTGTCTTAACACGAGCCCACAAGCCTATACACATAATCCTTAGGTAAAATCAATGATTGTGATCAAAATATCCTTTGGTTATTTCAACACATGCTTTTGAAAACCCCTTTAGTAACCTGAGCTTTAACACTTTCAATATGCGATGAAATATTTCATTAATTTTCCTCTATCTCCTAATGTTTCCTTTGTTACTCAAGTGAAGCCATGCGACATTTCCCTGCTTCCCCGTTGAGAGAGGGGAGGCAGAGGTAAGCCCCCCATGAGATGGCGGGGAGTGGTCAGGATTGACCCACATCACCTCTCCTCAATCGTCAATCTCATTAAATTGGAGATATTTCCTTCTTCAAAGCCTGTTGGAACCTATAGATAGATGTCCTCTGCCAGCTACCCCATGATAGTATTTAAAAGAAAAAATAATTTAAACAGGGAAGTGGGGAATGATCTAGATGCAGCCACATTACTTCATCAACACCATTGATGTGCTTCATTTCACCGCCTGCTGACTTTTCAACGATGTCAAACCCTCATATGTATAAGATACGTGGAACTTGCTCACCAGCCCATGACAATATTTTAAGGAAAATCAAAATTGAACGGGGGCATGAGGAGCGGCCAGGATGTGCTCTCGGTGATCAAATGGTCCTCATAAAATAATAAATTTGCACATAATGTCAAATGTTAGTTTTAAAAGGGGGACCGCTTAGGTCAACGTAAGAAAAGGCCTTGACAAACTTAAAACCATTTTAACCAAAGGATGTAAAGGCCAAACAAGGTCAATTGTTTGAATTTACAAAATAAAATATGATTTAGACCTAGGCACAAGGGGCCGGTTACTTCATGGGTTCTGATGGCATATGATGTAACTTAAATGACTGGGTATTGACAAGATGGGGTCAATGATGAATTAGAACATTGGAAAGGACATAGGCTTAAGGGTTACTTAGGAAGGGTTCTATCAATATAAACCCTAAAAAAGTGATAGTGAACAAAACCCTAATCCTAGAGACATGGATTTAACCAAATTTTTATAGAATTTTGAGATGGAACATGAAGCATTTTTAGGGGTTCCATCAAAGATCACATAAAATATTTCTCAAAGATTGTTTTCAAGAAAACCATATTTGAACAATCAACTTTTCTGTAGACTACAACTAAAACTAAGAAGTAATTGATAAAAAATCCACCAATGTAAGATTAATTAACTAACTATACTAAAGACTCAACCAACGACTATACATAGGCATGTGAGAGTTTATTCTAAACACAACTCTAAACCAAAATCATTATCTACAACTCCCTAGATATCAAAGTGTGTAATTAAGATTGAGTTATTAAAACTACAACTGGAAAGAAACAAGAGTTCAAATAGGATTGAAACTTTGCAAAATAGATTTGCATGTGGAACACATAATCAGTTATGCAAGAATCCTATCAACAAAATAATTCTTCTTCTTTAGCACCTTATTAACTATCATAATGATGCATGACTAACTCCATTAGGTGTCTCCACACGGTAGTTATTACAGTCATCTTTTTCTAGTACTTCCCTTGTTTGACTGTCCAAGACCTCCTTTGGCTATGGGCTACAACTTTCACTTGTTGTGGGCTATAGTGTCTTCTTGGGATGCAAGAGGTTAATCCAAAAAACACATACACAAAGCTAACTACCATGATTAAACACAAAATTCTAATCACATTCCATACATATCCACATATAAATCATGCAATGCTACTATATTATAACTATATTTTCATTACTCCAATTTAGGTTCAAGGTTGTATAATAAGCATAAAAAGATAGCATAGCATAGGAATATGACTGAAAGGATTGTCTGATAATGTCTGTAAACATGCATTAAAACATTAGGAAATGGACTAATAAATGAACTCGTCAATCAGCATCAAAATATTCTTGTGGTGGAAAGGAATGAAGGCGGACCACAAAAATCATTAGCTAGGACCTAAATCCATCCTTACACGCCACACCATGCTTCCATAAATAACTAAGCACCTTCACAAGTAGTGTAAACACCAAGGTTGACCGTTACCCATGTAAACACCATTAAGCTTTTAAGTACACACTTCCTTTGATAAAAGATGACTTGCAAACCACACACCATGCTTGAACATGATCTAGAATATTCCAAAAACACTCTAAAATCCAACAAACTCCTTTGCAACAACTTCCACCTAAAGAATGTACACACCCAATACACTCAAACTACTCTACCATATGTTGTAACTCAAGAAACTAACTTTTGAAGCACAAAATCACAAACTACCTCAACTGAAGAAAGATACCAACACTATCAACACTCCTTCAGATATGCAAGACCTAAAACATAACTGTGGAGAAATGCAGAGCAAAAATATTTCTCCCAGACACCTTTGCAATACAAAGTTCACACTTTTGTGAACACAACTTCTTTTGAACAATGATCCAACACACCAAATTCTAGATATAACACCTCTAAAAATCTCTCACCAACATATCTAAAATGCATAGACATATCTTCAACCTAGAAGAAATGCAGAGCAAAACCAGAACACATCCCTGCAACACAAAACACCATTACAACACACTATTTCCTCTTTTTATCAAATTTTCTCAAAAGCACTTGGAAACCAAGCACTAGAGACACATCCTCATCATCTTCAACACTTCAACGCAACTAAACCAACATAGCAACTCAACCATAGACAAAATATTATCACAACAACACTAGAGGTTGACACTAGTAGCTTTACTAATGACAGGATAATGCAACCAATCAAAGAATGGATAACACCAACTGCTTACACTCTTGCAACAATCTCACCCAAAAAAAGACATCAATGACAACACAGGATTTTTGACATCAATGGCAACACTAATTTCTTATACTTGCAACACTATCATACCATGGGTAACTTCTAAAATCTATTATCTTTGTTCTACTAGCAACAATAAACGAGAACCTAAGATATGCTGGTTAACTCTTAGTATCTATTACTTGCACAGTATTGGTGACAACCAATTAGATTGTGTCTATATCATATCATGGATATCTCTTACCATCCTTCACCATTGTGCTATTGTTGAAAACTATCTAATCTATAAGATATGACAAATAGCACCTAACATCTATCACTTGCATAATATTGGTGATAACTAGCTATTTGCACCTATATTGGACTCAATTTTAACATGTGGGATCATCTTATAACCAGATACATGTATAATACACACATTAGAAGATTTCATACTTATTGATTGAGTTGACCTAGTCATAGGGTGATCCCACAAAACTGGTTTACAATTTTGTTGAGGAAGCAGAGTTGCAAAAAATGTCCCCATGAAGAGAAATTTGGGTTTTGGGGGGTTTGAATGAACTTAGGGTCCAAATGAACCCAATAAGGGTTCGCTTGAACCCCCCTTTGAGCAAACCTTATTAAATGCTAGGTCCCTCATTTTTCACATTTCTCAGAATAAAAAACAAAGATAAGTTTTGTAAAAAGGGGGGTTCGCTCAAACCCCCTTCAAGCAAACACCCCTTTTTCCCCCTTCTCCCCCTCTTGCACCAAATTTCTACAAAATTTTTCCCTTCGAAGCTCGGGTTGAGGATGAAAATGGAGGAGACTTCACAAACCCAACTAGATGATGGTAGTCCTCATAACGAGCTATCCATCGAATATAATTTTAATATGAACTTTGGTTTTATTCATAGTATTTTATTTTTTAGTTTGATTAAACATAGGTTTTTCACCTAAAATCAACCTCTCTGTTTTGCACTTGTGGAAAAATAGCAGATTATCAATTTTTTTTTTGAAAAATATCAGTGCATTAGATATTGATGTCCTTGATCCAACAAAAAAAATAAAATTGAATTTCGATACATACAAAAAAAGTTATGCTTTAGCCAATGAATCATGTCTAAATTGTAAAAGGTTTGAATTTGAAACTTAATTAAGAAAAAAATATTCAATGGAATGCTATGAAACCAATTCCATGCACTAGATATCATAGTTACAAATCTAAATTTGAAAAAATTAGAATTTATCCTTCATAGAATTTTTTTTTGTCTTAGCCAGTGACGCCACTCTATAAAAATGGTGTTTACTGTTAAAAACTAGTTTTCAAAGGAGATGGAGAAAGAAGTGCAATATGAATCTTCAAATTTTTTTGAAAAAAATATATTTAGAATCTACAGGAAAATTTTCAAAAATCACTAGTTTGCATCATCTTCAAATTCATCACGGTTTAGTTGCTATAGGTGCTCGAAAGTGAAGATTTAGTTAAAAAAAATCAATTCAATGTCCAGTTTAGCCAAAAATTGTAAACTAGTATTATGGGATCACCCCATATGTCATATAAAGTGATCTATAAACATACACATATAGTCCTATAGGTCTTAGTTCAAATTTTATAAACTCTAAAGAATCACATTGAATCCACATGAGCTGTTCTTATATGACTACATAAGAATATTTATGATACTACTCATATATATAATGAAAGTCTATTCACTTCATTTAGTTGCTATCTAGAAACCCATTATTTCGACATATTATTTATTAGATAAAAATTAAACCCATAATAGTAAGTTATTAAACAATATCCTACTTTTGAATATGTAACATTTTGTATAGTGCCAATAATATAAAATTCAATAATATATACTGTTAATTGCCCACTTATAGCCTAAAAGGTAGTGATAAAGAATATTGTTCTAAACTCAACACAAAATTAGGCATATAACTTAAGTTCAAAATATAACTCCATTTATTTTAGTTTAGATAAGATTTAGAGGCATCCTCACACATCAACATTAGGATAGACCTTAATGGGAGTGACTCTATAAGTTCATCCAATATTTGAGTAGATTTTGAAAAGCTGAATACTATAAACCTCAAAGTAGATAGTCTTGATGATTATAGATTGTCTCTCATTAGCTCAAACCTATATATAGTAGGGTCATATTAATTGCAAGGTTGACCTCTTAATCAACTAGTGCATAATTTAGCCTCTAACTAAAGCATATTATAGAAGGAAGGTTGATCAAACTTTTAAGAACACTCAAACCTTGGGAATTACCAAAAACTCTCCTTATAAATTTGGATTATAGGGGCATCCTTCACCCAAGGACTACCTACATGTGCTTCCAAAAGGGATTGAGTCTCACGTAGTTCTCCTCAAAATAATATCTTAGGGAACATACACAAGTTCCGATACCTTAGGTTTCATAACCACCTAGGTAATGTTACTCATGGAAGTGAAAGGGAAATAATATTATAGAAGGAAAACCATAGAAATGATTAAAATCCATAAGGTAACAAATAATGATCTACCAATATCCATTTGAAAACAAGGCCATAACTCATCAAGTTTTATTGATTGCTATTGCATATCCCTATAGATTTCTATTTAATATTCCCAATAGTTAATAATACTTAATGATAAGTAGGGAAACCCAACCAACTTCCCAATTTAGCAAGTTTGAACTATAACACTTCTCTCTAGGGACATCAAGATCAATAATTAGACCTCACCACCTTTAATATTCATAATTCAACATTAGCATCCCAAAATCTCTTATAGGTTCATCTCATTGACATAGAGGCTAGGGTGATTACTTCTAACTAAAAATTATCTTTATTTGTAATGTCATATTTTGACCATTATCATATAGCTCAGTCATAAACATCAACAAGCCACAAAGGAAGTACATGTGACCTCATAGGTCTTACAACATAGCTATATCTTTGCCTTATCTATGAATAGTACTCATTTCATACCTAAGATAGCTAAAGAAGACTTCATTTATGAATTCAACCAGGGATCTCACAATTAACCCTAGCCACTAATAATTTCAGTATATGTAGCACAAAATACTCAATAGGTGCAGTGGCAAGACCATACAAAGTTTCCATTGCCATGGTACAATTTTATTTTTCTATAGCATAGCCTAAGAATAAGTATCCTCACATAGTAACATTGTATGAACTGAAGGTAACCAAAACCACAAAGAGACTATCGTCCTTAAACATCATTATTGGCTTCTAGTTACACTAAATGAGAATTTCAAGGAATAACATGCATTGGAAACTATTAGTGCAATTGAGTGTTATCACATCTACCTAATTTAACTACAACATATGGAAAATGATGACAAAGACATTTAGCATACTATTACAATTTTTTTTTTAAACACACGGTGTGCATCAAATACACTTTCACATTTAGCGAATATGATAATTAGTTGATTTAGGAGAAATACACAGATTCAAGTCTAGTTTAAATGATGTAGATGTGAAGCCTCTTTCCTTCTACAAGGATTTTATCACAATCACATGATTTAAGGAGATAAGCATACACTTCAACTTGTTCATTACACCAAATTGAATTATTTACATGTATTGACATATAAACATTGTAATATGAGACTCAAATTAGAACTATGATAGCTATAAAATTTGCTAGTTTATTTAATCTACACCCAACTTAGATGGTTATAAGTCTTGCTTATTATTTTGCAAAAATTGATTGAGACTTACAATACTTTCCATTTTAGATGATATTAAAGATATCTATATTGAAATGAAATACCAAAAAAAACCACAAATTAAACCAATTTAATGCTCAAACAATTATCAAAACAACATTGTCAACTTAATTCACCATCGAACTCACTATTCTATTAAGCTACAACAAATAGCAATCAATCAAAATTTCATAGAAAAGAATGTAAGAAATGGTTCCATTATACATAATTCAAATGAGAGTTCAAAGTATGGATTACCAATGTCATGTGACTCCGTCCTAGGAGCTCCCTCCAACACAATGCAAGAACACACAAAATCACATTGCACCAACAACAAAGGTGCCTAAACAAGAGGAAAAAGCATCCGAAAGTGGTGGCCAAGGTAACAGTATCAACATCATCATTGGCGCCAGAGATTTTAGCAGCATTTAGCACCTTCATAGCCCATGAATGGCAGTAATCATGGTGTCTCAATCGGACGGTTTAAATCTCCATAGCGTCCAAACCATCAACTATTCACTCATTGTTTGAGCCCTTTCTAAGACAAGGATAAACATTCCAAAGTCCAGCGGTAAACCACCCCAGTTGGGCCTAAAGGATCTCGATTAATAATTAATCTTAAACACTACGCTCAACCCTCGCCCTCCTCCGCTGACTGTCGGCTCGACTTGTAGCTGCTATAGCTGTATGGGTATGGTATGCACTGGTACGTACTAGTGTGGTAGATAGTATGGCGTATGGCAGGAAGTCAGTGCGCTGCCGGTGAACGCATTAGATTAACATGCTGATCAGTCACTGTGCATCGAATGTTGGAGTGGTACCACTCCGGTCTGCTCTCCTCGGCCCCAGCTATATATGTGATCAAAGTTTTTGTCCATATCATAGATAGATCCAATCGGGGTTGGCTTACGACAGAAACTCGAGCAGGAGCGAGGCCACGAATAGAATGGAAGTTGAGAAGCAACCGCAAGAGTAGAAGCTTAGAATGAAAGACTCCTCTCCACTCTCTTTTTTTGAGCGGTTGTTAATGGATGAGTTAGGACCTCAAATTATGGCTCATTGGTTCAGGTGTGTTATTTCCAACATCTTCCATAAGCCACATTCCAGGTGATTAGGGCTCCTAACCTATCCTAGCTTTGATATCATGTTGAACTCCTACTTGTAGACTAGCCAAGACTTAACTTAGGAGCTTCTATTTTCTATTGAAGTGCTCTACTATTGAACTACTGGTCCTTTTGTCGATAGTTTATTGTTGGTTTGGGTGTGGCTTATTTCTAACACCTCTCAAGTACACTTGAGTTGGCCTAATAGTGATTTTGTTCTCTTGAAAGAGATGTCACAAGTTCAAATCTTATAGGGGATAAGGTATGCACACCTTGTTTGTAGCACAGTTAGGTGCCTCCTACATGGAGTACAAGGCAGTCCCGTATATTATAAGCTATTTGTAAACCCAAAACATATCGTCCGATATTGTAGACTATAAAAGGATCCATTTCCATTTCCAACATTCTTTGCTTGCATCTAGTCTTGAATTCTCTTCTATTCCCTCAAGTCTAACAAAATTCCTCCATCCTTTAAGTTTTGATGGATGAAGATTCTTAGCCTATTCAAAGCTCTCATTTTAGCATAGGTAGGAAGGATGTTAACAAAAGTAGTAGAGTTTGTATTATATGTATCAATTACAGTTTTTGAAAGTTTGCATTGCCTTTATTGTATGCCCTTCCCTTGTCCCTTCGTACAAGATTGATTAATGTCGAGAGGGGGATGCCATTCCTCATAATGGTGCTATAGTGCCAAGAAGGGGAAGCCATTCCTCATAATGGGGAAACATACTCTCATGCTCAAACCTTGATATTTCACTTTCAATATAACTTCCATCAAGAATCATTCAAGATCTTGTTTATATGGGGCTTACCTCCCAAATCTTCCGCTTTAGTTTTAGGTCAAGTCATGCTTCAAAATAAATTGATAATTCTCTAGGTCACTTCCTAACAATAGATACAAGCACCTCATTATTAACTCATACAAATTTTGCTTAGATTCTAGTCGATTTAGACATTTTGAAGGATCTTCTTGTAGACATCATCTTGAAAGTAGTTGAGTGCACTTTAACATTACTTCTAGACTATGAGGTTTTGTTATTTCATTATTGTGGGTGCTATAAAAGAGGTCACATTTCTATATATTACCCTATCAATAGACAAAAATTGGATTGCCAAGCCTCATGGTGGAAATAGGCTCTATCCTATCATTTATCTATAAAGGTTGCAAAGGTAGAATCAAGCCTATCTAAATAGACAGAGTTTGAATGTTGTGATGTTTAATGCAAATCCATTGGAGGTAACATCTTCCCTACTCAAATCTATGTTTTCCTTATGGAAGAAGGTTCAAGAAAGAAAGGTCCATCCAACCGTAGATGTACCCTAGCCTTTGACACATAATGAGGGAATCAAAGATGGAGTGTAGAATCTTGTACAAAATAGAAAGAAAGATCTAAGAAAAAAATATTTGGGTTTGTATGAAATGGTTCTTTGCTTCCATGTTAACATGGGCATAGATGAACAAAAAATGATGTAGTTTAATTTGGCCTATGAGCTAGTCTTTGTCTCATCAATCTATCTTTAGATTTAGATTCAACCTATTTTAAACATTCTTAGCCACTTTGTCATAAGTCTTCATAGCTTGAACACTCAACCATTTTGGTCATGAATTTAATTTGTAAAATCTATCTTTTTACCTATGTACAAGACAATAATCCAATTGTAATATCTTTCAAATATGAATAGAAAGGAAGAGGGTCCTTTGCCCCTTAATTAATTTTTTTTTTTAAAACATGCTATATAATTGTTACCATCTCAACTTATTATTCTAGAGTAATTTACTCATCATTATTTATTTCTTTTATTTAATTGTATATCATTAAAAAAGATAATGCAATTCTTTTCTTTAAATTTATAATGCTTCAAATATACACTTGAGATTCTTAGAAACACATTGTTAAGAGAAAAAAAAATTATATTTGCAATAAAATTTATAAAAGTATTATAAAATCTTTGATTTCTTGTTTAAAGACAAGAAGAAATCCATCACTCTAACAACAATTACATATTGCTAACATTTTTTTAACCTTTTTGGAGACACAACTTTAAGTTCAATAATAACAATTTTTTTTTTTCTAGGTCCCCATGACAAGAAGTAATCCTTAATGATATCAAGTTTCCACAATCCATAATATTGTTTAGTATTTGTTTCTGGATTTGATGGTGTTGTAAACTTTTGCATCAATGTTTCAGATCATGGAGTGTGATCCGAAATGTTGATGCAAAAGTTTACAACACAATCAAATCCAAAAACAAATACTAAACAAGAAGTAATCCTTTAAGGGTTATAGGAGCAGTTTCTATATTGTCTACACAATATTCTAGATGTACATTTAGCTATATTTATTAATTAATTGAAATTATTTAGGGTTATTTAAAGAAAATTAGATCTCTATTTCAGCAATTTGGTATTTAATTTCTTTTGAATTTGTTGGGTTTACATGTTTGATTAGTCTCTCCATGTTTTGTTTCAATGCTATTGTGCGTTTTGTGAGTTCCATTTGTACTTTGCAGCATTAGTGATGTTGCATTTCTTGTTCCTTAATTGCTTTATGAAGCTTCTCTTCTCTTTTTGATCCAACTTTTGTAGAAAAAATTAAACGTTTTAAAAAACACACCTTTATTATTGATAACACTTTTTTTTTTTTTTATATTTAATTTTACAAATTTATATTGAATTTTTCATCAAACTTAAAAAACTAACTACATGACTATATTTTGAGTCTTCTAAGGGGAAATGACCCACTAGTTGAGTATGTTCCAATAGTTGTTATAGCATTTGTTGATTTAATGTTCAATATTTTTAACAATTTTGCACCAATAGTTTTGACTTTAAAGTTGCTAGTGTTGATGATGATTACCCATAACTGAATGAAATGTATTCTTTGAATCTAAAAAGCAACAAGTCATTTGAAGGCATATCGAGATTCAACACACTAACAAAACATGACTTAGTGCACAACTATCGGTCTGACCTTTTTTGGGAGTCTTTTTAGACACCTCAACAAAATGCATTTTGATGTGGTCTTGAAACCTTAATTATAAGCAGGGGACTTGTCAAGTAAGCTACTGTTAAAAATTGGGAGTGATTTGAAAATTTCAAATAAGATTTTGAGAATCGCAAAATTAGGATGCTCAACTACTGAACCCTCTCCCCTAATTTACTGCAAATAAAAGTTTTTTACCTTTACTACGCTAACCAATTATAAAGACTACTCCACATCCAGTAATATGTTGACATGTGCTTTCTAGAGATCTTAAAAATGGTGAATGACAGAATGTGCAAAACCAATCCTAATCAGTAGAAAAGTTGTAAGTCCAAGCCAGACAAAAATATATACTATTGTCTGTGTACATAAAGATTTGACTAGACATTTCGAAGTGATTTGACAAAGTATAAACGCGTACAGAACAAAAACTAGTCACAAAATTCACATACATTCGGGCATGGGCAATGAATAAATCCATGCTTGTCTGAACACCTGCAAAAAGTGGTGATTGTAGACATTTGACAAATCTGAAAATCTAATATTTTCAGTACCATAGGCATTAATTTTTTTTAGTACAAATAAAAATTGACAACCAATACGATCTATTACAAACAAAATATGAAAATTTAATTTGTTTTTAGTATACACGAGGTGATAAAAATTTTTGACTTGCAGAAGATTCAAGTCACGCTTAATTTTACATAGTCCTCTGAGGCAGTAAACCTCCCACTACCATTGATCAAATGGTTTTAAAGAATGATAAATTTTCTA
>VDFB02058242.1:359182380-359312669 GCA_007258455.2 Sequoia sempervirens
TTTGTAGATTACAATTGAAAGCTAAGAAGTAATTGATAACAAATCGACTAGTGTGAGATTAATCAACTAACTATGTTAAAGACTCAACCACCAGTTATACATAGGCATGAGGGAGTTTATTCTAAACACAACTCTAAACTAAAATCATTAACTACAACTCCCTAGATATCAGAGTGTGTAATTAAGATTGAGTTATTCAAACTGCAAATAGAAAGAAACAAGAGCTCAAGTAGGATTAAAACTCTGCAAAACAGATCTGCACATGGAACACATAATCAATTATGCAAGAATCCTATCAATAAAAGAATTCTTCTCCAACGCCTTATCAACTGGACCATAATGATGCATGACTAACTCCATCAGGTGTCTCCACATGGTAGTTATTACACTCATCTTGTTCTAGCACTTCCCCTTTTTCGCTGTCCAAGACCTCTTTTGGCTGCTGACTACAACTTTCAGTTGTTGCGGGCTACATTATCTTCTTGGACTGCAAGAGGTTAATCCATAAAACATATACACAAAGCTAACTACCATGATTAAACACAAAATTCTAATCACATTCCATACATATCCACATATAAATCATGCAATGCTACTATATCATAACTATATTTTCATTACTCTAATTTAGGTCCAAGGTTGTATAATAAACATAAAAAGATAGCATAGCATAGGAATATGTCTTAAAGGATTGTCTGATAATGTTTGTAAACATGTATTAAAACATTAAGAAATGGCTAATAATGAACTCATTGGTTTGAATCCAAAATATTCTGGTGGAAAAGGGCGAACAAAGTAAAATCACGAAAAAAATCATTAGTTAGACATAACCATCCTTACACGCCACACCATGCTTCCATAAATAACTAATCACCTTCACAAGTAGTGTAAACACCAAGGTTGACCGTTACCCATGTAAACACCATTAAGCTTTTAAGTACACACTTCCTTTGATAAAAGATGACTTGCAAACCACACACCATGCTTGAACATGATCTAGAATATTCCAAAAACACTCTAAAATCCAACAAACTCCTTTGCAACAACTTCCACCTAAAGAATGTACACACCCAATACACTCAAACTACTCTACCATATGTTGTAACTCAAGAAACTAACTTTTGAAGCACAAAATCACAAACTACCTCAACTGAAGAAAGATACCAACACTATCAACACTCCTTCAGATATGCAAGACCTAAAACATAACTGTGGAGAAATGCAGAGCAAAAATATTTCTCCCAGACACCTTTGCAATACAAAGTTCACACTTTTGTGAACACAACTTCTTTTGAACAATGATCCAACACACCAAATTCTAGATATAACACCTCTAAAAATCTCTCACCAACATATCTAAAATGCATAGACATATCTTCAACCTAGAAGAAATGCAGAGCAAAACCAGAACACATCCCTGCAACACAAAACACCATTACAACACACTATTTCCTCTTTTTATCAAATTTTCTCAAAAGCACTTGGAAACCAAGCACTAGAGACACATCCTCATCATCTTCAACACTTCAACGCAACTAAACCAACATAGCAACTCAACCATAGACAAAATATTATCACAACAACACTAGAGGTTGACACTAGTAGCTTTACTAATGACAGGATAATGCAACCAATCAAAGAATGGATAACACCAACTGCTTACACTCTTGCAACAATCTCACCCAAAAAAAGACATCAATGACAACACAGGATTTTTGACATCAATGGCAACACTAATTTCTTATACTTGCAACACTATCATACCATGGGTAACTTCTAAAATCTATTATCTTTGTTCTACTAGCAACAATAAACGAGAACCTAAGATATGCTGGTTAACTCTTAGTATCTATTACTTGCACAGTATTGGTGACAACCAATTAGATTGTGTCTATATCATATCATGGATATCTCTTACCATCCTTCACCATTGTGCTATTGTTGAAAACTATCTAATCTATAAGATATGACAAATAGCACCTAACATCTATCACTTGCATAATATTGGTGATAACTAGCTATTTGCACCTATATTGGACTCAATTTTAACATGTGGGATCATCTTATAACCAGATACATGTATAATCCACACATTAGAAGATTTCATACTTATTGATTGAGTTGACCTAGTCATATGTCATATAAAGTGATCTATAAACATACACATATAGTCCTATAGGTCTTAGTTCAAATTTTATAAACTCTAAAGAATCACATTGAATCCACATGAGCTGTTCTTATATGACTACATAAGAATATTTATGATACTACTCATATATATAATGAAAGTCTATTCACTTCATTTAGTTGCTATCTAGAAACCCATTATTTCGACATATTATTTATTAGATAAAAATTAAACCCATAATAGTAAGTTATTAAACAATATCCTACTTTTGAATATGTAACATTTTGTATAGTGCCAATAATATAAAATTCAATAATATATACTGTTAATTGCCCACTTATAGCCTAAAAGGTAGTGATAAAGAATATTGTTCTAAACTCAACACAAAATTAGGCATATAACTTAAGTTCAAAATATAACTCCATTTATTTTAGTTTAGATAAGATTTAGAGGCATCCTCACACATCAACATTAGGATAGACCTTAATGGGAGTGACTCTATAAGTTCATCCAATATTTGAGTAGATTTTGAAAAGCTGAATACTATAAACCTCAAAGTAGATAGTCTTGATGATTATAGATTGTCTCTCATTAGCTCAAACCTATATATAGTAGGGTCATATTAATTGCAAGGTTGACCTCTTAATCAACTAGTGCATAATTTAGCCTCTAACTAAAGCATATTATAGAAGGAAGGTTGATCAAACTTTTAAGAACACTCAAACCTTGGGAATTACCAAAAACTCTCCTTATAAATTTGGATTATAGGGGCATCCTTCACCCAAGGACTACCTACATGTGCTTCCAAAAGGGATTGAGTCTCACGTAGTTCTCCTCAAAATAATATCTTAGGGAACATACACAAGTTCCGATACCTTAGGTTTCATAACCACCTAGGTAATGTTACTCATGGAAGTGAAAGGGAAATAATATTATAGAAGGAAAACCATAGAAATGATTAAAATCCATAAGGTAACAAATAATGATCTACCAATATCCATTTGAAAACAAGGCCATAACTCATCAAGTTTTATTGATTGCTATTGCATATCCCTATAGATTTCTATTTAATATTCCCAATAGTTAATAATACTTAATGATAAGTAGGGAAACCCAACCAACTTCCCAATTTAGCAAGTTTGAACTATAACACTTCTCTCTAGGGACATCAAGATCAATAATTAGACCTCACCACCTTTAATATTCATAATTCAACATTAGCATCCCAAAATCTCTTATAGGTTCATCTCATTGACATAGAGGCTAGGGTGATTACTTCTAACTAAAAATTATCTTTATTTGTAATGTCATATTTTGACCATTATCATATAGCTCAGTCATAAACATCAACAAGCCACAAAGGAAGTACATGTGACCTCATAGGTCTTACAACATAGCTATATCTTTGCCTTATCTATGAATAGTACTCATTTCATACCTAAGATAGCTAAAGAAGACTTCATTTATGAATTCAACCAGGGATCTCACAATTAACCCTAGCCACTAATAATTTCAGTATATGTAGCACAAAATACTCAATAGGTGCAGTGGCAAGACCATACAAAGTTTCCATTGCCATGGTACAATTTTATTTTTCTATAGCATAGCCTAAGAATAAGTATCCTCACATAGTAACATTGTATGAACTGAAGGTAACCAAAACCACAAAGAGACTATCGTCCTTAAACATCATTATTGGCTTCTAGTTACACTAAATGAGAATTTCAAGGAATAACATGCATTGGAAACTATTAGTGCAATTGAGTGTTATCACATCTACCTAATTTAACTACAACATATGGAAAATGATGACAAAGACATTTAGCATACTATTACAATTTTTTTTTTAAACACACGGTGTGCATCAAATACACTTTCACATTTAGCGAATATGATAATTAGTTGATTTAGGAGAAATACACAGATTCAAGTCTAGTTTAAATGATGTAGATGTGAAGCCTCTTTCCTTCTACAAGGATTTTATCACAATCACATGATTTAAGGAGATAAGCATACACTTCAACTTGTTCATTACACCAAATTGAATTATTTACATGTATTGACATATAAACATTGTAATATGAGACTCAAATTAGAACTATGATAGCTATAAAATTTGCTAGTTTATTTAATCTACACCCAACTTAGATGGTTATAAGTCTTGCTTATTATTTTGCAAAAATTGATTGAGACTTACAATACTTTCCATTTTAGATGATATTAAAGATATCTATATTGAAATGAAATACCAAAAAAAACCACAAATTAAACCAATTTAATGCTCAAACAATTATCAAAACAACATTGTCAACTTAATTCACCATCGAACTCACTATTCTATTAAGCTACAACAAATAGCAATCAATCAAAATTTCATAGAAAAGAATGTAAGAAATGGTTCCATTATACATAATTCAAATGAGAGTTCAAAGTATGGATTACCAATGTCATGTGACTCCGTCCTAGGAGCTCCCTCCAACACAATGCAAGAACACACAAAATCACATTGCACCAACAACAAAGGTGCCTAAACAAGAGGAAAAAGCATCCGAAAGTGGTGGCCAAGGTAACAGTATCAACATCATCATTGGCGCCAGAGATTTTAGCAGCATTTAGCACCTTCATAGCCCATGAATGGCAGTAATCATGGTGTCTCAATCGGACGGTTTAAATCTCCATAGCGTCCAAACCATCAACTATTCACTCATTGTTTGAGCCCTTTCTAAGACAAGGATAAACATTCCAAAGTCCAGCGGTAAACCACCCCAGTTGGGCCTAAAGGATCTCGATTAATAATTAATCTTAAACACTACGCTCAACCCTCGCCCTCCTCCGCTGACTGTCGGCTCGACTTGTAGCTGCTATAGCTGTATGGGTATGGTATGCACTGGTACGTACTAGTGTGGTAGATAGTATGGCGTATGGCAGGAAGTCAGTGCGCTGCCGGTGAACGCATTAGATTAACATGCTGATCAGTCACTGTGCATCGAATGTTGGAGTGGTACCACTCCGGTCTGCTCTCCTCGGCCCCAGCTATATATGTGATCAAAGTTTTTGTCCATATCATAGATAGATCCAATCGGGGTTGGCTTACGACAGAAACTCGAGCAGGAGCGAGGCCACGAATAGAATGGAAGTTGAGAAGCAACCGCAAGAGTAGAAGCTTAGAATGAAAGACTCCTCTCCACTCTCTTTTTTTGAGCGGTTGTTAATGGATGAGTTAGGACCTCAAATTATGGCTCATTGGTTCAGGTGTGTTATTTCCAACATCTTCCATAAGCCACATTCCAGGTGATTAGGGCTCCTAACCTATCCTAGCTTTGATATCATGTTGAACTCCTACTTGTAGACTAGCCAAGACTTAACTTAGGAGCTTCTATTTTCTATTGAAGTGCTCTACTATTGAACTACTGGTCCTTTTGTCGATAGTTTATTGTTGGTTTGGGTGTGGCTTATTTCTAACACCTCTCAAGTACACTTGAGTTGGCCTAATAGTGATTTTGTTCTCTTGAAAGAGATGTCACAAGTTCAAATCTTATAGGGGATAAGGTATGCACACCTTGTTTGTAGCACAGTTAGGTGCCTCCTACATGGAGTACAAGGCAGTCCCGTATATTATAAGCTATTTGTAAACCCAAAACATATCGTCCGATATTGTAGACTATAAAAGGATCCATTTCCATTTCCAACATTCTTTGCTTGCATCTAGTCTTGAATTCTCTTCTATTCCCTCAAGTCTAACAAAATTCCTCCATCCTTTAAGTTTTGATGGATGAAGATTCTTAGCCTATTCAAAGCTCTCATTTTAGCATAGGTAGGAAGGATGTTAACAAAAGTAGTAGAGTTTGTATTATATGTATCAATTACAGTTTTTGAAAGTTTGCATTGCCTTTATTGTATGCCCTTCCCTTGTCCCTTCGTACAAGATTGATTAATGTCGAGAGGGGGATGCCATTCCTCATAATGGTGCTATAGTGCCAAGAAGGGGAAGCCATTCCTCATAATGGGGAAACATACTCTCATGCTCAAACCTTGATATTTCACTTTCAATATAACTTCCATCAAGAATCATTCAAGATCTTGTTTATATGGGGCTTACCTCCCAAATCTTCCGCTTTAGTTTTAGGTCAAGTCATGCTTCAAAATAAATTGATAATTCTCTAGGTCACTTCCTAACAATAGATACAAGCACCTCATTATTAACTCATACAAATTTTGCTTAGATTCTAGTCGATTTAGACATTTTGAAGGATCTTCTTGTAGACATCATCTTGAAAGTAGTTGAGTGCACTTTAACATTACTTCTAGACTATGAGGTTTTGTTATTTCATTATTGTGGGTGCTATAAAAGAGGTCACATTTCTATATATTACCCTATCAATAGACAAAAATTGGATTGCCAAGCCTCATGGTGGAAATAGGCTCTATCCTATCATTTATCTATAAAGGTTGCAAAGGTAGAATCAAGCCTATCTAAATAGACAGAGTTTGAATGTTGTGATGTTTAATGCAAATCCATTGGAGGTAACATCTTCCCTACTCAAATCTATGTTTTCCTTATGGAAGAAGGTTCAAGAAAGAAAGGTCCATCCAACCGTAGATGTACCCTAGCCTTTGACACATAATGAGGGAATCAAAGATGGAGTGTAGAATCTTGTACAAAATAGAAAGAAAGATCTAAGAAAAAAATATTTGGGTTTGTATGAAATGGTTCTTTGCTTCCATGTTAACATGGGCATAGATGAACAAAAAATGATGTAGTTTAATTTGGCCTATGAGCTAGTCTTTGTCTCATCAATCTATCTTTAGATTTAGATTCAACCTATTTTAAACATTCTTAGCCACTTTGTCATAAGTCTTCATAGCTTGAACACTCAACCATTTTGGTCATGAATTTAATTTGTAAAATCTATCTTTTTACCTATGTACAAGACAATAATCCAATTGTAATATCTTTCAAATATGAATAGAAAGGAAGAGGGTCCTTTGCCCCTTAATTAATTTTTTTTTTTTAAAACATGCTATATAATTGTTACCATCTCAACTTATTATTCTAGAGTAATTTACTCATCATTATTTATTTCTTTTATTTAATTGTATATCATTAAAAAAGATAATGCAATTCTTTTCTTTAAATTTATAATGCTTCAAATATACACTTGAGATTCTTAGAAACACATTGTTAAGAGAAAAAAAAATTATATTTGCAATAAAATTTATAAAAGTATTATAAAATCTTTGATTTCTTGTTTAAAGACAAGAAGAAATCCATCACTCTAACAACAATTACATATTGCTAACATTTTTTTAACCTTTTTGGAGACACAACTTTAAGTTCAATAATAACAATTTTTTTTTTTCTAGGTCCCCATGACAAGAAGTAATCCTTAATGATATCAAGTTTCCACAATCCATAATATTGTTTAGTATTTGTTTCTGGATTTGATGGTGTTGTAAACTTTTGCATCAATGTTTCAGATCATGGAGTGTGATCCGAAATGTTGATGCAAAAGTTTACAACACAATCAAATCCAAAAACAAATACTAAACAAGAAGTAATCCTTTAAGGGTTATAGGAGCAGTTTCTATATTGTCTACACAATATTCTAGATGTACATTTAGCTATATTTATTAATTAATTGAAATTATTTAGGGTTATTTAAAGAAAATTAGATCTCTATTTCAGCAATTTGGTATTTAATTTCTTTTGAATTTGTTGGGTTTACATGTTTGATTAGTCTCTCCATGTTTTGTTTCAATGCTATTGTGCGTTTTGTGAGTTCCATTTGTACTTTGCAGCATTAGTGATGTTGCATTTCTTGTTCCTTAATTGCTTTATGAAGCTTCTCTTCTCTTTTTGATCCAACTTTTGTAGAAAAAATTAAACGTTTTAAAAAACACACCTTTATTATTGATAACACTTTTTTTTTTTTTTATATTTAATTTTACAAATTTATATTGAATTTTTCATCAAACTTAAAAAACTAACTACATGACTATATTTTGAGTCTTCTAAGGGGAAATGACCCACTAGTTGAGTATGTTCCAATAGTTGTTATAGCATTTGTTGATTTAATGTTCAATATTTTTAACAATTTTGCACCAATAGTTTTGACTTTAAAGTTGCTAGTGTTGATGATGATTACCCATAACTGAATGAAATGTATTCTTTGAATCTAAAAAGCAACAAGTCATTTGAAGGCATATCGAGATTCAACACACTAACAAAACATGACTTAGTGCACAACTATCGGTCTGACCTTTTTTGGGAGTCTTTTTAGACACCTCAACAAAATGCATTTTGATGTGGTCTTGAAACCTTAATTATAAGCAGGGGACTTGTCAAGTAAGCTACTGTTAAAAATTGGGAGTGATTTGAAAATTTCAAATAAGATTTTGAGAATCGCAAAATTAGGATGCTCAACTACTGAACCCTCTCCCCTAATTTACTGCAAATAAAAGTTTTTTACCTTTACTACGCTAACCAATTATAAAGACTACTCCACATCCAGTAATATGTTGACATGTGCTTTCTAGAGATCTTAAAAATGGTGAATGACAGAATGTGCAAAACCAATCCTAATCAGTAGAAAAGTTGTAAGTCCAAGCCAGACAAAAATATATACTATTGTCTGTGTACATAAAGATTTGACTAGACATTTCGAAGTGATTTGACAAAGTATAAACGCGTACAGAACAAAAACTAGTCACAAAATTCACATACATTCGGGCATGGGCAATGAATAAATCCATGCTTGTCTGAACACCTGCAAAAAGTGGTGATTGTAGACATTTGACAAATCTGAAAATCTAATATTTTCAGTACCATAGGCATTAATTTTTTTTAGTACAAATAAAAATTGACAACCAATACGATCTATTACAAACAAAATATGAAAATTTAATTTGTTTTTAGTATACACGAGGTGATAAAAATTTTTGACTTGCAGAAGATTCAAGTCACGCTTAATTTTACATAGTCCTCTGAGGCAGTAAACCTCCCACTACCATTGATCAAATGGTTTTAAAGAATGATAAATTTTCTACATTATCAGTAGCTTGTCCAGTACAATTATAGAGTTTCTTATGTGGTTTTACAATAAAGTTAGAACAGTAGAGCAAATCAATCAATTGCCCAGCTGGAAATAACTTGTCGTACACAGGAAAAAACTAAAAATAATACAAACGAATGAAGAGTGCCTTTAAAGATCCAAAACTTGTCAGTATCTGTTGAGACTGATTACACTAAAGGTGTCTACAGTGGCATCCAAAAATCTGTGTAAAGTTTTTGAAGTATCATTTAAAATGACAAGGAGGTGGAAATCATGTGCAACTACAGTAGATATGAAACAAAAAAATCAAATAGAAGAGATTTGGTGAAACAAAAAAAATCAAATCAAAGAGATTTGATGAAACAAAAAGAACAAATAAATAAATAAATAATAAAAATAATTCAAATATTTGCATAAACTGAAGAATAAATAAATAAATAATATTTTTGATCTTAAAGAGAAATCAAAGATTTGATTACAAAGATAAATCAATCAAAAAAAAAAATTAGAGAATGATAACTCTCGACGTATTTTATATATATTAATATTTAATATATGTATAGTAGTATAAACTTCAACACTATTCTATGCACTGGATGTAAGTAGAAACAAAACTCAAGGATGGACTCTACATACAAAACAAGAAACCCCTACAATTTGTCATATTCAATCATAATCCAAGCAGTTTGGTTCTACAGTCGTAAATGTTAAATATGTTAGCACTTGCATTGTTAAAAGGCTTTAGTGGATTTGTTTTTATAAATTTAGAAGTTTATAATTTGAAAATGTATTAATTAATTTAATTTGATTTTGTTTTTAAAGTAATTATTAATGTTATCGGTTGATAATAGCATTATAAAATTTTAGATTTATGGGAATTCTTTTATTGTGATTAATTGGATGAGTGAGATTTACATGCTAGATAATTATTTGTTGATGTTTATCTATGAGGTGATATAGTTTGCTCGATCAACATTTAGTATTGTATCTTTTCATCATGTATACAGAGAAAGGAATGAAGAAGTTTTTGATAATATGAGTTAGGTTTTGAAGGGATCCTGAAACCCTTTACAATATACAATGACTGGTACAAAATTGAAACAACAACACAACTATAGTCAAGGTGTCCTCTAAGAACGATGACCTGATAAAAGTAACCAACTCAAAAAACAATTAACGGATCAACGACCTACACAATAGCAAGCCCATGCCTAATAGTCCACACACCCAAAGTGATTTGGATACAAATACATTTTTAGGAAGACATCTCTTTCTTCTTTAGACAATTGTCCAAGACACATCATTTTCCAAGTCCTCAAATCAAGGGAAGGGGAGAGGAGAATCATCTATTGTCACCTCAACCTATTCCACTACATGTGAAGAAGAAGAGTGTTTAATCAAAGAAGATAAAATTTGCATAGAATACAAAGGTGTGCAAGGAATAAGGGTTCCACCAACACACTCCTCAAAAAGTTTCAAACTCAAAAAAATGAGCAATTATTGGAATGAATCTAAGAGGCGTTCCCTTAAGAAACATGAAGAAAGCATTGAAGCTACATCTATCATAGAGGGAATCACACCTTAAGTAGGCCCATCAAGATTTGAGGAATTCATAGGAGAAACATAATCCTTAGAATTAGAAAATTCAGCAATAATCAAGTGATTAAGATGAACATAGCTGAACCCAACAACCTATGACAAGAGTTGGTCCAACTAGAAGCAAGGTTTCCAATAGAAAAGTATCTTCTATAACAAAAAGGAAGGCCCCCTAATCAATAAAAAAAATATTGTTCACCATAAGGATGATATTCTCAAGTAGATATTTAGAAATGTCAATGTTGACCAAAATATGGGCAAAGATGATGTGGCCAAAATATGAAGAAGCAACATCAATCCTACGAACACTGCTAATATCTTCAAGGTAGAAGATTCCCAAACATGAAGGGGGAGATTAGGTAATCTAACCCATATTGGCACAATGTTTTGGGGCTCAAAAAGAGGGTCAAATGAAGGAAACCATGGGTTGAGCTAGAGGGAATGTTGACCCTGCATCCACAATCTACCATCCAACACAATTTCCTTATCCACAACAAATTAAAAAGTCACAATAAAGGAACTTGGGCTAGCACAAGGATAGAGCTTAATTTTTGTATCCATGAGAGGCCTCTAAAAATCTAACATCCATTGATGCAATATAGGAAGAGAGGGCCATAAATGATTGAATTTAAAGATTAATCCAACATCAACAAATTGTTATGTATCATCAATCACATATTGTCCATAGATGGGGATTGAGGAGGATGGTGAACATGATAGAGGCATATTGCAACATGTAGGGTCAGTAAGAGGGACCTCCAACCTTACCACGACTACAAACAACACGTGTTTCAAATTAGATGCCACGTTTGCATAGAATTTGATTAATGTTGGGATGAATTTACTATATAGTCATTTAACATATTTAGGATAATTTTTTATAGGTATTTGACATATTTGTTTGCATCATATTTTTTGAACAAGACAACTGAGAGGGGGGTGTATTAGTTGTAGGAAATTTAACCTTTAAAACATTCACTAGAATTTAGATCAAACATAAATCCTTAACTTTGCAAATACAAAATGCGAGATAGAAAAATAACCCACTTTCAATTATTTTCAGATAATGAAATTACAAATTCAAAACTTACATGCTACAGCCTCATGGGCTTGATTCATTACAACAAAATTAACTCAGAAAAGAAAATATACTATTCAGAGCCACAATCTGAACTATTAGGGCCACCTTCTACAACCCCCTCATATCCCTTTTTAATATTTTACCCAATAACCACCCTGGAATGTTCTAGAAAGGGAAAATTTTCCTTTTCTTTTGGTGCCAAAAGTCCCGCCGTTTGATTTTTGGCCTAGGAAGAAAATTTAATGAATTTCACTTTTTAGAGGGTCAACTTCGTGAGGCCATAACTTTTGATCTGGGTGTCTAATTTTCTGTTATTTCATATCATTGGAAAGCTCTCGACGATCTCTACAACACATGAATTGACTATAGGTCAATTCAACCACTTTTTGAGTTGTTTTGGGGCCTCTAAAATTTAATATTTGAATTTGAAGTTGCATTGGAGAAATTTCCCAAGACGAAAACTTTTATTTCTCCCAAACCATGCAGGGTATTGATGTGATTCTTTCATGACCAGAAATGTTTTTTAGCTCTGCTCCTTGGGGAAAATTTTCATGTCCATATGAGCTCGTTTAGGCCGACTTACTAAAAATAGTAAGTCCCTAGTTTTTGCTATTTTTGACACCTGACAGTCTTATACCCCTTAAGTGTCATCATGGGACTTAAAAAAACTAAAGAAAATAAAGAAAACAATTTTTTTTTTATGATGCAAGAATGCCCTGCATCGTTGGATGCTCCTGCATCAGACACCTAGGGTAATTTGAAAAGTGACCCTGTCACTTCTCCAGAGTTAGAGGGAAACCAAGATGATTAACCTTAGCCTCAGATAACCATGATGAATCTTCAGTGGGACTTCCTCTCCATTTTCACCAAGTACACTGCATATTGCCTATTTCTTGTGCTTCTACCCACACGGCTATCCAAAATTTCTTCTATCTCTTCCTTCTCTGAAGTGGGTGCTAGAATTTTCAACTGTTCATTTATCAACCCCTCCTCTATATCACCTTCATGATACTTTGTCAAATCAACAATGTTGAATACAGGAGAAATATTTATTCCACTAGGTAACTCTACCTCATAAGCATTTCCTAAATCATGCTTCTTCAGAATCTTGCATGGTCCAAACTTCTTCATCTTTAACTTGTTGTATGTACCAACTGGAAGCCTTTCCTTTCACAAATGAACCATGAATTCATCTCCTACCTGGAACTCCTTATACCTCCTTTTCTGATCTTCCTGAGCCTTATATTGTGAGTTCATCTTATTGATATGTTTCTTCACCTTTTCGTGCAAATTCTTTAGGTGCTCACAAAATCTTTAGCCTCAACACTCCTCTTCTCCCCCTTATCCATCTTTCTTAGTTCAGAAGCAGTTCTTGGACTACTCCCATATACAATCTGGAATGGTGATTTACTAGTGCTCCTATTGACAAAATTGTTGTAAGAAAATTCTACTTGTGGTATAATCAAATCTCATCCCTTGGGCTTATCTCCAACTAAGCATCTTAGCAGGTTGCCCAAACTCTTATTCACCACCTCTGTTTGTCCATCAGTCTATGGATGGTGTGCAAAACTGAACTTCAAATCTGTCTTCAACTTCTTCCATAATTTCCTCCAAAAATAACCAACAAATTTGGTATCTTTGTTTGAAACTATACTCTTTGGTAGACCATTTAGTCTGACCACCTCTCTGAAAAACAACTCTACAACATGAACAACATCACTAGTCTTATGACACAAAATGAATTGTGCTATCTTTGAAAATATATCCACCACCACAAATATGGAATCATGCCCTCTTTGTGTTCTTGGCAAGCCAAGAACAAAATCCATGCTAATATCCTCCCATGGCCTCTCAGGTACAGGTAATGGGTGATACAATCCAATATTCTGACTTGTTCCTTTCGCCATCTGACATACTTTTCAACTTTGTACAAACTTCTTCACATTTTGTTGTAACTATGGCCAATAATAATTCTCACTAACAAGAACAATGGTCTTATCTCAACCAAAATGTCTAGCCAATCCTCCACTATGCTTCTCCTTGATTAGATTCTCTCTCATAGAACTCCTTGAAATGCACAGTTGGCTTCCTCTAAACAACATCCCATCTTTGATTAAGAAATCCAACCATCTCCTCCTATCCAATGTAATAGGTTCCAAACAAGCTTTCCAAGCTTCTGCAAAGTTTGGGTCTTCAAGCTCAAGGCATCTACAACTCTGTTTGACCTTCCACTCCTGTGCTTCAAAACAAAAGTATAACTCTACAAAAAATCAACCCATTTTAAGTGCCTTTGATTCAACTTTCCTTGACTATTGAGATATTGCAAAGCCTGGTGATTAGTATATAAAAAAAATTCTTTTAGCAACAAATAGTGTCTCCATTTGTTCAAAGCTTGAACTATAGCATTAAACTCTTGATCATAGATAGAATATTTCTTCTTAGCATCATTTAAATTATCACAAAAATAGGCAATAGGCTTACCTTCTTGACTCAAAACAACTCCTATGGTAGTACCACTAGCATCACAATCTACTTGAAAGACCTTATTGAAATCTGGAAGGGCCAAAACAAGTTGCTATGTAACTTTCTTCTTCAACATATCAACACTTTTGGTTGCTCCTGTGGTCCACTTAAACTCTTTTCTATCCCCTCTCATCACTTTAGTTAGAGGTGCACAAATACTACTGAAATTCTTAATAAACTTTCTGTAAAAACTTGCCAGACCATGAAATGATCTTACCTTTGTAACACTCCTAAGGTTAGGCCATTCAATGATAGATCTCACCTTCTCTGGATCCATTTTAAGACCCTTTTTTGAGACAACAAATCCCAAATACACCATCTCCCTTTTCACAAAACTACATTTCTTCAAATTAATCAACAGTTTCTCCTCCCTTAGCTTCTCAAAAACTCTTCAAATATGCATCAAGTGCTCATCCAATGTCTTACTAAAAATCGAAATATCATCCAAATAAACAATAACAAATTTTCCTAAAAATTCTTTTAATACCTCATTTATAAGCCGCATAAATGTGCTTGGTGCATTGGTTAGCCCAAAAGGCATCACTAACCATTCGTACAAGCCCTCCTTGGTTTTCAAGGTTGTCTTCCATTCATCTCCTTCTCTAATCTAGATCTAGTGATATCCACTCTTCAGATCTATCTTCGTGAAGTACTCAGCTCCACTCAAACAATCCATAATGTCATCCATTCTTGGCAAGGGAAATCTATACTTGATGGTGATCTTGTTGATGGACCTAGAGTCTGTACACATCCGTCGTTCCCAATCCTTCTTTGGTGCTAGTACTACAGGTACTACACATGGACTCAAACTCTCCCTAATCAATCCTTTTCACAACAACTCTTGCACTTGTATGTTCAACTCTTCACTCTCTATTGAAGTCATATGATGAGCTACCTTATTTGGATAACTAGCTCCAAGAATCAAGTCCATCTAATGACTAATCTTTCTTACTGGAGGCAAACCCTTAGGTACATTATTAGAAATAATAGCTTGAAACTCATTCAATTAATATGAAACCTCTACAGGTACCTTAGTAGTATCTTCTTTATCAACTCTAGGGATCAATGCAAAACACATATGCTCATGCTTCATAACTTCTAGGAAATTTCTTCCATCAACCAAAAAAATTCTTGCATTACTACATACCTTTTCCTCTACCTCTTTCAAGGGCTTCAACTTATGACAAAATCCATCCTTTGTCAAAGAATAGGTGTTGGCATGTCCATCATGTACTGCTCATCGATCAAACTGCAACGGTTTGCCTAACAACATATGACAAACATCCATAGGCATAATATCACACAATACCTCATCATGGTAATTTTAAATCTTGAACTTTACTAGACATTGTTCAGTCACCAAGGCTTTATGGTCCTTCTACAACCAAGCAATCCGGTATGGGTTCAGATGCCTTCTTCTCTCCAACCACAACTTACTAACCATTTCTTCTAAAGCAAGGTTATCAGTACTACCTCCATCAATAATAACATTGCAAAATTTACCTTCACACTTACATTTGGTGCGAAAAAAATTATTCCTTCGAGTTGGTTCCTTCTCCTCATTTAGCAAGGCTCTTCTGGTAACAAGAACCTCTCCTCTTTCTACATCCTCAGAATGTGAAGACTCAACATCTTCATCTATATGTGCAACTCGTGCATTACCCTCAGGTCTTCTATTTGTCTTTCCTTGATATTGAGGACACTCATAGGCTCTATGTCCTTCTTCTCCACACTAGAAAAAATCTCCACGAAGCCTCCTCTTCCTAGTCCTCATCCAGATCTTCCCCTTCCTCTTTGGTCTCCATTATTCTGATCACAAGGACAGTAGGTGTTATCTCCTTTCTGGTTCTGGATTCCACTAGAGCCTTCACCCTTCTTTTGATCTTCATTTCGACCTCCATATGATCGTCCACTAGTCTTTCCTCCATGACCTCCACCTCATTGTTTGTTCTCAAACCTCTTGTTCAGTTGTTCTTCAACCTTTAGAGAAAATTGATAAGTATCCTCAATGGTGGTCATTCTTACTAGTGCCAATTCTTCATGTATGCTTGGCTTCAACCCGTTAATATAACGAGAAACTTTCTCTTTATTTTCCTTAGAATGTCTTGTTTGAATCAGGACCTTGTGAAATTCCTCTATGTATTCTTTCACCATCCTTGTCCCTTGCCTCAAGCTTTGCATCTTCTTGAGTAGCTCCAATTCATAATCAATAGGAATAAATTGTTTCTTCAATTTTGACACCATTTTGTCCCACCTAGAAATTTTATCTTTCCCTTGTCTTCCTCTTTCTAACTGGACCTTTTTCCACCATATACTAGTGTGACCTTTCAATTTTGTCTTTGTAAACCTCACTCTATGAGGATCGTCAATCTTCTCAAACTCAAAAAATTACTCCATGTCATTGATCCAATCAATCAATTCTTTAGGATTAAGATTTCCACTAAAACTTGAAACCTCCATTTTAGGTCTCTTCCCAATGCTTGAGATTGCTCACAAAAATCTTCTTTCTCTAGGATCCATTGGATCTTGCTCTTCCTCTTCCATTTCCCCTTCCATTTCATCTTCACTATCATCTTTTGGTTTTTGCACATCTCTTCTTCGAACCTCTTGTTGCAAGGTTTCTAATTGTCTTCTAAGGGCTCTAATTTCATCTCTTGGTGGATCTCTTCCACCACCTCGGCCTCTTGAACTCAACCCACACTCATAGGTCCTACTGCAATTGCCTCACGTTCCTGCTCTATTACAGGCTCAGGAACTCCTGCTTTGATATGACTTGATGAGGGCCAAGCCACCCGAAGCCACACAAATCACAACAATAGGCACCAATATAGAAAATGCAAGACAAAAAAAAACCCACTTTTAATTATTTTTAGATAATGAAATTACAGATTCAAAACTTACATGCTACAACCTCATGGGCTTGATTCATTACAACAAAATCAACTCAGAAAAGAAAATATACTATTCAGAGCCACAATCTACACTATCATGGCCACCTTCTACAACCCCCTCATATCCCTTTTTATTTTACCCAATAAACACCCTAAAATGTTCTAGAAAGGGAAAATTTCCCTTTTGTTTTGGCGCCAAAAGTCTCACCGTTTGATTTCTGGCCTAGGAAGAAAATTTAATGAATTTCACTTTTTAGAGGGTCAACTTCGCGGGGCCATAACTTTTGATCTGGGTGTCTGATTTTCTATTATTGCATATTGTTGGAAAACTCTCGATGAGCTCTACAACACATGGATCACCATAGGTTGGTTCAGCCACTTTTTGAGCTATTTCAGGGCCTCCAAAATTTTATATCTGAATTTGAAGTTGCATTGGAGAAATTTCCTAGGATGGAAACTTTAATTTCTCCCAAACCGTGTAGGGTATTGAGGTGATTCTTTTGTGACCAATTTTTTTTTTCAGCTCTGCTCCTTGGGGAAAATTTTCACATCCATACGAGCTTGTTTAGGTCGACTTACTAAAAATAGCAAGTGCTTGGTTTTTGCTAATTTTGACACTTGACAGTCTTATACCCCTTAAGTGACATCATGGGACTCAAAAGAACTAAATAAAATAAAGATTTTTTTTTTGGGTGATGCAAGATTTCCCTGCACCACTAAATGCTCCTGCATCACATTGATTCACATCTATTTCACATCTATCTACTCTATTTCTTTGCACTTATCTCTTGTCACCTCTTTCACCACTAACTTATTCTGTAATTATACCATCTCCAACTTTGAAACATATCCAAAGTCATCCATCCATCATTAAATTCAAATTAGGTTGATGCCAAAACATTCTAGGGTGGAATTTGAATGAGGGTGACCTAAACAAATGCTTGGTGAGGACCCAAATATGTCTGAACATGCTTCAACTTTGAAAGTAGTGTTTAACATAAGGTTCACCAAACCAGTGTAAAACACATAGAGAAATTAAGCACACACAACCCTTAACACGATCCAATCCTTCTAGACACTAGAATTATCTTCAATACGATCATAAAAATTTAACTCTAGAACTGCCAGTCATAAGACAACCAAAAAGAAATCTGGACCAACAATATTTCTCTTGGACCTCAGCTAGATACACAAAAAACCATAGTTCACAACTGGTGAATGTAACTCGCACTGTACAATGAATTAGAAGCCAAAAATATGGATATAGTAGATTCCAACAACCATGATCAACATATTTGAACCACACAAACATAGGAGCAAAACCCGAAGAAACCACGAAACACCTATAACCCTTATTCATTACAATTTTCTCAATATCCTTAACATATATAGCCAATAACCTACATCCATGTCATCAATGACAACAACAACTAGTTGATAACCAATTGACAATTGGCATCAATGACAATACCTTCATTCTTGCAACAATCTCCCCCTTTTCATTAATGGCAACACATGATGTGAAAGACCATCAATGACAACACACTAGCTCTGAGCACACTTTTCATGATTTTTCTTTTTGTTTCTCCCCCTTAGTAGATAATATTTTTCACATGATACTCTTCTCCCCCTTTGACATCAATGGTAAAGGAAAAGGATATTTTACATTGATTTACCCTTTGACATTAAAAACAAAATACTCTTACAATGACAACACATGACACTACCTGCTCCCCCTGAGAGGTAGCCACCAAAACATCAGTCCAAAAGAAATATAGATCCATAGATCCACCAGACTGATGCATCTCCATAAGCATCTAGTTCAAGAAAGGAGGGGCAATGACCCCTAACTTCTCCCAGAGATACTCAAAAGTATCTATAGGAAGAGCCTTCATAAATATATCAACAATCCGATCCTTCATAGGTACATACTCAAGCTTTACTTCATTCTCCACAACCTTCTCTCTCAAGAAGTGATACCTGATAGATATATGCTTTGTCCTTGAGTGCATCATTGGATTCTTCAAAATGTTAATTGCACTTATATTATCACAAAGGATAGAAATAGGATCATAATACACTACTTTGATATCTTTGAATGCATGTTTCATCCATAAAAATTGTGTACAACAAGATGCAACAACAATATACTCAGCTTCAAAGTAGATAAGGAAATTGAATCTTTCTTTTTACTCAACCATGCCACCAATCTGTAACCAAGAAAAAATGCACCACCACTTTTACTTTTTCTGTTATCCACACATCTAGTCCAATCTGATCTGTAAAAGCACTTAGTGTAAAGTTAGTATCCCTAGGATACCATAAGCCATAATCCAGAGTGCCATTCAAATATCTGAATATTATTTTAACAACATGTGTTTTCTTAGGATCTTCTTGAAATCTAGCCACAAGACATACAACATGCATAATATCCAGTCTAGTAGCAGTCAAATACAATAGTCCACCAATCATAGATCTATATTTGCTCTAATCAGCCTTAGGTGAATAATCATCTTTACCTAATTTGCAACTAGTCACCATAGGAGTGCATATTGGATTGGAACCATCCATCCCAAACTTCTTCAACATCTCTTTCACATACTTAAACTATGAAATAAAAATCCGTTTCTTTGTTTGATTAATTTGTAGCCCAAGAAAGAAATTCATCTCTCCAAAAATAGATATCTAGAATTCTTTTTGCATTTCTTCCACAAACATCTTGCACATAGTTTCATTTCCTCCAAAAATAATGTCATCAACTTATACAACCATAATCAAGATTTTGTCATTTTCAATTTTAAAATACAGATCACTAGCTGCCACCTTTGTTGAAACCTTGTTGAATCAAGTACTTGTCTAACCTTGCATACTAAGCTCTAGGAGCTTGCTTCAATCCATATAAATATTTCTTCAATCTGCAAACTATATCCGATTGATTTGACAGCTAAAATCCTTCCAGTTGTTCCATGTAGATCTCATCTTCTAGCTCATCATTCAAAAATGTAGACTTAACATCCATCTGATAGACCTTGGAATCTTTATAAGCAAAAAATGCCAAGAACATTTTGATAGCTTCCAGTCTTTCCATTGGAGCAAAATTCTCCTGAAAATATATTCCTTCTACTTGTGAGTAGCCCTTACACACAAGCCTTGCTTTGTTTGTGACCACTTCTCCATTCTCATTCAACTTATTTCTAAATACCCACTTTGATCTAATAATGTTTTTATTTGTAGGTCTAAGGACCAATTCCCAAGTTTGATTCTTCTTAATTTTTATAAGTTCTTTCATAGCTTCCATCCAATGTTCATCTTTACAAGCTTCACTTACAGTCTTCGATTCAATCTCAAAAAGTAAACATAGATTTCCCTCACTAGCAACAACTCTGCTTCTTGACATTACTCCTTTTGTCTTGTCTCCAATGATCTAACTTTTTGAATGATTTTTCTGCACATACTTAGGTGTCTTAGGTGACACCACTAAAGCTTCTTCTTCCTCATTTTGCTTCTCTTTCTCATCCTTGTTCTTCCACAATTTCTTCAATACTCATTCAATCAGGTTCATCAGATACATATCCATCAACATCAATTGAATTCTTCATTGCTTCATCAACCTTGACATTTGTGCTTTCTACAATCTTTCTCAATCTTTTATTGAAACATCTATAAGCTTTGTTTTTAGTAGAATATCCAAGAAAAATACCTTCATCACTTCTAGCATCAAAATTCCCTAAATTCTCTTCATCTCGTCTGATATAACATTTGCTTCCAAATACCTTGAAATACTTAACATTAGGAATTCCTCCACACCATAGCTCATAGGGGGTATTTGTACTATTTTCTCTTGCTTGAACTCGATTGAATACATAAACAACAATGTGAATAACTTCTCTCCAGTAAAATTCTGGTAGACCAGCCTTAGTAATCATTGATCTAGTAACTTCTTGTATTGTTTTGTTCTTTCTTTCAACAACTCCATTTTGCTGAGGAGCTCTCAGAGCAGATAACTATTTTTTTATTCCATGCAGTTCAAAAAACATATTAAACTCATGGGAGGTGAATTCACCACCTCTGTTAGACCTTAAGCATTTTATCCTCAAATTTACTTCATTCTCAACCATAGCTTTGAATGAATTGAATCTATCTAATGCATCAAACTTCTCTCTAAGAAATGTAACCTACGTATACCTAGAGTAATCATCAATAAATAGAATAAAGTAGCATTCACCTTGTAGACTTCTCACTCATGTAGGAACACATATATCTGTATGAATTAAATCTAGTAATCTAGTAATAAATTTTTCCTTTGATCTGAAATGATTTCTTGCTTGCTTCCCAAACCAATAATTCCTACAAATAACATTAACTAGCTTTGTAATCCTCGGTAAATCTCTCATGGCCTGAACTGCACTAATCCTTTCCAGATTATCAAAATTCATATGAAAGATTCTTTAATGCCACAACCAATTGTCATTAATCAGAGTCTTAAAGCATCATCCATCAACACCCTTAAGTTGATAGATATTTCCTTTAGATTTCTTTCCTGTAGTGATCATTGTTCTGAAAGCTTTCCTGATTTCACATATTTCATCCTTGAATACAAGATTATATCATATGCTACACATTTTTTCCAACACAAAAGATTATGCCTTAAGCCCTTAACATAGTATACATAATTAGTATTATTCTTTTCATCAAAACTTATTGAGCCTATCACACAAATCTTAGCACCAGTATCATCTCCATACATAACTAAGCCTCCATCATATTTTTCAAGTTTAAAAAACTTAATCTTATCATTGGTCATGTGATGTGAACAACCATTGTCAACAACCCAATAGTTCTTTTCTTGTTTAGCATGTAGGGAAGAGATTATAGTACCTTCATTTTCCTCCTTCTCCGAAGGGCATTCCTTTACCTATTTTTCACAATTAGTACTATAAGTAGGTTCATATTTTATAGTCAAGAACAAGCATTCACTGTCATCGGGATCTCCATAATCAGATTCCTCATCAGAAATACTAGCATCCTCATTCACATAATATGCTCTATTGATCTTCTTGCCTTTGTTTTCTTTGTTAAATCTTTGTGTATTCCTCTTAGCTCTTTCTGGACATCTCGAAGCATAATGACCTATTCCTCCACAACTAAAGCATTTAAAGGGTAACTTACCTTCATACTTGCTAGAGCCTTTCTTCATTATTCTCACAAAGTTATCTTCTACTTCATCAAGATTTTCTTCATACAGATCTTTAGATCTTGTAGCCTTAAAAGAAATTTCTGATTTGGATCCATTTCTCAAATTCAACTTTCTCATCTTATAAGATGTCATAGTTCCCAACAACTGATCTTTAGTGTAAGTCTTGTAATCTATATGTTCTTCAATAGCACATACCTTTTCACTGTAAGCATCAAGAAGAGTTCTAAGAATATTCTTTACAATCCTGGATTCATCTATTGTAGCACCAAGTCCTCGCATTCTAGCTACTACCTCATCCAATATTTGTACATAGGCTTACCTTTTCACTGTAAGCATTAGGAAGAGTTCTAAGAGTCTTCTTTACAATTCTAGATTCATCTATTGTAGCACCAAGTCCTCACATTCTAGCTACTACCGCATCCAATATCTTTACATAGGCTTTAACATTCTCATCTTTAGACATATTCAGGAGCTCAAACTATGTATCCAAATTCTACAACTTTTCTTCTTCGAGCCTTTCATCTCCTTCATGTGCCTTTTGTAAAGCATCCCAAACTTCTTTAGTAGACTTCAAATTTGGAACTTTAATCAAATCAAAATGTACAAGACTATTCTTCAAAATGAACTTCGCCTTATTGTTCACTTCATGTGCCTTGATCTTATTAGCTGTACTTGGACCATTAGCAGGAGTGTAAATAGTCTTGAAGCTTTCTCCACATCATATCCACAATATTCTAGATATTCTTTGATTATTATTTTCTAGTAGCATAATTAGTTGCATTGAACTTTGGATACTCATATGTAACTTTTCTAGCCATATCAAACCTTGCTTAAGCGATTAAGCTCTTCTTCAAGGAACCAAGCTCTAATACCAATTGTTGAACAAGACAAATGAGGGGGGGTGAATCAGTTGTAGTAAATTTAACCTTTAAAACATTCACTGGTACTTAGATCAAGAAAAAATCCTTAACTCTGCTAAAATGATTAAACATTAAGTGCAAGTGTAGAAACTGAAAACCATCACACAAACACAGTAACACTAGATTTATGTGGAAAACCCAATAAGAAAAAAACCACAATGATGATTAACTCACAATATAAATAATATCAAAATTGATTACAAAGGCTCACTGCCAAAATAGTACTAACTATCCAGATCGAGACTCATTGTCCACAAGGGTTAACTACCCGGAGGGCTCATTTCCATAGAGATACAAAGAAGATAGAAGATATATGTTACAAAGATAAGACAATCTCAATGCAATAGATATTTCCACCATAATTTACTCAACCATTTGCAAAAATGCATGAATGATAGAGTACACCTTTAGCTCACCGCATCTGAAAGCTCAACATTTAGAATTCACACTGATCTGCTACACTTGCATCACATACACACACTGATTCACATCTATTTCAGATCTATCTTCTCTATTTATTTGCACTTATCTCTTGTCACCTTTTTCACCACTAACTTATCTTGTATTTATACCATTTTCAACTTTGAAACATATCCAAATTTGGCCATCCATCATTAAATTCAAATTAAGTCAGCGCCAAAACATTCTAGGGTGGAATTAGAATGAGGGAGACCCAAACACATGCTTGATGAGGACCCAAATAGGTCCCAACATGCTTCATCAACTTTTAAAGTAGTGTTCAACACAAGGTCGACCAAACCAATGCAAAACACATATAACAATTAAGCACACACAACCCTTGACATGATCCAATCCTTCTAGACACCAAAATTGTCCTCAATATGATCATAACAACTTAACTCTATAATTGCAAGTCATAAGACTCAACCAAAAATAATTACAGACCAACAACATTTCTCTTGAACCTCAACCAGATACACAAAAAACCATAGTTCACGGCTGGTGAACATAACTAACACTGTACAATGAATCAAAAGCCAAAAATATGGATATAGTAGCTTCCAACAACCATGATAAACATATATAAACCAAACACATAGGAGAAAAACCTAGATAAAAACCCAAAGCAACCACTGAACATCTGTAACCTTTCTTCATTATAATTTTCTCAATATCCTCGACATATACAACCAATAATTTGCATCAATGACATCAATGACAACAACTAGTTGATAACCAATTGACCAGTTGACATCAATGACAACACCTTCATTCTTGCAACAATCTCTATATTTCAACTAGTTGAAATGATTGATATATTTTCCTTTTCTTTGCTCTTCTATTTGTTCTAGTGGGGCTAGAGCCCCTTTCTAGATCTCCCCTTTTAATCCCTTTTGAGACTTTAAAAAATATTGGGATTTATTTGTAGTTAGTATCATGTATTAATGTTCTATGTTATTTATGCTAGCAATAAAATTAGACCTCTTTTATTAGACAAATATAAATTGATGCCAACTCAATTATTAGTATTTATATCATACAAACAATATTTTTTTATTTCTTGTAATTTTAGGTTAGTAATATCTAAAAAAAAAATGTTTTATGATTTATGAACATTTAGAAGGATTATTCTTAAACATCATTTAATTTAACTTAATGATAAAAATAAATTTTAACCTCTAAAAAATAATAATTATTTATTATACTTTATTGTAGACTAAGTGAAATTAGATTAACTATTTAACTATAAAATATCAATCATTGATCCTATAAACTCACTATGAAATTAATTTAATTTAAAACTTAAAAAGACTTGGTGATTAATAAGCCTCTCTATTTCTTATTCCACTAACTAATTCAATTAATACTAAGCAAGGAAATGTTTATAGTATGAACAATCATGAAATATAAGTATCTCATTTGACTCATAACTATCCGTACATAGATAGATATTGTAAAATGATGAATTTAATTGGTACTTTCAGTGAGATAAGAATCCTTTTAAAAGAGTGTTAGAAACAATAAAATAGCTAGGATTGCTTTTTAGATTTAATAAGTTAGAAATAGGTTGAAGTGTTATTGGATATAAATTATATACTAGATAAGTTCATAATGAGGTGTTTAATATTTGGAAGGAAAAATAATCTATATAAATTTATAATAAATGAAAATGAATTTAAGATAAAGAATTTAGATTGATAAAGTTTGAGATATTTTTGTTGAAGTCATGAATCTTTAATTTGATTAGGGCATTGTATGAAGTAAGATATACACTTTTGAATTATTAAGCTCTTTGTTACCTATATTCAATTAATTTTGTACTTGTAGAACTAATCTTTACAACTACAAATATAAAAATATCCATAGATATAAATTTATGCACCCAAATTTAAACTTTGTTTAATTTATAAGTTAAAACATAATTTCCATAATGTTTGCACATGTATACAAAGGGTTGATGTCTATAGATGCTGTTTAGCATATTTATAGACAAGAAATGTGCTACTTTGGTAAAAACCATGTTATTGATTCAATGGTACAAAAAAGATCAAATACAATAAGAAAACACACAATAATTTCAAGAGATGATACAATGATTACGAACTATATATTCTCCTTTTAAAATAGTGCTACAATGTAAAGATGGATGTTTAAATATCCAAATAATTTAAAATAGATTTAGGATTGTTGTAGAATACAACACCTAGCACACAAATAAAATAAAAATGATTAAGTTAGCTCATAGTGGCTAGTTGAGGGGAGTCGGCTCAAGCCTAAGAGTTAAATTTGAATTTTGAAAGGCACATGGGATCATTTATGAACATATGAAACTAAATTAGTTCAGTTATACAAATGTGGATTTGAACCAAGATATGGAATGAATAAGATGAAGGTTGTGTTTAAGGCATGTGCATGGAAATGATATACGAAAAAGTAGTCAAATGACCAATTTTCTATCTAATGTGCTCAAGTTATGTTCGAAATCACTTAACACAATTGAATTATGGCTTTTGGGCCTTAAACATGAGCATGTTTTGTTTTAAAAAAATATGAGAAGATTTTGTGAGCCAAAAAATGCAAGTTTATTTTGTGAGCCAACAAATGCAAGTGCATGTTGTGAGCCACAAAATGCAAGAATGCTTTATGAGCTAGAAAATGCAAGCACATTTTATGAGCTATAAAATGTGAGCACGTTTTGTGAGCCAAAAAATGTGAGCGTGTTTTGTGAGCCACAAAGTGTGAGCACGTTTTGTGGCTCATGAATATGATTGAATTTGGTAGCTTATAAAATGATAAAGACAAATAGGGAGAGGGAGAGAGGGAGAGGGCTAAGAGATAAATAGAGAGGGAGGATAGATAGATAAACAAATAGAGAGAGATAGAGATAAGAGAGGGATAGATAGGGAGAGATAGAAATAGTGTGAGAGAGATAAAGATAGGGAGGAAGCGAGATGGATAGAGAGGATAGATAAATGGAGATAGAGAGGAAGAGATATAGATATAGAGATAGATAGTGAGAGAGATAGAGAGATAGAGAGGGGAGGGTAAGATACATATAAAGAGATAGTGAAAGAGAAAAAAATATGAGGAGAGGATGAGATAGAGAGATAAAGAAGAGGGAGAGGGAGAGAAAGATAGATAGAGTGAAGGGGATAGAGAGAGATAGAGTCAAAGAGGGAGAGGGAGAGAGGAAGAAAGAGATAGAGAGGGATAGAGTGAGATTGAGAGAGAATATAGAATATTAAAACTTAGAGAACATTTAATATGAATAATATTATTATTACTCATTAAATTACATTCTTTAGATTGAATTATAAATCCTTATTTTCTAGCAAGTAATTTTCCTATAACTACCTATTAAACTATCCTACAAGATTATAACTTCCCAAAACTAATTTCTAACAAAAATAAATAAATAATATTTATTTTGTTTTATTTATTATCTAACCATATCTAATAAATATGTAATATTCTAACACTTTTATGGTTGTAGTTGAAAACTTCACCAAGTTGCATGATTTGTAGATGTCATAGATTTTCTTTGTGCCTAATTGGCATCATTTTTAGTTGGTTATAGATCTAAGTAATATAGTTTTGGATTCATTGCTACTACTATTGTCACTTGTTGTACATTCTCTTTTATTGTAGTATATTGTTGTGTTTGTGGAATTCAATATTAATAGGAAAAAGGATTGAAAAATTTTCTATAATTTTTAGTTGTCATTATTATTGTAGCAACATATTATAAAGATTATAGACTTGTTTAATATAATGGAAGTTTTATGATTTATCTCACATGTTTATGGCTTGATTTATAAATTGGATATTAATTTTATTATGGAATGTGAAGAAAATTGATTTATTAGTGTAGATGTTGAATATAATTTTTTTATCTCAACCAAACTTGGGTAAAATACATAAATCCAACAATATATTTGTTGGATTTATTAGATATAGTTAAAATAGTTAAATCTAGGTGTGACCATTTAAACATTGATGATATTTTTTTTTTTACTAGATTTGATTGAAATATAAATAATGAAGTTTTTGATAAGATAAGAAACATTTATAGGGTGTTGTACCCTTTACACATCAAACCTCAGGGGCCAAAAAAGATCAGGTCCATAGAAACATAACAAAAACCACCAAAAAAACACATAGACAATAGACAAATAGCTGACAAAATAATGATCCAATAGACAAGACATAACATCAGTAGAATAACTAGCATTCTCCCAATTTTGAGAGAGGAGGCAAACAACATCCTCCTCAACCTAGTTGGGGCCTTCTTTCATAGCCTTCTTATCCATTTCATCCTTAAGCATAGTAGAAAGGTTGCCAGCCACACAGTGAACCATATTGACAGTGAATCAAGCTAGACGAGTGAACTTATTTTTGAGCTTCTCCACCCACTCCAACAACATGTGATGATCCTCCACTTTGTCCACAGTCTTCGTGATGTCTTCATGCTCCATAGCCTAACGGTCAGAGGACTGGGAAGTCAAATTCTCCTTTAGCATTTTTTTGAGGTCAGAAAAGTGGCTAGGCCCTTCAACAAATTCCTCCTCATCTCCCTTCATGCCTTCCTCATTTCTATTGCCCTTGCTGGCAGACCGCTTCTCATAAGTAAAAATTTCATTAATCTACACTTTCTTGCTATTTTTTGCCAGCCTGCCAGATCTCCTGATTTTGGTATTTTTAACCCCAGTCTCCACCTTAGCAACAACCACAATATCCCCCTTGGAGTCTCTTCCCACTACATTCTTCCCCTTGCTATCAGTGTTTGACAACTCCACCAGACCTTTCCCCTCTTCTTTCACTTTTTTCTTAGCTGCAGGTTTGCTGTCAATCTTGCTAGGGGAGGATTTGATCTCATAGAGCCCATTCACAACATTTGACTGAGTAAGCCCCAAACTCCCCATTTTATTTTTGGTAGATGGTTTAGGCTTGGGGGTTTTAGTGTTCCCTAGAGGAGTTTTCCTTTTAGGACCCTTAGAATCAACCAGAGAGATATTGGTTTGAACAAGGGGTTTGACTTCCTCAATACAAATAGCAAAGATGGGTTTGGGCCGATAGAGTGCAAGGTGATTTAAAAGAGGAAAATGATAATAATAGAAAGTTTTATATCTACCCTCTAAAGTGACATACTTCATGAGAGTGAGACAAACCTGGTCCCACGGCCGTGGGAGAGATTCTCTTTCAAATCCAGACTAGGAGTAGACATGTTTTTCATTTCCTTTAAAGAAATCATTATGGATTTCATTGTCCTGAGCCTTGGTGTGCTTAGGGTACTTCTTCTTGGTACAAGAGAGCCTCGTCGCCTAAGCAATCACCTCCTCATTGACCTCGAAAGAAATACCACCCATGGTAACCCTTCTTTCTTTCTAGGAGCTTGAAAATTGTGTTGACATCCTTAGATCATGACCAACCAAGCATTCCATTAATGGTGTCGACCCTCCTTCGACATATATGTGCCAAACCAGCGGGTCCTTGTAGAATTCCCCACAATTATCCAACTCCATCCTCACCCTGTCACCACCAATTTCACCACTCTGCACACTGCAATACTAGGAAACCTGTGAGAGAAAAATATTATAAATTTTGTTAGGTGATAGGTTGCTCAAACACCTCTTCTTTTAAGCCAACCAAGAAGGCTCTGAGAAATCAAGATGGTATGTAGGACACACACTTCAGGAGTTAAATCCAAAAAGGCAATCTCCACGATCCCATTAATCAAAATATTTAAACACCTACAACTAGGTTTGTGAAAAATGATAACATAGGAAGGTTTTCCTTCCACATTGCCATTGCACAAGTACCGATGATGGTTGGCCATGGGGCCAAATTTAGCCTTCCCTAAATATCTGCCTTTTATTGTTAGAAACTTTTTAGCGGAGTTGATAAGACAAAGCAAGAGCTTCACATCATAATTATTAGTCACATCAAATTAGAATTTAGAAATCCATAAGGATATGCAAAGGCTAAGACAAGACCACAAATAAAGATTGTGTAAGGCCTGACCCATCTTGGCCGTTACCCCATTGTACTTCCCAGTACTCCCCATAATTAGCTCTGTAATTCCTATCTCCATCGCATTATTAAAATTTTTCCATGAACTTAACACCTTAGCATTCATTTTTGTCCACATCACCCAAAAAGAAAATATGTGGACCACCCAAAAAGCCATGATGATTGCAGATTTAGATATCATCATTATAAAAAAATGTGCATTGCTCCTTGAGGATGATACCTTGTATTCTCGATGGTAAGTTCCCCATATTCCTCCAACACTTAGAATCTCTCCAATGGGAGTTGAGATTAGCCAATGCATCGAATTGATTACCCTCCCTATAAATGTGAGTAACAATCTTCATATCCAACTTCAACATCAAATGATTTATGTCTAACAAGATATCCCTAGTACTTCATCCTAATAATCTGCCCAAATTTACAGAGTCAACCACCGACTTAAAATCCCCTTTTATGTGCAGTTTCTTTATCCCCATAGTTATAGCTAACTGGATGCCCTTTAGCAATGCCCTTGATTTCGTAGTCATGGAGGTTTGAATCCCTATACCCCTCGAGTAACCCACCAAAATTTTTCCCCTGTAGTCCTTGATAATACCCCCTATTCTTTCCCTACCAAGGTTTCCTTTGGAAGTACCATCAAAATTGAGTTTATGCCATCCATGATCTGGGGGTTTCTAGATAGTGTCTTGTCTAGCCTAGGACTGAGAGTTGTCAAAGGAGTTGAACTCAAGATTTTGGTTCCAAGCTTTATCCATTTTAATCTCCCATTTAGTAGGAGCTTTGTTTGGGGTTTTTCCATTGAAATCAAAATATTTTTCAGAAATTAGCCTTATCCCTATACCAAAAACCTCCTTAGAACTCATTTCGATATTCTTGAATATCCGATTATCCCTCTCTTTCCATAAGCACCAATAGATGATGGGGGGACCTAGTTCTAAATCTCTCTAGGTAAGGGGTGATGGAAGGGGCAAGACCAACTCAAGATAAAGGATTTGATGTCCTTACACATAGTTCAGTGAGCACCCAAACTCTACAACACCAGCTCCTAGACACCAACAACAAATGGGTAGTGTAGAAGTAAGTGATCCACAGATTCTTCATTGCCTTTTCACATCAAACACCTATTAGGGATCTGAAATCCCTTTTTCCTCGAGTTATCCTAAGTAAGGATCCTGTTATGGCAGGTTGTCCACTAGAAAAAGTTTATTTTTAGAATCACGTGCCTATTCCAAACCTGTTTCTAGGGTTCATGCTCAATACCCTGAACTAACAATAGATTGTAAGTCGTTTTGACCATAATATTGCCCTGCCTGTCATTAGTCTAGTAGAATTCATCCTCTATATTGGATAAAGGTAATCTGGAAAGGGAGAGCAAGTCCTGCAAAGATTTAGCCAGAGTTAAAAAATTAGGGGACAAAGGACAACAAAGAAGCAGATCTTTCCACCTCCTAGCCCCTAGTTGACCGAGAAGGTAGTCACCAATGTACATATTGAAGATAAGTTGCACCAATCTCATAAGATTCCTAAAGTTAGAGTGTCAAAGGGGGGCATCTAACAACCAAGGATCTTCCCAAAACTTGAAGTTAATACCATTTCCAAGCTTCCATTTCATCTTGGTCATGAGAAACCCCTACATTCTACAAATGTTCTTCCATGCCAGAGATCTTGAGGGGTGATCATCAGAGAGGCACTTAATCATTGGTCTATTGTGAAGACACTTAGCATTCATAATCTTGCACCAATCCTTTTTACCAACCTGCCTTAGCAAGTAAGACCTTGTTAGTGCATAGGATGCTCCTGATTCCAAGCCCACCACTAGATTTAGGCTTCCAAACTTTGTCCCAGCTAACCTTAGAAAAAATTCTATTTTCCTTAGTCTCGGACCATAAAAAGTTCCTTTGAATTTTTTCCAACTTCTCAGTAATATATCTAGGGATCTTAAAGATAGAGAGGAAGTAAACAAGTATCCCTTGAAGGGAAGTAGAAAAGAGTTGCAGTTTTCTAGCATGACTGAGAATGGAGCCTTTCCACCTCGCCAATTTCCTTTGAATCCTTTCTAGAACTATGTTCCATAAGGTAGGAGTGACTTCCTTGAAAATAAGGGGTAACCCTAGATACATCGATGGGAAGGAGCCACTCATAGAACCAAGGAAAATAGTCACTCGATCTTGTAGAGTAGGAGTGTTGTTGAAGTAAATCATGCTTTTATTATAATTTATACATTGGCTAGAGCAAACAGCATAATTATTAAGAAAAAAATTCCATTTTCTAGCTTCAACCATAGAGGCCTTCGGAAAGAGTATCGTATCATCAATGAACTGTTGGATAACAATAGGTTTCAAGGAAGAGGTAGGTTTGACCCCCTTTATAGACCCCTTTAATAGTAGTTTAGATATGTTCCTGCTCAAGAAATCTATGACCATGATAAATAAATAGGGTGAGAGGGGATCACCCTCTCTGATACCTCTCCCAACTTTGAAGAATCCAAGGGGGGCCCCATTAACCAAAACAAAGTATCTCACTGTGGTTCCATCAATAGGTTGACCACCCCTCAATCAAAACCAAACTTAGCTAAGACTATATGGATAAAGTACCATAACACCTTATCATATGCTTTTGAAATATCTAATTTGAGGGCCATACTAGCATTTTTGCATTTTTCCATGAAGTGGATAATTTCATGTGTAATTATGGTAGCATCCAATATATGACGGCCTGGAATAAAGCCTTTTTGGGTAGGGCTAATTATTTTTTCTAGGAGGGGTTTAAGGCAGTTCACCAAGACTTTAGAGAAGATCTTGTAAATGGTATTGTAGAGGATAATGGGCCTGAAATCATTTATTAATTGGGGTTCAACAACCTTGGGAACCAGGGAAATAAAAGTGTGGTTAAACTATTTGAGAATCTTACCAAATTTGAAGAAATCCCTAGCAACCAAGATAAGGTCCTCACCCACTATATCCCAAAATATCGGTAAGAAAGCAGAGGGGAAACCATTTGGGCCAGGTGCCTCATAGGCACCCATACTGAAAGTAGCTGGATAGACTTCCTTGAGAGTGAAAAAACAAAGGATGCTACTATTATCATCATGGGATATGGTGGCTGGGAGAGGGTCCAACACTAGGTTATCCAAAGTTGGATTGGGAGCCTTACTAGGAGCTAAATAAGCTCTTTGAAAGTAGTCTGATGCTAAGAGCCCAATTTGGGTAGGCGTATTGACCAAGACCCCTTGCTCATTTTGAAGCTTAGTAATCTGGTTCTTTTTCTTGTATTTTAGGGAAAAAACATGGAAACAAGAGGTATTTCTACCCCGCTCCTACAACCATTAAACTCTACATTTTTGTTTCCAGAATATTTCCTCCGTTTTCAAAATTCGTTCCCATTCCCTATGACTCTCTCTTTTTTGGTTGCAGGTTAGAAGAATAACATCCCCTTCTTCCATTTTTTTTGGATGACCTTTAGCTTATCCCCTAAGGCACTTTCTTTTCTAGAAAACATCACCAAAAACTCTCTTATTCCAACCTTTCACCATATTTTTGACATGTTTAAGTTTGTTAAAGATATTGAACATGGCGAGCCATGTACAGGGATGTTCCACCATTCCATAATTTTATTCCTAAAATTAGGATGGGAGTTCCACATTGTCTCAAACTAGAATGGAAAATTTCCAACAACAGATAGATCAGTCATGACCAGCAACAGAGGGTTATGGCTAGAGACAGTTTGGGGCAAAGCAAGAAAATTAGTACTAAGCAAGGACATCCAATTGTGGGAACAAAGAAATTTATCCAATCTAACCTAAATCAAACCATCCCCAAGTCACCTATTGTTCCATGTGAAAGATTGACCCAACAAGTCAATGCAAACCAAACTAGTGACACTCAGAAAGTTTTCCAGATTAGCCATGCTATCAGAGTAGTCCACTAGACCTCCACATTTCTTCAAAGGATGCAAAGGAGAGTTGAAGTCTGTAGCCACCAACCATCATGACCCCTTATTATTATTTATCCAATATGTAAGATCCTACCATAGGTAATTCCTAGAATTCCTTTGGTTAGGGGCGTAGACATTAATGAGTGACCACTTGAGCAACTCAGGTGAGAAAACTTGACTCCCACACTACTCTGACATTGCAAATTTTTAGACCCAATGATCTTGTTAGGATTCCATAACACAACAAGCCCACCAGACACACCCTTAACATCACTGCATGAGAAAAGGGTGCTTGACCATATATACTTAGCAATATTATCAAGTTATCTTTCTTCATTTTGGTTTCCTGTAAAAGTAAAACATAAATCTTATGTTCTAAAACATAGCTTTTCAGTGCTAGCTGTTTGTGAGAGCTATTTAGTCCTCTCACATTCCAGGACATGGCCTTCATTTTTTAACCTTATTTGAGGACACTTCCAATATCCTTTGTTTACTAATGGCTATCTCTTTCGTCATCTCCCTATGCCTAGTCTATGATTGGTTGGGCCTTCTAGGTTTAGAGTCACCACCCACATCTACTTTCCTCTATTTCCCTTTCTTTGGGGTTGACCAGAATTCCTCCTCCACTATTTTTTCCTGTGTTAAACCCATAGACTCCATTTTAACTATCTCATCTTTAACTTTAGAATCCTCCTCTTCCATGATTTCACCTTCTTCACCTCCAGTCAATATTGACCTAGTTGTAAAGTTAATCCCTTCTTCCTTTAAAGAGTCACCATTTTCACCATCTTCCCACAACACCTGGCTAGGGAAAAGAGCACTGACCCACAAAACCCCACAACCAGGAATAACCAAGCCATCAGCTAGAGCAGGAGCCATAGGGACTAGCACCAAGTCCCTGAAGGAGACATTCTCTCCAAAAATGGGGCAATTAGGGCCGAACTAGGAGTCAACCAACTTGGGAGAGCCAGACTTGGCTGAGGAGTCAACAATATTCAGAATGTCCTCTTCAAAAGGGTAGTGTTCATCAATAGTAGACTCACTAGGGTTAGGGACATGTTTTAAAGAAGATTTGCAGTCTAAGATTAGGTGGCCAGGTTTAGCACATTTTTGGAAATGAAATACAACATTCTCATAACAAACTTGTTGATTCCAGGAACCAAACTTAGAATAGAGATTCACTAAGGTAGGCAGAGATTTATGCACTTCAATATTAACACAAAAACAAGCAAAAACTAACCTAGATTTGGACCTGGTAATGAAGTTCGAAGTGATGAATTGGCCCAAGGTGTCCCCAATACATTTCAATATGGTTTCATCCTAGTATTCTAGAGGTAGACTAGGTAGACAAACCCAAACTAGCGTTGATTTGTTGAGATCCACTGCAGGGTCGAACCCCGGCTTCCATTGACACATTGCCAGAATATGCTTCCCATAGACCCAAGGGCCAAAAAAGAGGACCAAGATTAAGTCATCTAAAGCCGTGAACTTGAAGAGGAAAATACCACCCACCATAGCACAAATAACCACACTACCTTTGAGGTGTCATTTAGCTGCAACCCATCTTTTGGCCATATCCACCATGGGATGAAAGGAGGGGAAACAACCCACCACTGCATTTTTCATTTAGGAGACATTCCTATGACTAACTATATTAGGGATAGCGAAGTTAGTTCCCATAACAATAATCTCTTCTTCAAGGTGAGGAGAGGGGCCCTTAGCAATCTAACTACCATTAGTCAACACATTCTTCCAACCTTTGACTTCTCGTGAGATAGCGACTACCAACACTTCCACACTAGATAACTCTGGAATCATAGGTGACCAGGGTTGACCCAAAATCATAGGGGAGCTAGGAATGGAAAAGCCAGGAGTTTTCCCCAAGGGACACGAGCCCGCATGCATCTGGGCTAGGATTAGGTCAGGGGAGGACAAGGTGGGATTGTGGGGTACCCCCAATGTAGGGTTGACCATGCATGCAAGCAGTTCAAATGCTTGCAGAGGAGAGAGAAGAAGGACAAATTTAAATAATGAAGTTATCTTCTAGTTGTGGTTTATTTTATGAATATATATTTTAAGGTTAATGAGTAAATATAAAGGATAGGGTTTTTGTAAGATTATGTTAAGCTTTTAAATCAAATTAGTATTTGTAAAGATATTAAAGAATATTTTTGTATTTATATTTATCTTGAGATATTATAATACCAAATGGAATCATACAATTGGTGCACATGGGAATGAGGAGGATCAAGGTGATTTTAATTTCTAGGTTTGGTTTGAATAGATCAAAGGGTTGAGATTAGGTCCTCTTCCATGTGTGAGAAGTACCATGGGGTTGAGTGATATGACAATTTTCCTCTCACACATGTATAAGGAGCATATAGAAAGAAATATTGTGACATATATCCTCTCACAATGGGTGAGGATGAATATAAAAGAGAGGAGACATATAAATTTTTTGACATGTGAGAGATCACATGGGGAAATGTGGATGTAGACATGCGAATCCTCACATATGTGTCAAAGTTGCATGTACTATATGGAGACTGATAATATTATAGAATAGATGGATGGATAGGATTTTGTTAGAATATTTTAGGGATAAGTGATTAATTTGATTAATCAAATTCAGGAAAGTGCAAAGATTAATTAGTTAACTTTATAATCAACTAATTTTATTGAAGAGGAAAAAGAAGGATTAGATAAAGAGCTTGTATTTATTTAATTTTTTGAGGATAGATAAGTGAAGATTGAAATTAATTAAATAAATGTTAATTTATTTAACTAACAGTGAATAAAAAGGTAAATAATAGTGTATTTAGGTGTATACATATTGTCCCTCTTTGGAATGAAATTACAAATATATAAAGTAATGTTGTTTCAAAGCTCAAAATAAAATACCTGCTTTAGAAAATATAGGACTAGTGGAAAGATTCCTCATTGGTTAGAAGGAGAGGAGTGATGGTTAGAAGGGAGGTAGGTATGCCCCCTCGAGAGGATAGGTGAGTTGAAATATAACATGGGTGTGCTTTCAAAATAGATAAAGGGATAGGAGGATGAGGAAAAGATAAAGAGACTAGGATAAGGAATTAAATGCTATAAGGTGGGATGAGAGATCGTCATGGTACATGTTAGTGTGAGAAACCTTCATTTGTTGTTATATTTGGTGTTATGTACCAAGGTATAATGACTAGGGTGATGATGTTCCAAGTGCATGAAGGACTGACTAAAGATATAAGGTTACTTGCAAAAATATGCTATAGAGAACTTGATATGGAAGACCATGATGCTAGTATAGTGATCTGATACAATAAACTTGAAAAATACAAGAAAAATAATAACACCCAATAAATTAAGAAACCATACAAAAATGATACAAGGACAATTATTTTTCCCTAGTCAAGTTAAAAACTAGTTAATTGATTAATTATAATGATGATGATAAATTATGTAAAGTTGTTCAAGGTTTGTAGTGAGGTTGGGAAAAATCCAAGGGATTTTTTGGGTTTTAGAATAGATGTCTTGACAATATTGTATGGATTAGAGATTGTGAGTGTTTAGATGGATTGTATTGGAATACACTTAGGAATGAAAGAGGATGTAAGAGAGTAAGATTGGATTGTATTGTGTATAGGATAGTCATATCATTAGAATTGAGTGACAAGGGAGGACCAACGATAGAAAAATGATGAACACTAGAGGGATGGATTGAGGTAGGGGATGGGAGGATCATTGGATGGAGATGTTAAGGATGAATGCATGAAATTGATGACAAGGGTGAACCAAATAGATGGAAAAGGATTAAAATTTTTGGAGGTATTGCTAGGATAGAGGATGAAAGGATAATTATATGGAGAGGCTAAATATGGATGTGTAAAACTTATAATAAGGGAGAACCAAGGTGATGGACAAAAAATAAATTGAAGAGATTACTAAGATAGAGGCTTATAGAAATAATAGATAATTGTAAAAATATTTCTATGACATGTATATAGAAGATGGGGCAATCAATGGAAAAAAAGAATCATTTTAGGATGTGACCTCTAAGAACTATACTAAATGGAGAATATTTAAATTCTAGAGAGGATGGCTTGATGGTTCAAGGTAGGGATAAGGCATAGGCATGTACAAGGCGTGTCAAGGGAAATGTAGAAATCCTAGGACAACTACAAAAGTGCTAGGGAAGTGTGGCACGTGTGTAAGAATTTTCTTTTAGGACTTTATAAGCAATAGAAAAGTATGAAATCTATGTAGGGAGATATAGATAAATTCTAGGATGACATTAATAGATATTAAGGAAGTGTAACACATACACATATATAGAAAATTTTCTCGAATTATGTAGGTGATAGGAAAGTGTGGTGCTTATATAGCTATCTATAGAAACACCAAGATGTCATACATAGGTTCCAAGTAAGTATAGCACATATACATGGAAATTTTGTTAGGAATGAATAGGAATTATCCAAGTGTGACATATATTCACATAGATACATATTCTAAGGAACTATGGCACATATATACAAATGGTTTTGATTGGTAGGCACATACACTAGGGAAGTGTGGCACTTATGAAAAAGTGAAGATGACAAAAAAATAATATTGACAAAAAAATTATAAAGATGAATGGGGGCTAGTGATAATACTAGATGGAGGGTTGTAGGGGAATCTAAATGTAGAGAAAGTAATGCTTGTTTTGTGCAAATCATGCTTGAATAATTCTCTCTTATTTTTATCAATGTCATGAGTATGAAAAAAAGATGGATAGGGTACATTGAAATAGGTAGGAAGAGGTAGGTGATGGGGAGACATTATAAGGTAGATTGGATGGAAGAATATTTTATGATAAAGGATTTAAAAATTAGTTTACATATATTTTAGGTCATCATTTAGAATTTATAAGTAAATTTCCCCTTACAACTAACCTTAAAAATATTACTCAGATCAAAAGGATTAATATGATTAGGTAATAACTCAATTAAAATTTAATAGCCCATTCAAACATTCCAATATTGTTGGTTTGGTACCATGAGGTGAAAATTACTAAATAACACTCTTTACACTCCACCACTAGTGTAAGTTGATTTTTTTTGTAACATTGTGCTTATTTCTATTATATAAAAATTATAAGGAATTGAGAGAAATGAAGAGAATATATATAGGTTTAAATAAAACATATGTAGGTGTGCCATATTTTATGTAGATTCGGGTATTGAATTTTATATTTTTTCTCTCTTAAGGCTCTTAATAGACATTATTTAGTTAATGTATCTTGAAAGGATTAGGAATCCTAGGCAGTCGAATGATGGTTCCAATAACATCTACCATCACATATTGAAATTTTGGTCTTGTTAGTTTGGTGGAATGAGTCATGGATTACAAAATCACACTCTTGAAACCCTAACATTGAAGTAAATTAATGGTTTTTATATTTCATTTTCTACCATCATAAGAAAAATATTAAGAGGTTGTAGAAAATAGTAAAGGCTTTTGTAATAATTGAATGCATAATTTTAGCTTCAAATGGAACACTCATAGCTCTCATTGTTTGCAATAAATTTCCCATTAAATTTTAACATCTTTTTGGTCTCACAACTCTTAAGAGACATCTTGACTATTGAAATCCAAAAGAATAAGGATTCCTAAATAGTTAAAAAATCTATATTAGTTTCTACTAGCCCACATAGACATTTTAGTGTTATTTATTTGGTACCACACTAACATTAAAAAAAAATAGCTTTACAACATTACATTTCCAATGTAGGAAAATCATCAAGAGAGGGGAGAAATTAGAAGAGAATTTTGTAGATTGAATTAATGCTAATTTTTTGTTTTATATAGGGCAATCATATGTTCCATAAATAATAAGAGTTTTTCCATCAAAGATTGATATATTTTTTTTTGCTAATATAGCTCTTAAGAGACATTGTTATGTTGATGTAGTTTAGAAGGATTGTGAAGATTGGGTAGAAAAATCATGTGCATCTAGTGTTGTTTACCATCCTATCAAGATATGTTAGCCTAATTATTTTAATTCTATGGGATGTGGATCATAGAATATTCTTGACACCCCAATATTGAAGTAAATTGATATATTTTGTAACATTACAATGTTTCTTACCACCATGGAAACCATTTGGATTTGGGGGAAATTGGGAGAGTATTTTGTAGATTGGCCAAAAACCTAGTTGTAGGATTAGATAGAGAATTTTTGGGTGTCATATATTGAAAGAAATTTCTTGTCAAAGTTTGAATTTTTTTGGCTTTAAGGGCTCTTAATAGACATCATTAGATTTATTTATATTACAAGGATCACAATGCATAGGTAGTGAAATGATATATCTAGTAGCATGTACTAGACCAATCAAACATGATAGTGTTATAGGTTTGGTTTCATGTAGTGTAGATTAAAAAATAAAACTCTCAACAACATAACACTGGAGAAAGTTGATAGTTTTTATAATATTATTTTTTCTACCACCATGAAAAATTGTCAAAAGTTGGGATAAATTGAGAAATTCCTAGATGTAGCTTTTGATGAAATATTTTTAATGCCAAAAAAATATACTATATTTCTCATTGAAGTTTGACATTTTTTCTCCTATGGATATTCAAATACATTCTCAGTTGATATAGCTTATAAGGATCAAGATGATTGGTTAATTAAATACACCTGTACTAGGGTCTACTATCACATTTATATTTTCTAGTCTTATTAGTTTGGTTCTAGAAGGTGTGGATTATAAAATAGCTCTCTCAATGGCATAACATTGAAATAAATTGATAGTTTTTATATTGTTTAATTTTTTATCACTATAAGAAAACTATTAAAATTTGGGAGAAAATAGGAGAGATTTTTTAGATTAATCCAAAACCTAGTTATAGGTTTAGCTAGAACATTTATAGGTGTTATAGTGTTCACATACCATCCCATATATTCTTATCATTTCTATGGTTTTATGGCTCTTACAAGACCTTATATCACCCTTGTAGGTGGTAGTATGATGTCTTCTATAGAATAAAATATAATAATTAAACATGTTGGCACTATTGATTTGATTTCAAGAGGCAATATTTATAAATTTTCTTATTTCACAACCTCACATTGAAGCATACTTATGATTTGTAACATTATCTTCATTATAATAATGAGAAAAATATTTGTAAATAAAATGATAAACCTAGGCCCCTAGACACATCAATTAACACTATTGGTTTCTTGCTATGAAACCATATTTACAAAGTTTCTCATTATAGGAACTAACATTGAGTATATCGACACTATTTTTTAAAGTTATATTCATTGGTACTATGAGAAAGTCATTAGGAATTTGAAAAAATAAGAGAGTATTTTATAGATTAATCCAATACCTAGTTGTAGGTACCATAGTGTTCCTATATCATCCCATTAAAATTTATCACTTTTATGTTATTAGGGTTCTTAAGATACCTTGTTGGACTGTTGTAGCTTGGAATGTTTATGCGATACATGTAGTAGGACAATGCCTCCTTTAGCATAAATCCACACAATTAACTTATTTAACTTATTATGGTTGTTGGTTTCTTACTATAATGAAACATTTATAAAGTTGTTCATTCTACACCCCAACTTTGAAGTAGCTTTCCACTTTTGGTAAGTCACTACCACTTATAAAAACCATCAAGAGTTTGGAGAAATTGGGATATATATTTATTTTAATTCAATACCTAGCTATAGGTCTACATAGAACATTTGTAGGTGCCACAATTTTCTTATATCATCCCCTCAAAGTTTATCACCTTTATGTTCTTAGGGATTCTAAGAAACCTCATTCAACCATTTTATCCCAAAGGGTTGAGAAGTTGTAGGGGGTAGGATGAGGGCTTATCTAGCATACCCACTCAAATGTGTTAGAATTGTTGATTTCTTATCATAATAAAACATCTATAAAGTTGCACACTCTACAACCTAGCACTAAAGTAGATGGATAATTTTTGTAAGTTCTGATTTGGTGCTAGCACAATAAAATTGCATTCACTTAGAAAAAATGATAGAGGTTTTCCATCACATTATTGATTCATACGAGGCTATAAATCATAAAGCAAATATATTGAATTCCGATGAAAAGTTAGAAAAAAACATATTTAATTCACTTATGTAGATATAAAACATAGTTTGATTTTTCCAAGTACTCTCCCCCAAAATAATACTATCAAGTTGTTTCAAACCATGTAAGAGAATTTATAAATATATATCGGAAGGCGAAAAATATTTTAAAATAACACATAAAAATGTTATATGATTCTAAGGATCTTTTTTGAAGAAATTGTAGACACCTAAAAATGACTAATGCATTTTCATCAAGTGTCATTTCATCATCATCTATCTATATTAATTAAATAATTTTTAATTATCTAATTAAGCTAATATTTCCCTTTTCATCGATAATAATAAGATAATTTTTATCTATTTAATTATCTTAACCCATTTCATCATATCTATATTAATTAAATAATTCTTAATTTTTAATTAATTCATGACTTATCATTTTCCCTCCAACATTAAATAAAATCAAATTTAATTTATCTTTGACCCTCTAAAATTAAATAATTTTCAAAAATTATTTAATTAGCTAACATCCCTCTTTTAAATAAATAAAAATAATTTATTTAAATTAAGTATTTTCCTCTAAAATAAATAAATATATTAAATTTATTTATTTATTTCTCCAACTATCATTTAGAATTAAATAAATTTATTTATTTAATTCTTCTAACTTTTCCTCCATCAAATTCAAATTATAGGTCACCCTATCTTGATTTTTTCTATCCATTGATCTTTGTAATTAATCTCCACCATTGATCAAATATCAAGTGAAGCATATAAATAGAAAGCTTAAATTCATTCATACCCCCTAGCACTTTTATTATACAAAATATCTCTAGCACTCTCATGATCAAAGAACTTCTTTTATCAATCATTTGCCAAGCATTATCAAGAATTTATCATTATCATTATCAAGCATAGGTATCATTTATCTTTGAGCATTTATCATTATTATTGAATCATATCATTATTTTTCTTTCATAGTTTTTTAGTTTGAAGAGAAATCAGCAATGTAGCAAATCAAGATCTTTTCTATGATGACTTTGCTTGTTATCTAAATTCTAACTTTTGAGCCAAGATCTTGAACTTGATTGAGTGATTGTTGAAGTGTGAATTTTTACTTTCATTTGTATTGTTACTATTGTGATTCACATTTTCATCATCCACATTTTTGCATGCCTAATGGGATCCACATCCTAGATATTAATATTTTTTTTTTGCAAGTGTGTTTCTTTGAAGTCGTAGGTTAGATTTTCACACTTAGATCGATTTAGGGTACTATTGGGCTGATTAAAATCACTTCTAGGTTAACATAGGTCACATTTGGTATGTAGCAGATCTATTTTTACTTGTAAAAGTTTGTTTTTTTGGTTGATAGGGAAGATCTACACTTTTGGTCAATTTTATGGCGCTTCCAATCAATCCCGCAACACATCTGGCTATTTTTGTGGCACTTTTGAATTGACATACTGCACTTTTATAATATTTAGAGTATTCTACTAATTATTTGACAGATTCTATTATGCTTCTAGTCAATTTTGTGGTGCTTTTGATTGATAGTGTTGTGATTCTAGTTGATATTGTTGTACTTTTGGCTAACATTATTATGCTTCTAGATGATAGTACTATACTTTTAGCTAATAGTGTTGTGCTTTTGGCCTATTCTACTATGCTTTTGGGCTCTATCATTGCACTTTTGTTCTTTGCCACTACACATCTAAGGAGTATTTAGGGTTAAATTTAAAAATTTGTAATTGATTCAATTCATATTTAAATATTTTTCACTTCCTAATAGCTAACCTTAGGTTTGACATGAAGCTAACCCCAAATTTGAGATCTTGTTGTCGTGGTGGCTTTTGTTATTGATATTTGTATGTAGTAATTAGATCTTTAGGGAATAAAAATTATTACAAAGGAAAGTGGATTTAGAGCTATTCATCAAATTGGAATCTCAAATATAGCATTAGACTCTAGGTTCTATCATTGTAATCACCTTATCACTTTTAATTTTGCAAAGTTCTAAAATAGTTACATTATTTCCTTTTGTTGTAATCAAATCTTGTTTGGCATGTCTTCCTCACATTGAAAATTGAACTAAAATTAATCTCACATTTGGATTTGGGCTCTTAAATAAATTTCTTTTAATCCCCAAGATCTACTTATGTATGCTCTCCTCTCGTGCCTAGTGGTGATCTTGTTTTTCTTTTTAGGAGGCCTTCCTAGAGAAGTGATCACTCTATGGGATGACCTCAACTCCCGTTATCTAGTGGAGTATAAAGAGTGGGGGTGAATCAAAAGACACACCACTTGGAAATGGAATATTGTCAATTTTGACTAATCCTCTAAGAAATTTATACCTTAGATAAGTGAAGGTGGAGAGTGGGTTACCATTTCCTTCTAGTTTTTTGGGAGTAGTCTCATTCATCTAAGGATTACACCTCATGTAACCTTGTAGTATATCTTGAGGATAACCCTAGTTGATCTTGTAAAGCCTAGTCAAAACTCATTGGCCATACCTACTTGAGTAGGCTTGTTAATGTGTCTTATGTGCTTAATTATTTAGATCACCATCTCCAATTGAAACAAAGGTTGGGATATCCATTCAAGATTGAGTCTTAGGAATTTTCTTATTTATATTAATTATTTGAGTACTTGCATCTTTAGAATAAATTGTTAAGGTTAAAATAATCAAGATAACATACAAATAAAAAAAAAAACTCAAACAAATCAAGAAAACAAGTAAAATATTTTATCTCATAACATATTAAAGTGGGTCTTACATTGATTGTGCATTTTTAGTTATTTTGTTTCTTGATTGCATCTCTGGCCAAGAAGGAATTGATAAAAAATAAAATTAAACCTTAAAACACTATCAAAAAATACATCTAAAATTGAAACTACACTTATGAGTATCCTTTTGCATTTTTGGTCTATCCTAAGCCGCAACTGGCTTATTCTACAACACTTCTCATCTATCTTGTAGTGCTTTTGGGTTACATTTCACTTTTGGATTATCCTAGGTTTCTTTTTATTGTAAAATAGTATCCTTGAAAATTTTAAAAGCTTAGCAAAATTAAAACTGGTCAAAACAATAAACTATCAAATAAATAGAGTTGAAAAATATTTATTGGAATTATTTCATTTTCCTGGATAAGATTTGAGGAGTGGGAAAACTTTAATATCTTGTCATATCATTATCAAAGTTTATCAAAGTTCAAATTGGATCTCATATATGTTATCTTTATCTTATATCATTTATGGATATACTAGCTTGAGAGATTCAAAGCTACTCTTGAGTTGGAAACCTCCACTCTTTATAAATTTTGCTTGGACTCACAAGTCTAGTTCAAGTACTCTTCATCAATATTAATTTTTATCATCTTTATGGGACATACAAGTCTAGTTTGAAGTAAGAATATATCATTATCAATCAATACCATTATCATCATTTGGAGATCTAACATAACTTTGGTTTATTTTGGTTTTGAGATACAAGTATCAAAATTGTTGAAAGTAAATCCTATTTATCTAAGGTCTTATTTCATATGCCAATTACAAGATCTCAACATAAGAAATACATGGAATCCCATCAAGATGAGTCAACAATTCCAACAAGCATTTGTCCATATGAGCAAGTAAAAACTTAAAACCCATCCATTTTTCAAAGATATCCTTTAATGATCCCCTATATGGGGGATGATCAAGACCCCACATCTAAAGATCTACAATAATTTGAGAAAGATCCTAGAGAAATGAGTGTGGTAGAAAATTTATTTAAGAAAAACCTTGATCACTACCTCCAAGTATTAGATCAAAGGGTGCTAAATACCCACTCATCTCATCAAGGATGTAGACCTCACCACACTCAACATGTTGGTAGAAGCAAGTCAAGCCAATCCAACTAAAAAATCAACAAAAAAAGGTGGCTTCTACCTTCACATATATATTACCACTTCCACATAATAGATCAAAATTTCAATGGAAAACATATCAAGAGACATTTTAAGATCAATTTACACCCAATCCATCACCTACCTTTGTAAAATCCAATCCAAATGTGGGTACTTTAAACATGCAACATATTCCTATTCCTACAAGTCAAGCACAACAATAATTACCCATAAAGTTAACCTCAACAACATTTCATCCCATCAATTCAACCTCAACAATATTTCATTCCTCCAAGTTAATAAAAAAAAACATCACATTCCCCTAAATCAACATAATAAAACAACATTACAATAGCTTCAATGAATATCAACTTCAGATTATATTCCCACAAGTGTACCTCCATCCACATCTACAAATGACTTGGGACAAAAAAATTAAGAGTTATGATAAATGTTTACAAATAATGGCATGGGTCATACTAAGAAGAGTTGTACATTAGAAGACATATGCCCCTATCCTTTTTACAAGTATTTAAACATGATCCCCTTCCATCAAAACTTTGAAATGTCTAGATTTGACAAATAGAAAGGAAGAGGTGATCCAAGGGAACATATAAGGGAATTTTACATAGCTTGTCTTGAGGTGGCTCATAATAGTACATATCTAATGTGCCTCTTTTATAGAAGCCTAAGAGGCTAAGCTATTTAAAGGTTTTCATATTTACCTCATAGGATTAAGTAATTTCATGAGTTGGAAGACAAACTCATTACACATTTTTCATATAACATTGAACACAAAATCTCCATGATTGATCTATGTAATGAAAAAAAAAGGATGAAGATACATTTTTTTTCTTTTTACAAAGGTGGAGAAACATGACAAGAAAATTACCTTGACTAAAGGGGCCAAGGCTTCTCCCATTATTGAAACTCCTAATCAAGCTACCTTTTAAGACTCCATGTATAACACTAATATATTTTAAGAAAATTCCATTTGCACCTTATTAGACATATCATTTACTTCCACATCACAATCTAATAAGATTTCAAGTATTTATTCTTAGCTTATAGATTGAGATCAAGGTCTACTAGTTCTAGATATATTCTAAAAATAATGAGACCATTGTAGAATTTATGGGATTAAGAGAAACTATACCTTTGGGAGATCATAAAGCTAATTTTTTTAGAAAAAGGTGTGTTTTATACCTTGCATGATATTTATAATATAATATTTATTTATTATGTGGTGCACCTAGGGAATCTAGGGATGCATGCATCACATGGGCTAGCATTCTTGGCAACACTCTATGTGTTGTATGTACTATTGGATCAAATATTTAATGTGGGGTTGCACATGGGGATAATATTTAGTGTTGGAAAAAATTAGTGCCAATATTAAATGTGGAGGTTAATGGTTTTGTAAGCTCATGATATTAGTTACATGGTTTTATGTACTACCACTTGGTGTTTTTGTGTGAGCTTGTTTCTTTAAAATAAAACACATGGGTAGTTGTCTAAGGTTGGAAGGTTGGTTGATTGAGAGTATCTATTGTTTTCATTTTTGAGGGATGAAGCATAGCATGGTATGTGTAGTTACATTCTTGTTCACAGGGAGTGCTTTAAGAGGGCTTTTTGTTTCAAAGGTGTTCATGGAGAACTCTGAAGATGTATTGTAATTTTTATTGCTGAATAATACATGAGTGATGGATGATTTTGGAGGCTGGGTTTTTCCCTCTTGAGGGTTTTCCTAGGGTATATATTGTGTCATCTTTGATGGTATGTTGTCTATTCTTTTGCATATGGATTTTGAATACTTGTTTGCATAGATTTCTCTATTTGGGTTATGAGTAAATTGTCTTGGGTGGATGCATATTTCCTTTCATTTGGTACTAGAGTCATGGTTGTGATCTGTATAACCCTTCTTAGAGTAGATCTAGTGCATAGTTGAATCCAGGGCTTGCATGGAAGGAATGAAGACATAGCAAGATATGAGGGTTTTGTTCAGGTATTTTTTGTGGATGTGGGATTTTGGGGTTGCAGATTTGTGGTTATTTTTTGTAAATCTAAGTTTATGAATCTTTGTTGGAAAAAAACTTTTTTTTATGGATGTTCATTATAAGGGTTTTGTATGTGAAATTTTATAGATGGCCCCTTGGGACAAAAATGACCTCACCATTGGATCCAGGAGGCCTTAGAGATGAATATTAACATAAAATTTGGCCTATTTTGGTTACAAGAAAAAAAGATATTTTTTACCCCCTCCCCAATTCGACTGTACAGATGTCAATTTACAAAAAAAAAAAATTAAAAATTTAATTTCCTACAAAATAAAAAATTATTAAAAAATAGAAAAATTATTATTAAAGGTTGAGGGGAGGGGAGGGGGTCTATAGACCTCTCGACCAACTATAGCTTGTGCAACTAATAATGTACAAACTATCAACCTACATAGATTGGTAGCTAGCCGACGGGCTGCCGACTCCCGTCGACAGGTCTCGTCGGGTGGGGCAACCACCCCTACGGGGGTTAATAAAAAATATTTAAACTAGCTAATATTAAAGTTTTTTTTTTTTTTGATAAAAAAGATTACAACTTATTTAAAAATATGGTTGGGTCCAACTCTGTGGGTGGCGGTGTTGCCACCCATGGGCCACCACCCAACCACCCATTTCCCACCAATTTTGCTCATACTAGCCAAATTATTCAATTTTTTTGAGGGGTATATATTTTGCCCCAAGTGTCAATTTTTTTAATTCTTATACTCATTGGAAAGGTGGTTTCATTCTCTACGTTTTTCCAATTTTTTTCTATTTTGATAGTCAAATTCTTGCTAAAAGTTGGATGTTCCTTTCGAGCTTGGAGAGGTCATAAATTATGCATACAAAGTCAAATTTTCAACTTCTTATAGTCAATGAAAATATTTTTTAGAGCACTACACAATGAATCAGGTTTGGAGATGTTTTGACATGATTTATTTGTTTTTATTTCCATTTGAGTTGTTTATGGGTTCTTGTGACTATGGTGATTTTATGAGATTATGGCTAATCAGATCTTGGTGATGTAATGTTGGAGTCATTATATAAGTTTTTTTAGAAAATTTGTCTCAAACTCACTAGTATAACCCTACTTCCATCTCCGATTAGCTCAAAATTGCTTAAGTGTAACTTTCATGCTTATACCATTGTACCGCTTGGTGACTGTGAGACGGGTGCAGTAGTGCAGCATACCGTCATACCACAGGAGCCTTCAAGCAGTCAAGCGGTAGTGCGGTATACCACCATACTGCAAAATCCTTCAACCTACCTATCGATGGTGCAATAGAAGGACCATGGGTGAACAAGCACGGTGACTTGGATGTTGATGGATGTGGGGACCACTTGGAGGTTGGGAGTTAAATATTTAAGTCTTTTCTCAGAGACTTGTTGTGAATATTGTAGATTCCCATCTTGATTCTCTAGAATTGCACAAGTGGTGTATGTGTGTCTTGGTGGAGACCACAAGGAACGACTGACAGTTTGGTGCGATAGTCAAATGCAATGGACGAGTGATGTGTTGACACATGGCACAATTTCATTTGTTTATTTTACATCTCTATTGCAAATCAATAATCATTGGCCGAAAGTTGTATTTCCTGTTAGCGATATATTTACATTTATTGCATGATCTAACTTGGGGGTTGATAGAGTGTGATTATAGTAATATTATCTATAACCAAATTTTAATGTTGAGTGCCTCGATACATGTTGTTGGCGATATGCATGGCCCGAGATGGAGGAAGCTTGTCAGCAAAGGAACAAAAAATTAAATGAAACCCTATGGTTGTTGGTTGGTTGTTAGAATTCATTGTATGTCGTATGAGCATTGCAATAGTGAGTGAGATGAACTATTTGTGTCTGGAGGTCGACCAAGGTGATGCTACTGTGAGTTAACATCTGCGAGTGAAGTCTGTAAATCTGTATGTAATTTATTTACTATAATACAAAGTGATTTTACTTGGTGTGGTGGGTTTTTCTCCCATAAGGGTTTTCCCACATATATCTGGTGTTATCTCTATGTGTGATATTTTTTGTCTGTCCTATTGTTCTGTGAATGTGCATCTCAAATGTGTGTAAATTGCTAAATGTATGGTTTTTGCACTTCTTTCTTAAGTATTTTGCATTAGGAATGTGTTTCCGCACTGTCGCTTTCCTTACATGTGGTATCGGAGCCTAGCTAGTTGTGTTATCCTTGTGAGTAGGGCTAGTTTTTTTTGCTAATCCTGTTCAGTGGGAGTCTTGAAAAATAAGAACTGATTACTTTGTTTACTATTTAAGATGAGAAGTACATCAGGTAGAATAGAACTTGAAAATTTCAATGGAATTTTTTTTGAGTTGTGGAAACTCAAAATGGAAGACTTGTTGGTGGATAGAGATCTCTGGATTACTATTTCTGGAACTATGCCACAAAGTATGAAGCAAGAAGATTGGGACCTTGTAGATAGAAAAGCTAGAGGGTTGATAAGACTTTCTCTGGCTGATTCTATACACCTAAACATCCATGAGGAGAAGATTACATCTTCATTATGGAAGAAACTTGGTGGCATTTATCAGGGAAAGTCTGTGGTGAATAAGTTATTCTTGAGGAAGAAGTCTTACTCCTTGAAGATGGGAATTCATTTAATATGATTGTTGCTCAGTTGGCATCTATGGGTGTGAAAATAGAGGAGGAGGATTATTGTATGCTTTTGATATGCTCCTTACCCGACACTTGGGACCATTTGGTCATGGCTATTGGAAGTAAAACAACTACTTTCAAGATGAAAAATGTGGTTGTCTCACTGTAGTCAGAAGAAATGCAGAAGAAGTCTTTTGAGATGTCCAAGGAGGCTCTTGTTGTTCGGGGTAGATCAAAGGAGAGAGGCAAGAAGGATGGGAAGTCTAAATCCAAATATGAAGGGAGATCAAAGTCTCTTGGTAAGAAGTCCAAGGTGAAATGCTGGAACTATGGGCAGTTTGGTCATATCCGAAAGGATTGTAAGGAGGAGAAAAAGAAGAAGAAGAATAACTCTTTAGACAATGACTCTTCTCAGAGTGATGTAGATGCCTTCATTGCAGCCTTGGTGACTCAGGCATTAGATGATGTCTGGTTGATTGACTCAGGTACATCTTTTCACATGACATCTCATAGAGATTGGTTCACTAAGTATGAAAAGTATGCTAGTGGAAAGGTGTACCTAGCAAGTGATTCATCTTTGGAAATTGTTGGTCGTGGAAGAGTCAGAATCTGATTCCTTGATGAAAGAATCAAAGGGATTGGTGATGTACTGCACATACCAGGTTTGGCTCGTAACCTGCTTTAAGTTAGTAAGTTGAATGATGATGACATGCAAGTTTCTTTCTCAAGTGGAGGCTATAAGATGACTAGAGGCACAATGGTGTTGGCTAAGGGTGTACGAATAGGCGCTCTGTACAAGTTGGATGCACGTCCTATTCAATGTAACAATGTCATTGTAAATTCAAGCAAAGCTACTCATGTAGAGGAGAATGAAGCTTATTTGGGTACAAATTCTGTGGAGGTGAAATTCCCAACGGAGAAGACCATGTTGTGGCATCATAGACTTAGTCACATAGGTGAGAAAGGTTTTAAAACCTTGAAAAATAAAAATCTTGTTGAAGGGCTTGTTGATTGCAACCTTGAGTTTGATTTTTGTAAATACTGTATTTATGGAAAGCAACATCATGTTTCATTTTATTCAAGTCCTCATAAATCTTCCAGTGTACTGGATTATGTTCATTTTGATGTATTTGGTCTAGTGAATGTTCCTTCATTATCGAATTATAGATATTATGTTTCTTTTATTGATTATGATTTGAGAAGGGAATTTGTGTATTTTTTGAAGAGTAAATCAAAAGTGTTTGAGTTGGCTTAAAGAGTTTAAAAACTTGGTTGAAAATCAAACTGGAAGGAAGATCAAGTGCTTGAGGATGGATAATGGCAGTGAGTTCTATTCTGTAGATTTCGAAAGGTACTACAAAGACCATGGAATTAAAAGACATAAGAGTATGTCTTATACTCCACAATAAAATGGAGTTGTTGAAAGGTTGAATAGGATGCTAATGGAAAGAGCAAGAAGTATGTTGAGCAGTGTTGGTATAGAGTAGAAGTTCTAGGATGAGGTTGTGGCTACAACATGTTACTTGGTAAATCCTTCACCTTGTTCGGCTCTTGTTAACAAAACACCTTTGGAAGCATGGTCTGGTAAGAAGCCCTCTTTGAGACATATTCATGTCTTTGGTTGTGAGGCATATGCATATGTGCCAAATGAGAAAAGATCAAAGTTGGAGAACAAGGCTTTTAAATGTATCTTCATTGGTTATGGTGTTGGTGTGAAAGGATACAAGCTTTGGAATTTTGTTAATGAGAAGGTTTTGTACAAAAAAAGTGTAATCTTTCACGATCTGAAGCCTTTAGTAGCTGACCTATAGTTAGAGATAGATAAAAAGGAAAAGAAGAATGATGTAGTTGAAATTCCTCAAACTCCAGAAAAAGAGGAACTAGAAAGTGTACCTAAAACTAAGGAGAGTTCTAGCAGCTTTGAGAGTTCTAAAGAAGAAGAACCACAACCTCAGTGCCATCCTGTGAGGAGGTCTACACATGAAAAGCATCAACCTAATACAAATTTTCTATGTTGGATACAAACTATGCCTATGCTTTGATTACTAGCACTGATGAGCTTAGGACTGTGAAAGAGGAAATTAATATGTCTGATTAAAATTATTGGTTGGAAGCCATGAATGAAGAAATGGCATCATTGAAGAAGAATGAAACATGGGATTTGGTACCTTTTCCTAAAGGGAAAAAGCTTGTTGGCTATAAATGGGTATTTAAGAAGACTAGTCTAGATTGCAGTGGTGAAAAGTGTAAAGCTTGGTTGGTCGTGAAAGGGTATTCACAAGTGGAGGGAATTGATTATGGAGAAATATTTTCTCTTGTAGCTAAGCTGACATCTATCAGATTTCTTTTGTCACTTGTAGCTACGTATGACTTAGGTATCGAGTAGATGGATGTGAAGAAATTATTTATTCATGGAGAGTTGGAAGAAGAAATTTATATGTGCCAACCTGAGCACTTCATTGAAAAAGGTAAACAAAGCTTGGTTTTCAAGTTAATGAAATCTTTGTATGGTTTGAAGCAATCACCTAGAATGTGGTATCAAAAGTTTGACATGTTTGTGTTGTCATTGGGATTCGCAAGATCAAAATATAATCATTGTGTTTATTACAAAGCTGAAAATGATCATGTGCTTATTATTACCCTGTATGTGGATGATATATTGTTGTTCATAGGAAATAGTAAGACTATGATTTCTGATCTTAAATCTCAATTGTCTGCAGAGTTTGAAATGAAGGATCTTGGTGCAGCAAGGTATATTCTAGGAATGGAAATAACCAGGGACAGAAAGAGCATAAATCTTTGGCTTAACCAGAGTAAGTATATTAACACTCTTCTGAAGAGATTTAGTATGACTGATTGCAAGCAGCTAGTTGTTCTAGTTTTGCAAGGATCAAAGCTATATGTTAAAGATTGTCCAAAATCTCCTACTGAGATGGAGGACATGACCAGGGTGCCTTATGCAAGTGCAGTTGGAAATTTACTTTATGCAATGGTCTATACAAGGCCAGAAATTTCCCAAGCAGAGGGAGTACTTAGTCATTGTATGGCGAACCTAGGAGGGACACATTGGGATGTTGTGAAAAGAGTGATTAGATATCTAAAAGGCACTTCAAAATATGCTTTTTGTTACCATGGAAATTTGGTTGAATCACAGAGGACTCTTAGCATTCGTGGGTATGTGGATTCTGATTGGGAAGGGGACATTGAAATCAGAAGATCCACTAGTGTATATATTTTCATGGTGAATGGTGGTGCAGTTAGTTGGATAAGAAAGTGACAGACTGTAGTCGCTTTGTCCACTATGGAGGTATAATACATGGCAGCTACACACACCTATAAGGAAGCCATTTGGCTTAGGAGATTGTGTTGTGATATTGGGTTTGATGCAGGGAAGATTACAATTTACTATGATAGTCAACGTGCTATTTTTCTAGTGAAAATTTTTACTTTCCATGCCAGGACGAAACATATTGATGTGCAGTATCACTTTGTATGAAATATGGTGGAGGATGGAAATGTCTATTTAGAAAAAGTGGATACTCTAGAAAATGTTGCAGATGCATTAATGAAACTAGTGAGCACAAAAAAGTATAGGTGGTGTGCTAGTTCAATGGGTCTTGGGGCCCATGAATCTCAGTAGTTTTTGAATGCTCTAGAGGGTTCAATGAGTTCTTTGTCAAGTGGGAGATTGTTGAGAAAATATGTCTCAAACTCACTGGTATAACCCTACTTCTATCTCCAATCAGCTCAAAATTACTTAAGTGTAACTTTCATGCTTATACCATTGTACCGCTTGGTGACTGTGAGAGAGGTGCAGTAGTGTGGTATACCGCCATACCACGAGAGTGTTCAAGCAGTCAAGCGGTGGTGTGATATACTACCATACCGAGGAATCCTTCAACCTACCTAGCGGTGGTACGGTAGAAGGACCATGGGTGAATGAGCATAGTGACTTAGATGTCAATGGATGTGGGGAACACTTGGAGGTTGGGAGTTAAATATTTAAGTCTTTTCCAGGAGACTTGTTGTGAATATTGTAGATTCCCATCATGATTCTCTAGAATTGCACAAGCAGTGTACGCGTGTCTTGGTGGAGACCACAAGGAACGACTGATAGTTTGGTTTGATAGTCAAATGCGATGGATGAGTGATGTGTTGACACATGGAACAATTTCATTTGTTGATTTTACATTGCTGTTGTAAATCAAAAATCATTGGATGAAAGTTGTATTTCCTATTAGTGATATATTTGGATTTATTGTATGATCTGACTTAGGGCTTGGCAGAGTGCGAATATAGTAATATTCTCTATAATTGAATTTTAATGTTGAGCAGCTCGATGCATGATACTGGCGATATATGTGGCCCGAGATGGAGGAAGCTTGTCGGTGAAGGAACAAAAAATTAAATGAAACCCTAATGTTTGTTGGTTGGTTGTTAGAATTCATCGTATGTCGTATGAGCATTGTAATAGTGAGTGAGACGAACTGTATGTATGTTTGGAGGTCAACCAAGGTGATGCTACTATGAGTTAACATCTGAGAGTGAAGTCTGCTATATGTAATTTATTTATTGTAATACAAAGTGAATTTACTTGGTTTTGTGGTTTTTTCTCCTGTAAGGGTTTTCCCACGTATATCTGGTGTTATCTCTGTGTGATATTTTTTTTTTGTCTTGTTGTTCTATGAATGTGCATCTCAAATGTGTATGACTTGCTAAATGTATGGTTTTTGCACTTTTCTCTTGAGGATTTTGTATTAGGAAGGTTTTTCTGCACTTTCGCTTTCCTTACAAGTGGTATCAGAGCCTGGCTAGTTGTTTTATCCTTGTGAGTAGGGCTAGTTTTTTGTGCTAATCCTGTTCAATGGGAGTCTTGCAAAAGAAGAAATGATTACTTTGTTTATTGTTTAAGATGGCAAGTACATCAGACATAATAGAACTTGAAAAGTTCAATGGTGGAAGTTTTGTGGAAACTCAAAATGGATGACTTGTTGGTGGATAGAGATCTTTGCATTGCTGTGTTTGGAACTATGCCACAAATTATGAAGCGAGAAGATTGAGACATCACAGATAGAAAATTTAGAGGGTTGATAATACTTTCTCTAGTCAAATTTGTACTCCTAAATGTCCATGAGGAGAAAATTTCATCTTCATTATGGAAGAAACTTGGTGACATTTATTAGGGAAAGTCTATGGTGAATAAGTTATTCTCGAGGAAGAAGTTTTACTCCTTGAAGATGGAAGAAGGTGCATCTGTAGCAGACCATCTGAATTCATTTAATATGATTGTTGCTCAGTTGGTGTTTGTGGGTGTGAAAATAGAGGAGGAGGATTGTTGTATGCTTAGGTTATGCTCCTCACCCGACACTTGAGACCATCTAGTAATGGCTATTGGAAGTACAAAAACTACTTTCAAGATGGAAGACATGGTTGCCTCACTACTGCCAGAAGAAATGTGGAGGAATTCTTCTAAGATGGTTGAGGAGGCTCTTGTTGTTCGGGGTAGATCAAAGGAGAGAGGAAAGAAGGACAAGAATTCTAAATCCAAATATGAAGGGAGATCAAAGTCTCCTGGTAAAAAGTCCAATGTGAAATACTGGAACTATGGGCAGTCTGGTCATATCTGAAAGGATTGTAAGGAGGAGAAAAATAAGACTAATAATAACTCTTTAGAAAATGACTCTTCTCAAAGGGATGTAGATGCCTTCATTGCAGCCTTGGTGACTCAGGCATCAGATGATGTCTAGCTGATTGAATCAGGTGCATCTTTTCACATGACATATCACAAAGATTGGTTCACTTAGTATGAAAAGTATGCTTCTGGAAAGGCGTACCTAGCAAGTGATTCATCTCTAGAAATTGTCAGCCATGGAAGAGTCAACATCTAATTCCCTGATAGAAGAATCAAAGGGATTGGTGAAGTACTACACATACCAGGTTTGGCTCATAACTTGCTTCCGGTCAGTAAGCTGAATGATGCTGGTGTGCAAGTTTCTTTCTCAAGTGGAGGTTGTAAGATGACTAGAGGTGTGCAATGGTGTTAAATAAGGGTGTACAAATAGGCACTTTTTACAAGCTAGATGCACGTCCTGTTCAATGTAACATCTCTGTAAAGTCAAGAAAAGCTACTCATGTAGAGAAGGAGAATGAATCTGCTTTGGGTGAAAATTCCTTGGAGGTGAAATTCCGAGTGGAGAAGACCATGTTGTGGCATCATAGACTCAGTCACATAGGTGAGAAAGGTTTAAAAACCTTGAAAAATAAATATCTTGTGGAAGGGCTTGTTGATTGCAACCTTGAGCTTGATTTTTGTGAACACTATATTTATGGAAAGCAACATAATGTTTCATTTTATTCAATTCCTCATAAATCTTCTGGTGTATTGGATTATGTTCATTCTGATGTATTTGGTCCAGTGAATGTTCCTTTGTTATCGAAGTCTAGATATTATGTTTCTTTTATTGATGATTATTCAAGAAGGGCATTTGTATATTTTCTGAAGAGTAAATTAGAAGTGTTTAGTCAGTTTAAAGAGTTTAAAAACTTGGTAGAAAATTAGTCTGGAAGGAAGATCCAGTGCTTGAGGATGGATAATGGTGGTGAGTTCTGTTTTGCAGATTTCAAAAGGTACTACAAAGACCATGGAATTAAAAGACATAAGACTACGTCTTATACTCCACAATAGAATGGAGTTGCTGAAAGATTAAACATGATGCTAATGGAAAGAGTGAGAAGTATGTTGAGTGGTGCTGGTCTAGAGTAGAAGTTCTAGGTTGAGGTTGTGGCTATAACATGTTATTTGGTAAATCGTTCACCTTGTTTGGCTCTTATTGAAAAAACACCTTTGGAAGCATGGTCTGGTAAGAAGCCCTCTAAGAAATATTCATGTCTTTAGTTGTGAGGCATATGCATATGTGTCGAATGAGAAAAGATCAAAGTTGGAGAACAAGGTTGTTAAATGTATCTTCATTGGCTATGGTTTTGGTGTGAAAATATACAAGCTTTGGAATCCTGTGACTGAGAAGGATTTGTATAGTAGAATTGTAATATTTCAAGAGTTGAAGCCTTCAATAGCTAATCCATAGTTAGAGACAGATAAAAAGGAAAAGAAGAATGATGTAGTTTAAATTCCTCGAACTCCAAAAAAAGAGGAACTACAAAGTGTACCTAAAATTGATGAGAGTTCTAGTAGCTCTGAGAATTCTGAAGAAGAAGAACCACAATCTCAGCCTCAGGCTATGAGGAGGTCTCATGTGAAAAGCATCAACCTGATAGGTACATATTTTCTATGTTGGATTCAAATTGTGCCTATGCTTTGATTGCTTGCACTAATGAGCCTAGGACTATGAAAGAGGAAATTAATATGTTTGACTCAAATTCCTGGTTCGAAGCCATGGATGAAGAAATGGCATCATTGAAGAATAATGAAACCTGGGACTTCATACCTTTTCCTGAAGGATGAAAGCCTGTTGGCTGTGAATGGGTATTTAAGAAGAAGACTCTAGATGGCAGTGTTGAAAAGTATAAAGCTTGGCTGGTTGCAAAAGGGTATTCCCAGGTGGAGGGAATTGATTATGGAGAAATATTTTCTCTTGTAGCTAAGCTAACATCTATCATATTTCTTTTGTCACTTGCAGCTGCATATGACTTAGAGATCGAGCAGATGGATGTGAAGATAGTGTTTCTTTATGGAGAGCTGGAAGAAGAAATTTATATTTCCCAGCCTGAGCACTTTGTTGAAAAAGGTAAAGAAATCCTAGTTTGCAAGTTAAGGAAATCTTTGTATGGTTTGAAGCAATTGCCTAGAATGTGGTACCAAAATTTTGACGCGTTTGTGTTGTCATTGGGATTTGCAAGATCAAAATCTAATCATTGTGTTTATTACAAAGCTCAAAATGATTATGTGCTTATTATTACCCTATATGTGGATGATATGTTGTCCATAGAAAATAGTAAGACTATGATTTTTGATCTTAAATCTCAGTTGTCTATAAAGTTAAAAATGAAGGATCTTGGTGCAACAGGGTATATTCTGGGAATGGAAATAACTAGGGACAAAAAGAGTAGAAAGCTTTGGCTTAACCAAAGTAAGTATATTATCACTGTTCTGAAGAGATTTAGTATGACTAATTGCAAGCAGCTAGTTGTTCCAGTTTTGCAAGGAATGAAGCTATTTGTTGAAGCTATTTGTTGAAGATTGTCTAGAATCTCCTACTGAGATGGATGACATGACTAGGGTGCCTTATGCAAGTGCAGTTGGCAATTTACTGTATGCAATGGTCTATACAAGGCCAAACATTTCCCAAGCAATGTGAGTACTTAGTCGTTTTATGGTGAACCTAGGAAGGACAAATTGGGATGCTATGAAAATAGTGTTTGGATATCTGAAGGGAACTTCAGAACATCCTTTGTGTTAAAATGGAAAATTGGTTGAATCACAGAGGACTCTTAGGATTCGTGGGTATGTGGATTCTGATTGGGTAGGGGACATTGACAACATAAGATCCACCAGTGGATATATTTTCATGGTGAATGGTGGTGCAGTTAGTTGGATGAGCAAGCAAGAGGCTATAGTCTCTTTGTCCACTATGGAGGTAGAATACATGGCAACTACACACACCTATAAGGAATCCATTTGGCTTAGAAGATTGTGTTATGATATTGGGTTTGATGCAGGGTAGATTACAATTTACTGTGATAGTTAGAGTGCTATTTGTCTCATGAAAATACTACTTTCCATGCCAGGATGAAACATATTGATGTGTAGTATCACTTTGTATGAGATATGGTGGAGGATGGAAAGGTCTGTTTAGAAAAAGTGGATACTTAGGAATAAAAATTAGATGCATTAATGAAACCAGTGAACATAGACAAGTACAAGTGGTGTGCTAGTTCGATGGGCCTTGGGGCCCATGAATCTCATTAGTTTTTGAATGCTCTAGACGGTTCAGTGAGTTCTTTGTCAAGTGGGAGATTATTGAGAAAATGTGTCTCAAAATTATTGGTATAACCATGCTTCTGTCTTTGATCAACTTAGAATTTCTTGTGTAACTTTCATGCTTATATCGCAATACTGCTTGGTGACTATGAGAGAGGTGTGGTATATTGCCATACCACGGGATCCTTCTAGTTGAGATGTGATAATGCAGTTACCACCATACCACAGGAGCCTTCAAGCAGTCAAGTGGTAGTGCGGTATACCGCCATACCGCGAAAGCCTTCAACTTGCCTAGCGGTGGTGTGGTAGAAGGACCATGGGTGAACGAGCTTGGTGACTTGAATGCCGATGGATGTGGGGACTACTTGGAGGTTAGGAGTTAAATATTTAAGTCTTTTCTAGGAGACTTGTTGCGAATATTGTAGATTCCCATCTTGATTCTCTGGAATTGCACAAGTGGTGTACGCATGTCTTGGTGGAGACCACAAGGAATGACCAACAGTTTGGTGTGATAGTCATATGCGATGGATGAGTGATGTGTCAACACGTGGAACAATTTCATTTGTTGATTTTACACCACTGTTGTAAATCAACAATTATTGGCCGAAAGCTGTATTTCCTGTTAGTGATATATTTGCATTTATTACATGATTTGACTTAGGGGTTGACATAGTGCAAATATAGTAATATTCTCTGTAACTGATTTTAATGCTAAGTGGCTTGATGCGTACTACTGGAGATATGTGCAACCCAAGATGGAGGAAGTTTGTTAGCGAAGGAACAAAAAATTAAATGAAACCCTAATAGTTCTTGGCTGGTTGTTAGAATTCATTGTATGTTGTATGAGCATTGTATTTTTAACAGTGAGTGAGATGAACTGTATGTGTGTTTGGAGGTTGACCAAGGTGATGTTGCTGTGAGTTAACATATGAGAGTGAAGTCTATAACTTTGTATGTAATTTATTTACTATAATACAAAGTGACTTTACTTGGTGTGGTGGGTTTTTCTCCCGTAAGGGTTTTCCCATGTATATCTGGTGTTATCTCTGTGTGTGATATTTTTTGTTTGTCTTGTTTTTCTGTGAATGTGTATCTCAAATGTGTGTAGCTTGCTAAATGTATGGTTTTTTCACTTCTCTCCTAAGGATTTTGTATTAGGAAGGCATTTCCGCACTGTCGCTTTCCTTACAAATTTCATAGGTACATCTCCAATTACTCTCATTTGACATGGTTATGAATATATTGTTGGATTTTTTTGTTGCATTTTTGTGTCTATGAATTTTATAATGTTGTAGGTTGTCTATTCTTATAGGTTACATTTATGACTTGAATGTGGGTTGTCTATACCTATATATGCTTCAATGCTGATATAAATTCAAATTGGTGGCCTATCTTAGTCACTTGTTTTGTTGGTTTGATTTTCATGTTGAGGAGGAGAGGTGATATTACTAGGTGTAGTCATTATTAATTGGAAAATAAAACATTTGGTCATTGAGATAATAGGAAACAATGTAAACAACCACAATCTACAATCATAAACTCAATAAGATCCAATTTAATCAATGGAAAACATGCAATAATAAATAAACTAGAATCAAACAAATGATACCTTCACCTTCATCATATTTCCATGGATGACTTCCATTGTTCCTTCTTTGTATGGTTTTTCTCACAAAAATGGGTATGCTACTCTTTCACTATAAGCTTCAAGTATATGTGATGATTGTAATGATGCAAACACCAAAGTTTTTGAGTTCATGGTTAGCCATCAACATGTTGAGGAAGGCTTTCTTTTATAGAAATGCTCATTTCAGATGAACGATCTAGATTCAAAGATCAAAGATCAGGATCAATGGTTGAGGTCCATTGAGAGGAAATAGATTGGAGAGTTAATTGGCTTGATTGAATTAATCAAGGGAATTGATTGGATAAGTAATGGGATTGATTGATTAATTAGTGGGATCAAATAATCAATGGGATTGATTGATTAGTCAATGTGTGAGAGGATAATTAAATAATTAATTAATCATTGGAGGAATGCGCAAGTAAATATTGAATTAATAAATAAAATTTTATTTATTAATGGATCATGTTGAGTCAAAATTAGAGAATTAAATAATTAATTTAATTATTTAATATAGAAGTGGGAAAGTGGTTTAATTAAATAATTTGATAACAATTATTTAATATAAGAAGGGTGTTTGATGTTAATTAAATAATTAATGATAACTATTAATTAAAATAGAAGAATAAGTGAAGTTAGTGACATAATTAAATAAATAAGGTTTATTTAATTAATCGGGAAGAATAATGCCAATTAGGACATTATTAAATAAATAAGATTTATTTAATTAGACAAAAATGATGAATTAGAATGAATCAATTAAAGAATGCAAAATCACTTAATTAATAGTAGAAAATGATAATTGATAATAATTAAATAATCAAGTATTATTTAATCATTTAGGGAAGAAGAGTGAAAATTAGTAAAAAGATGTTGCTCGTAGGTTAGGATAATTTTAGGTATCTACATTTTTCCCTTCTTTGATACAATGCATTTTTATAACATTGTTTCAAAGAAAATTCAAAAATTCATGCTCAGTAGAGACTCTAGTACGCCCTGGTTATGGTGGGATATGATGATGCCCCATTGTATAAAGTTACAAATTTTGAAAAAAATCAAAATATTTGGGAAATTGTTCCAACAAGTCAATTTGGTAGTGCTAAGTACGTTGGTAGAAAAATATTTTAATTTTAGGACCTCTGAGGTATTTGTATTTTTGTTTGAAGTTTGAAGTTGATGCATTTAGTTATAAAGGTCATCTCACTTTTCCACCCCAAAGTCTATAAATAGGCCCTAGGTGGTAAAAAAAATCATTTGCGAAATTTTTTTAGAAGTTTGAGAGCTCTAAGAGGAGATTTGGTGAAGGAGCAACATAGCTATGCCACTTGTACCAGTTGGATCATATAGGGAATATTGAGTGTGTTCTTTTGGATGGCTAGATGGCTCAGGTGATGCGGTATGTGATTTTTCCTTTCCTCAAATTTTGTTCAATTTTTGCAAGATTTAAGGGGTCGAAGAAGACCAAATAGATACAATGTTATTTCTATACCACATCTGGTATTGCATTCTCCACATGTGTGATGTGCAACACATGTGAAAAATAAAGCCACCATTGTTAGGCTACTCACAAGTTCTTTCTACATCACATCCATTGTGGTGCACCACAAATGTAAGTTAGAATGTCGCATGCAATTTCCCACAACACATATGCATGATAGTAAACCACAATTTCTTGCTTAGTCATAATTGTATGTGAGTTGTATATGTAAACCGCATCTACTAAAAGGTGTGATGCATATGATTGTTAGCCGATTTGAGTCAAATTTTGATAATTTTTTCTCTTTATAAAAAGTCTAATAGGTTCAATTAGGCATCCTGATTAACGTATTGTACTTTTATGAGTGCAGGTGTGATTATTTCCAATCTATAATTGAGAGAGTTGACATGCATCCTTTAGATTATGAGATCATCTGGGAGATGAGGAGATGGATATATTACATATGTTAGGACTATATCATGTTACATTTATGCCCATCATTTAGGCTAACTGAGGACTACTGACAACTCTTGCAGAGTGATGGCATTTAGAGACTAATTCATTCCATATACCCATAGGAGAGACCATAGTTACTCTTGGGGATGTTTGGTGTAGTCTTCATCTTTTGATCCATGGGGAGTAGGTTGTTTATGATCCTAATCATGGGTTAGCTACCATGCAATTTTTTTCATGCTGACAACCTAGCTCTCTATGTTGAGGATTATGAGATACATCGAGATACAATTGTTGATAGATATGATAGGCTTATAGATATTATCTACATTGTAATCAGAGGCATCATCATTCTTGACTGTCGAGCCCATGGATTCCCTATTGGATAGGGTTAGATGCTTTAGGGCATGATGGAGAGGGCCGTATTTTATTCCTGGGGTCCTTGTTTACCAGTTATGTTATACTTCTAGCTTCACGATGTTGCTTACTAAGACACTTAGTCAAACAGTTGTGGTACCACGTTGCTTATGGTTTGGTCTTGGGAGTATATCACTATCTTTAAGCCACCATTGGATAGATATATAGTGCAAATACTTGTGTATCTATATGGAGGTGTCATCACATAGATCTAGTTGGTGATGTAGGGTATTGGAGACATGGTATTGATACTCTTGATTCTTTTACATGGAGTATGTATCGAGAGTTCCCAACTTGGGAGGATGACCACAAGGATTACCTTATTGTTGGTAGACCATATATTTGATTATTTTCACTGTGCAAAATTAGCATATTATAGAGAGAGTTATCTAAGTGATTGCTATGACAGTTTGGAGAGAGACATGGAGTCACTATTGGTATTGCAGAGTATGTGCATTCTTCTCAAGAGGTTCCTCAGTGGGGACCCGTAATTAGTTTTTAGGTTGCAATTGTAGAGATAGATGGGTTACAACCAATTGAGAGGGATGGCCCTTTCAAGTTAGAAAATGTAGGTACCATCATAGAGTACGATGCATGGTGGGCCCAACATAGGCCCACACTATTCATAGATCCAGATCAACCTAATCCTATAGAGAGGCTTGGTAGAGGTCCTCGAGGGAAACTTAAGGGGAGAGGTCATGGGAGAAGTGATTATGGTGGTTGAGGTGGTCAAGGTGATGGGGATGTTGGAGGGGGTGGTGGAGGGAGAGGAGATTAGGGCTGGGGAGATAAATGCCAAGGGGATAGAGGCAGAAGGGAAAAGAGGTGGTCTTCCACCATGGATACCCAAGTAGGTGAGAATGGGATAGGTGTAGGTAGATTCCACTCCTCATTAGGATGAGGTGCAGAGGGTAGAGAAGATGAAGGTTGATGTAGACATTAAGCTGGATGTGGAGGTGGAGGAGGCTTCCTATGAGGTAGCTATTAAGGAGGGATTAGAGGAGGTGCATATCCTTGATGCCATGGAGGAGGATGTAGAGGAGAGGGCTCCATACCCTTAGGTTGTGAAATTATAGGTGCAACTTTAGGTGATGGATATACAGTTTCAAGGACTATAGGGGCAAGTTGTTCTTTTGGCTGCTAAGCAAGATATGGTGGTTATTAAAGTGCAATGGGCCAAGTAGCGGGCCATCAATTTTATTAATAAAATTAGTAGAGATATAATAGATCTAGCTTAGACACTTCATACATCTAGTAGGGTTGAGCATTATTATAGAGATCTGTATGAGAGGGTAGTGCCAATAGTGGAGAAGGTGCCCAATTTCACAGAGAGCCAAATTAGGTATCATTAATGGAGATCACAAAGTAGTGGAGAGGTGTCACAACCTAGGGCATCTCCATCTCATTTGACTCATCATTTTCACTGAGATAGATCATGACCATTAGGGTTAGGCTATAGAGGGGATAGGCCTCCATCTGGTGATAAAAGAATCACAGGTTAGGCTTGTTTGTATATGTATATTTTTTATCAAGCCTGTGAGCTCCACATTTTTGACAGTCATTTGATATTGTACTATGACATATTTTGGATATATATGAGATACATAATTTTTTTGGAGGTGATCATATGATGTGTTATTGTTATACATATTTCTATGTGATGGATGTTTATGGATGCATATGATTTTTATGTATGATTTTATTTATGGATGGATGCACATGATGTATGATGTGATGTATGGATATTTATTGCTTGTTTTCTATGTGATGAAGAAATTATATGTTTGAAACATGTTTTTCCCTATACGATGTATGTTATATGGATGATGATGATTCTAACATGTGATGCAATATTATCTATCTTTGTGTATTTTTCTTATACAGTATGTATGACCTATATGCACATGATATATTATGATATTCTAACATGATTATGAATGTAGGATAATGTAACTCATATATTTTTTTTTGTGTTTGATAGCACACCATTCATATGAATACGAGGTTGTCAAAAGAACTATTAGTACAAATAAATAGTTAGTAAGGAGTGAAGAACCATTTAGATAGATAATTCATCCTAATTAATATTGATGTATTGATTGATATTACTTGAGCTTTCAACAATGCATGTTTTATCATCATAGAGAATTTTTTGTGTTTATGGAACATGTAGATGTATGCATACCTAAGCATGAATTATGAAGGAAAATTTTATTTTCATTTTCTTAAATATGTGATATGTGGACAAGTTGATCTAGTGTACGCTAAGTTGAGACAAATATTGGTGGCATTTATTGTCCATTTGTCAAAGATTAAGACACGTTAGACAAGGAGTATCATGATTCAAATTAGTGATAATAGAACCTTGTACAAACATGTGAGGAAAGTACCATAAAGCATGTTAATCCTACTGCAAAGAAAGAATTATCTAATCTTTGACTTGCATAATATTTTTTGATTATGCTAGATAAAATCTTGATCACACTCAAGGACCGTAGTTTCCTCTATCATGTTACCAAGAGAAATCACATATAGAAATCAACAGAAAGAAATATCATCATCCATCATTGTCACTCTAATCACTTGTGGATATCATCAAGAAACTTAGTAGTATGACATATGGTAAATTAGATAAGATAAGACTAATACTCGACCAAACGAGTCAATAACTATGTAGGTATTTTTTCCATTGATAAATATTTCATATATTTTCAAAATATTGTCTGTTTTTAAGGAGTGAGACATTTACTGTAATACACTTGGTCTATTTTTGAGAATGTAAAATCCTAGAAGAAAAAATATTTTTTGATAAGATAGGTACTATTTGTAAACAAAACTGTCCAACCTAGTTGAGAACTAGTTTGGGTAGTGTCATATTTTGTTTCATGATTTGTTAAGGTCGGTTCCTGTGTAGGATAACTTGTTTGTGTAAAACATGTTCAATCTCAACAAAGGTTAGTTTTATTATGAAATTTAAATTGTGATGAAAATTTTATTGTAATGGACCCTAAGTGGACCACCCTAATGCCTTGGGGGATAATCAATGATGGCCTTGCCTATGTGGAAAAATAGAGACAACACAGTTCAACTGACCATGAAAAGTGATGGTTTATTATGAGATATGAATTATGATGAATATTTGACTATGAAAAACCCTAAAGGATAGACCTAATGCCTCAGGGCTCATTAGTGACTCACCTTTCATACATACATGCACAATGACAATGTAGTTCGATACCATGAATTGAATTTTTTTTTGACTTTTCCAAAGGATATTTGAATGTTTTGATGTTTTTGTATTTTTGTGATAATGTCCTCAGATACCATGCATAAGATCCCTTTTGAAATTGATAGGTCAAGGATTTCCCCCTTTCTAGAACAAGAATAGTTATCATGAAGGGATGAATATGATAAGCAATTGACCTTAAATGTTTAATTAGTCATAGGCCATGAGAAGGGAGAGAAAGCATTTACTATGAAAGAGCATATGCTCAGGTTATTATAGAAAAAATTAGATAGATTAGTGATAGATGGTAGAGAGGAAGCTAACTACACATGGTTCTTGTTTTCCAAGTTTTCACCATGGTACTTATCCAAATTTCCATCGAAATGGTTTTCACTATAGGACGAATTATTTATCTTTCTCTTTTATTTTTTATTTTTGATTTTTTTTGATTTTTTGATATAATGGGACCCCAGAGGTCATGTATAGTACTTCCAAAAGTGCATTATATTGATTGAATCAAATAGAAATTCACCCTTCAAAGTAGTTAGTTGATAGGCACTAGATCTGTATGCTACAATGATGATATATGGACCCAACTAGTTAGGCTCAAATTGTTGAATGCATAAGAAAATTGAAAGTGGGGTGAATCAATTCCTCATTAAAACATAAAAAAAATCATTAAAATTTATATTTTCCTTAGTCCTTAAACCATTAACAACCATCAAACCCTTATCATGCATTATCAAAATAAGAAACGATAATGCAAACACATCCAAACAAATGAGAACACTAGATTTATGTGGAAAACCCAAGAAGGGAAAAACCACAGTGAGGATTAGCTCACAATATAAAGTAATTACAACACCAAATACAATAGGCTTAGTTCCTAGAAGAAAAGAAGGGCTCACTACCAAATTATAAAGAAGAAGACAGAAGATTTTTACATTGAGAAATCCATCTCAGATCAACAAAATATTTCCACCACTGCTTCACCAGAACATTCATACTCTCTTTGTAGAATGTGGACACCTTTTGCTCACTGGTTCTAGTAGTCTTAGGCATTAAAGCTTACACTAAATTTCACACTTCCACACTTCACATCTCAAAACATTTCACATTACACAAATTTCTTATATTTCCTCCATCAAATCATCACACACATATATATCATTTTCAACCTTGAAAGCAATCTACAAGGTCGACTATGCACCTCAAACGTGAAAACTTAAATTAATTCGGCACCAAAACATTCCTGCAGTGGAAAGGAATGAAGGAAAAACACATCACACCTTAACTTAGACCTAAATCCACACATACATGCCACACCACACTTTCACAAACACCGAAGCATATCCAAAATTAGTGTAAACACCCAAGGATGACTAAACTTGTGTTAATACCATTAAATAATTAAGTGCACACTTCCTTTGATCCAAAGATGACTCACGGACCACACACATCACTTTAACATAATTTGGAATATTCCATGAACACCCTAAAATCAAAAAAATCCTTCACAACATCATACACTAGAAGAACATATTCATTTTGCACAACCAACTAACCTTCCACACACTACAACACCTAAATCTAACCTTGTGGAGCACCAAAAAAAAAAACTCAGACTGAAGATAGATACTAGTGATATAAATAGACTTCTATATTTGTAAGACAAAAAACCAAATTGTGGATAAATGCAAAGAAAAACCATTTCTCCGAAACAACACTACTTACACAGCTCACACACTGGTGAACACAACTTTCTCTGCAAAACAATCTAGAACCTAAAAATCTTGATTAAACACCTCTAAACAACTCTAAGAAACATATCCAAACCAGATAATCAGATCTTCATCATGAATAAATGTAGAGAAAAACACTGAACACCACTCTGTCACATTGAACACTCTTCACCACATTGTTTCCTCTTTTATTCAAATTTTCTCAAAAGCACTTGGAAACCAAACACCTAAAACATAAACTCAACATTAGGAACACCTTCTCAACATCTCAGCCACACAAGAGGTTGAACATCATCAAAACATGCTTATCAAAGTAACACTAGAGGTTGACATTAGTGATACTACTAATGAAAACATAATGTAACCAATCAAAGCATCTCTATAGGTTGACATCAATGCAACAATAAAGATGTTTTGACATCAATGACAACACAAAATGCACATACTTTCAACAATATCCTCCTTTGTCATTGATAGAAACACATGGAAAAACCATCAACAAAAAAAAAAAAAGAACAACTCTAATCACCAACTCATATACTGCACCATAGTCCACACTGCTCCCCCTTACACAAGCATCTACTTTACAATAATTTCATAGGACTTCTCTCCTCCTTACTTCATATGTTTTTTTAGTTAACTCTCTCTCCCCCTTTGACATCAATGGAAAAGGAAAACACATATTTTATTATTTACTTCCCTTTGACATCGATCACATATACTTTCTCTCCCTCAAAGGAAACACTTGTAAGGAACAAAAATTGCTCTACAATCTTTGTATTCACTTCCTTTGACAAGGCTTCAAAGGATAGCACCATGAAAAAATGACAACACTTACACCCCTTGACTGCAACAACCAATAATGCTCCTACCTATGCCCCTTGAGAGGTAGCCACCAACATTAGCCTAGAAAAAGGAATGAATCTTTAGATCCATTGGATTGATGCATATCCTTATGCATCTAGTTGAAAGGAGGGGCAATACATCCCCAATTCTCCTAGAGATACTCAAAAGTATCCTTAGGAAGATACTTTGTGAAGATATTTGCAACTTGATCCTTAGTATGTACATACTCTAATTTCACCTCATTCTCTACAACGTTTTTCCTCAAGAAGTGATACCAGATTGAAATATGCTTTATCCTTGAATGCATTACCAAATTATTTATTGATAACACTTGTATTATCACATAAGATATATATAGGTTCAACATATACCACTCTATTATCCTTCAAATTTTGCTTCATCCACAACACCTATGTGTAGCATGATGTTGTAACAATGTATTCTACCTCTGTAGTAGATAATAACATTAATAACATTGAATCCTACTTCTTGCTTAGCTAAGACACCAACTTGATTCCAAGAAAGAAACCACCACCACTTGTACTCTTTCTTTTATCCACACAACCTACCAATCTACATCTGTGTAAGCACTTAGAGAGAAATCAATATCCTTTGGATACCACAAGCCAAATTTTGAAGTGCTCTTTTGATATTTGAATATCCTTTATACTACTACCACATGTGACTCTCTAGGGTCTTCTTGAAATCTAGCCACAAGATAAACTACATGCATGATATCTGGTCTAGTAATAGTTAGATATATAAATCTTCCAATCATTGATCTATACTTTCTTTGATCAACCTTAGGGAATTATTCATTCTTACTTAGTTTGCAACCAATAACCATGGGAGTAGAAACCAGTTTAGAGTCTTCCATCCCAAACTTCTTCAACATTTCCTTGACATAGTTTGACTGTGATATGAATATCGCTTTATTTTTTTGATTGATTTGAAGTCCAAGAAAGAAATTCATCTCCCCAAACATATACATCTCAAACTCTTTTTGCATCTCTTTTGAAAATCTCTAGTACATTGCTTCATTACCTTCAAAGATTATGCCATCAACATACACAACCGCAATCACCATTTGATCTTTTTTAACTTTAAAATAAATATTAATATTTGTGGTACCTTTATTGAATCCTTGCAACAAGTACCTATCCAATATTGCATACTAAGCTTTGGGAGCTTTCTTGAGTCATATAATGCCTTCTTCAAATTTTAGACCATATCGGGATTATCTGATAATTGAAAGCCTTTCGATTGTTCAATATAAACCTCTTCTTCTAACTCACCATTCAATAATGTAGAATTCACATCCATCTGATAGAATTTGAAATCCTTGTGTGCTACAAAAGACAAAAACATCCTAATATCTTCCATTATTTCCATTGGAGAAAATTTCTCCTCAAAATCTATTCATTCTACTTATGAGTAGCCTTTACACACAAGTCTTTCCTTGTTTCTTATCACTTATCCACTCTCATTCAACCCACTTAGTTCCAATCACATTCTTGTTTGTTGGTCTTGGGACAAGTTCCCAAGTTTGATTCTTCTCAATTTGCATCAATTCTTCCTCCATAGCCTTGATCTAATATTCCTCTTTGCATGCTTCACCCACTGTTTTGGGTTCAACTTTGGAAAGTAAACACAAGTTTACTATTTCTTCTATCATAGAATCCTTTATTCTTGTTAACACACCTCTACTCTTGTTACCAATGATCTAATCTTCTAAATGATTCTTCTGTACATACTTCAAATTTTGCTTCATCTACAACACCTGTGTGTAGCATGATGCTGCAACAATGTATTCTACCTCTGTAGTAGATAATAACATTGAATCCTACTTCTTACATAGCTAAGACACTGACTTGAATCCAAGAAAGAAAGAACCACCACTTGTACTCTTTCTTTCATCCACACAACCTACCAATCTACATTTGTGTAAGCACTTAGAGAGAAATCAGTATCCTTTGGATACCACAAGCCATATTTCAAAGTGCTCTTTAGATATTTGAATATCCTATTTACTGCTGCCACATGTGACTCTCTAGGGTCTTCTTGAAATATAGCCACAAGATAAACTACATGCATGATATTTGGTCTAGAAGCAATTAGATATAGTAGTCCTCTAATAATTGATTTATACTTGCTTTGATCAACCTTAGGATATTATTCATTCTTACTTAGTTTGCAACCAATAACCATGGAATTAAAAACTATTTTAGAGTCTTCCATCCAAAACTTCTTCAAAATTTCCTTGAAATACTTTGATTGTGATATGAATATCCCTTTCTTTGTTTGATTGATTTGAAGTCCAAGGAAGAAATTCATTTCCCCAAACATAGAGATCTCAAACTCTTTCCACATCTCTTGTACATTGCTTCATTACGTCTAAAGATTATGTCATCAACATACACAACCACAATCACCATTTGATCTTTTTTAACTTTGAAATAAAGATTACTATTTGTGGTACCTTTATTGAATCCTTGCAACAACAAGTACCTATCCAATCTTGCATACCAAGCTTTGGGAGCTTGCTTGAATCCATATAATTCCTTCTACAATTTGAAGACCATATCAGGATTATCTGATAACTGAAAGCCTTTCGGTTGTTTAATATAAACATCTTCTTCCAACTCACCATTCGAGAATGTAGAATTCACATTCATCTAATAGACTTTGAAATCCTTATGTGCTACAAAAGCCAACAAAATCCTAATAGCTTTCATTCTTTCCATTGGAGAAAATTTATCCTCAAAATATATTCATTCTACTTATGAGTAGCCTTTACACAAGTCTTTCCTTGTTTCTTATCACTTCTTCACTCTCATTCAACCCACTTAGTTCCAATCATATTCTTGTTTGTTGGTCTTGGGACAAGTTCCCAAGTCTAATTCTTCTCAATTTGCATCAGTTCTTCCTCCATAGCCTTGATCTGATATTCATCTTTGCATGCTTCACCCACTATTTTGGGTTCAATTTTGGAAAGTAAACACAAGTTTACTTTTTCTTCTATCATAGAAGCCTTTCTTCTTATCAACACACCTCTACTCTTGTCACCAATGATTTGATCTTCTAAATGATTCTTCTGTACATGCTTAGGGGTCTTAGGGATATTTTTTGGAACTTCTTCTTTTTCAACCTAAATTTCTTTTCCCTTACCATCATAGTTCTCTTCTTCTCTGCAAAAGGACTCATCTGATTCATATCCATCTATCATCACTAATTTTTTTTGTAAGTCTATCCACTTTGACACTTGCACTTTCGACAATTTTTTTGAACCTCTTGTTGTAGCACCAGTAAGCCTTGCTTCTTATAAAATATCCAAGGAAGATTCCTTCATCAGATCTTGTATTAAACTTTCTTAAGTTTTCTTTATCTCTTCTGATATAGCATTTTCTTCCAAATACTCTAAAATATTTCACAATTGGGGTTCTTCCATACAAAAACTCATAGGGAGTCTTTGAATTGTTTGTCCTTTCATGTACTTTGTTAAGTTTATACATTATAGTATGAATTGATTTTCTCTAGTAGACATCTAGTAGATTTGCTTCCTTCATCATTGTCCTTGCTACTTCTTGAATACTCTTATTCTTCCTTTCCACAACTCCATTTCACTGAGTCCTAAAGAGATAAAAAATGCATCTTTATTCCATGATCTTCACAAAAAGTGTTAAACTCATTGGAGGTGAACTCTCCACCTCTGTTAGATCTTAAACATTTATTTTCATATTCACTTCATTCTCAACCATATATTTGAATGCCTTAAACTTATCTAAAGCTTCTAATTTTTATTTGAGAAAATTAACCTATCATTTTAGAATAATCATCAATTAATAAAATGAAATGTTTGTCACCTTGAAAACTTCTGATTCTTGTAGGTTCACAAAGATCTATATGCACTAACTCCAAAGGACCAGTAGTAGATTGTTCTTTGACTTTGAAACTCTTTCTAGCTTGTTTCACAATCTATCATTCCTTACAAAAGACATTGCTAGGATTTGTAATCTTTGATAGATCTCTCACAAATTGACTTGAGCTGATCCTTACCAGGCTATCAAAATTTATGTGACACATTCTTCCATTCCATAGCCAACTTTCATTAATCTGAGTCATAAAGCATTGACCATTTTCACCCTTACGTTGATAAACATTTCCATATGTCCTTCTTTCTACAACCATAGTTTTAGAGCCTTTTCTTATCTCACAACCATTATCATGAAACATAAGATTATATCCTTTACTACACAAAATCTTAACATAAATAAAATAATCTGTATAATGCTTGACATCGAAAATAATTGAACCTTTTCCACACATCTTAGCAGATGTATCATCATCAAACTTAACTAAACCACCTTCAAAATTCTCAAGCTTAAAAAAATTATTCTTCTCACCTATCATGTGATTTGAGCATCCCCTATCAATGATCCAATTGTTCTTCTCCTCTCTAGAATAAAAATAAGTCACCATTTCTCCTCTAATGTTATGACTTGCTTCCAGAGAACTTTCCTTCATCTTTATCATCTGAATAATTAGATTCATTACTATCACATATACTGGTATCTTCCTTAACATAATAAATTATCCTAATTGATTTACCTTTATTCTCCTTAGGTATATCTTTTGAAGTTTTGACAAGACATCTTGAAGCATAATGACCAATCTTTCCACAGTTAAAACATTTGAAAGGAAACTTACCTCTGTATTTTCTAGTGCCCTTTTCCAACTTCCTCACAAAGTTTTCTTCTATCTCATCAAATTCATCTAGGTTTGATTCCTCATTATTCTCTTCTTTGCCAATTTTAAAAGTAGTCTCCTTTTTTACATCACTTGGACAAAACTCTCTCAATTCAAAAGTAGTTAATGCACCAAACGACTGATCTTTGGAATAATTATTCAAATTATGAACTTCCTCAATAGTATAAAATTTATGGTTATAAGATTTAGTAAGAGTTCTTAGTACCTTATTTACCACCTCATCTTCATCTAGATTTCCACCAAGACCTCTGATGCAGTTGACAACTTTGTCCACTCTATGAATGTTGCTTGTAATATCTTCATCTTTTGTCATCCTTAGGTTTTCAAACACGGTCTTCAAATTTTGCATCTTTGCTTGCTTGAACTTATCATCTCCTTCATAGATACTTTCCAACTTTTTCTAGATTTCACTAGTAGTTTTAAGACTCATAATTTTCACAAGTTCTGAATTAGAAAGACCACTCAAAAGAGAATACGTTGCCTTGTCATTGTTCTCATATTCCTTGATTTCATCATCAGTACTTAGAATATTTGCAAGCATTGCATATCTAGTTTCAATGGATTTCCAAAATCCAAACCCTGAAGAGATAAGGAAAACTTCCATCCTTGTCTTCCAAAATGTATAATCAGATCCATAAAACAAAGGAGCCTCCTTCTTGTGCACCATCCCATATCTACCTCAAGCAATTAATCTTTCTACTAAGGAACCTTGCTTTGATACCAAGTTTTGAATGTACAATCTATAACTGAGAGGGGGGTTAACCATTTTTTCATTAAAACTTCAAAACCCTCATTAACATTCAAATATATATTAGTCCTTAAACACTTAACAACCCTTAAACCCTTATCATGCACTAGAATAATAAGAAATAGTAATGAAAATACATACAAACACATGAGAACAAATTTACATGGAAAAATCAAGAAGGGAAAAACCACAATGAGGATTAGTTCACAATATAAAGTAATTGCAACACCGAATACAATAGGCTCACTACGAGAGGGCTCATTGCCCAAAAGAAAAAAAAGGGATCACTAACAAATTAGAAATAAGAAGAAAGAAGATTGTTATAATGAGAAATCCATCTCAGAGCAACAAAAAGTTCCACCACTACTTCACTAGAATATTCACACACTCTTTGTAGAATGTAGACACCTTCTTCTCATTGCTTCTAGTAGTCTTAGGCATTAATTATCACATACTATTAAACACTTTCATGCTTCACGTATCAACACTTTGCATTACACACATCTCTTATATTTCCTCCATCAAATCATCACACACATATATACCAACTTCAAACTTGAAATAAATCTACAAGGTTGGCTATGCACCTCAAATGTGAAAATTCAAATTAGGTTGGCACCAAAAAACTCCCATAGTGGAAAGGAATGAAGGTAGAACATATAAACCCTTAACTTGGACCTAAATCCACACATACATGCCATGCCATGCTTTCACAAACATTGAAGCATATCCGCAATTAGTGTAAACACCCAAGGATGATCGAACCTATGTTACAACCATCAAATAATTAAGTACATGCTCCCTTTGATCCAAAGATGAATCACATAACACAATCTGGAATATTCCATCAACACTTAGAATCTAACAAATCCATCACAACATCATACACCAAAAGAACATATTCATTCTACACAACTAGCTAACCTTCCACACACTGCAACACCTAAATCAAACCTTGCAAAGCACCAAAACAAAAAACAATAGAATGAAGATAGATAATAGCAATATAAGCACACTTCTAGATCCATAAGACCAAAAAATGAAACTATGGAGAAATGCAAAGCAAAACCATTTCTCCTAGACAACACTACTTACATAGTTCACACACTAGTGGACACAAATTTCTCTGCACAATGATCCAAAACCTAAAAATCTATATTTAACACCTATAAGAAACATATTCAAACCGCACAAGAAAATATTCAGCCATGAAGAGATTAAGAGAAAAACACTAAAAACTACTCTATCACACCGAACACTTTTCACCACATTGTTTCCTCGTTTATTCAAATTTTCTCAAAATCACTTGGAAAGCAAGCACCCAAAGGACAAACTTAACATCTAGAATACCTTCTCTTCATCTTAACCACACAAGAGGTTGAACATCACCAACACATTCTTATCAAAGCAACAATAGAGGTTGACATCAATGATACTACTAATGAAAAAATAATGCAAATAATCAAAGTAACTCCATAGGTTGACATCAATGTAAAAACAAAGATGTTTTGACATCAATGACAACACAAACTGCACAAAATTCCAACACAAAGTTTCCTAGTTTTTCTCTTTCCTGTTGGTTCTTAGGATTCTCTTTTAAGACTAGGTCACCAATGTCAAAGTTTCAAAACTTGAATCTCTTGTTGTAGCTATGTCAGAGGTGATTCTGATATGCCTGTAATTGGACCAACATGGTTTTTCTTATTTCATCCAACAATTCTAGCTTGTGTAACTTGGAGATTCGGTAATCTTCATCATCAATGAAATTCTGCATGGAAACTCTCAAGAATGGGATCTCAACCTTAATCGATAGGATGGGTTTAGAACCAAAGACAAGGGAATATGGTGTGGCACTAGTAGGAGTATGAATTCTCATATGATAAACCCATAAGGCTAGATTTAGCTATTTATGCTAGTCTTGGCCAACATTGATAGTCCTTTTTAGGATTTTTACAATAGTTTATTAGATGCCTCCACTTGACCATTACCCTAGGGATAATATGGAGTGGTGAAGTGATGTTGGATGTGGTATCTTTCACATAATTCCCTAACATCTTAGTTTTTGAAGAGACACCCATTATCTATTTCTATGGATAAAGGAACACCATACCAACATCTAATATAGTTCAGTATGAACTTTAAAATTTGTTTACCAACAATATACATCATCAATATGGCTTAAATCCATTTAGTGAAATATTCTGTTACAGTGATTATGAACTTATGTCCATTGGAAGATGTAGGTTGAATCTTCCCAAAAAGGTTGAGTTCCCATTGAGAGAAAGGCCAAGGTGAGGTAACTGGATGATGTACTTGTGATGGTGCATTTACCAAGTCATCGTGGATCTGACATTATCTTCATTTCTTTATGAAGTGATATGAATCACCTTCTATTGTAGGCCAATAGTACCTTGTTCTTGGAAGCTTCTTGGCTAGGGTATGACCACTAGAGCGATCCCCACATATAATCTTATGTATTTATTGTAAAGTTGTCTTTGATTCCTTTATGCTGAGACATCTAAGAAGGGTGGTATCTAGGCTATGCCAATAAAGGATATTTGCGATGATAACATACTTAGTTGCTCATCAGATAATTTTTTTTGTTGGTTGTTGGACAAGTCGAGAGGTAGGATTTGGGTGTGAAGGTAGTCATATATATCTTTATACTAGGGTGAATTGGGATGAATGATCTCACACATGAGCTCAGATTTGGGGATGTCAAATGCATGGATCAATAGTTGAACAACAAAGAACTCACACTAATGTACATTATTAGGAATGTCCAAGAGATACCCAATGGTGTTCATTACATCTGCTACCTTACTTTGTACTCTTGGGATTTGTGTAAATAGAATGGTGTCAAATTATTCTTTGAGGCTATCCACCATTTTCTTATATGGAACTAGTTTGTCATCCTTAGTCTTATATTCATCATTGACTTGCTAGACCACTAACTATGAGTCACCATACACATGCAAGTTTTTTATTTTCCATGTAATTGTTTCCCTTAGACCCATGAGAAAGGCTTCATATTTAGTTATGTTGCTCGTGCATGGGAATGTTATCTTGTATGATTTAGGGATAGTGTTCTCTTGTAATGTGATGAAAAATACACCAACTCTTGAACCATGACTTGTGTACGATCCATAAAAGTATATTTTCCATTTTGTAGATGTATCTAGCTTAAAGATTACCTCATCTAGGAATTTGGATATGAGATGTGTGAATGCCTATGTAGGAGCATGTGCTAACTGATCAACAATGAATTTCCCTTTAATCACTTTCCTTTCCACATATTCAATGTCGAAATTGCTAAGGATCATTACCCATTTTTCCAGTCTACCTATTAATGTGGCCTTGAAGAGTAAGTACTTTAGTGGATCAATTTTCACTATCATCTTTGTCTATAGATTTAACATATAGTGTCATAGTTTCTATGTAACAAAGAATACAAAAATACATGCCCAATCTATGGGAGTATAATTGAGTTTGTACCCCACAAGGGTACGATTGATATAATATTGCATGTTCCTTCCCATCTTCATCATTTTTTGCTAGGAGAGCTCCTAGTGTAGATGATGTTTCTGATACACATAGAATGAGTGATTTCCCAATGATAAGCGGCCTCAGTACCAATGGTGATAGTAGATAGTCTTTGATCTCTTAAAAATACCGTTGAAAAAAAATGATCCATTTGAAAGGGACATCCTTGCAAAGGATATACTAGAAAGGGTGGCACTTGTCTACCAGTTGTGCTATAAATCTATGGGTAAACTGTAGTTTTCCCTATAGGGTCCTTAGCTGTGTTAGAGTGGAAGGTGGTGACATTTTTATTATGGATTTTACTTCTACAGGATCAACCTCTATGCCTCTATGTGAAACAATGTATCCAAGGAGCTTCTCAAAAGTCTCTCCAAAGATGCATTTCTTTGGGAGGAATTGAACCTTATATTCTTCCAACCTTGTAAATATCTTTTCTAGTACTTCTAAGTGATCATCCCTTGTGAGGGATTTTTCCAAGAGGTCATCTATATAGTCCCCCATTAGTTTATGCATCATGTCATGGAAGATTGTGGTCATTTCCCTTTGATAGGTAGCTTCAACAATTTTAAGACTGAAGGGCATGACATTCCAATAGTATAACTGGCTAGGAAGGCTTGCTTTTATAGAAATTCTTGTTTTAGATGAATGATATTGATTCAAAGATCAAAGATCCAGATCAATGTTCAAGGTCTGTTGAGAGGAAATAGATTGGAGAGTTAACTGGCTTGATTGAATTAATCAAGGGAATTGATTGGATAATTAATGAGAATTGATTGATTAATCAATGAGATTGATTGATCAATTAGTGGGATCAAATAATCACTGGGATTGGTTTGTTAGTCAATAGATTTAATTGAATAATCAATGGGATTGATTGATTAGTCAATGGATTTGATTGAATAATCAATGGAATCAATTGATTAGTTAATGTGTGAGAGGATAATTAAATAATTAATTAATTATTGGAGGAATGTGCAAGTAAATATTGAATTACTAAATAAAAGTTTATTTATTAATGGATTATGTTGAGTCAAAATTGGGAAATTAAATAATTAATTTAATTATTTAATCTATAAGTGGGAAAGTGGTTTAATTAAATAATTTGATAACAATTGTTTAATATAAGAAGGGTTTGATGTTAATTAAATAATTAATGACAATTATTTGATTAAAATAGAAGAATAAGTGAAGATAGCGACATAAATAAATAAATAAGGTTTATTTAATTAATTAGGAAGAACAATGTTAATTAGGACATTATTAAATAAGTAGGATTTATTTAATTAGTCAGAAATTATGAATTAAAAGGAATTAATTAAATAATGTAAAATGAATTAATAGTAAAAAATGATATTTGTTAATAATTAAATAATTAGGTATTATTTAATCATTTAGGGAAAAGGAGTGAAAATTAGTAAAAAGGTGTTGCTCATAGATTAGGACAATTTCGGGTATCTACAGTCATGATGTGGGACCTATGTAGTTGACTATGTGAAGAAAACATGTGTTACACAGTTGGATTGTGTTGCTAGTACATTTTGTGGTGATAATGGTGTCATGGATGTTCTTTTCACTTTAGGGACTTTGGCATGACATGATTTTTTATGTAGGTGCATTGTTGGTGGTGTTAAATTGAATCCTATTTCATTCATTGTGGTGAATCTTCTTGTCTTGAGGATCATGGTTTTACTTTGCTTCTTGGGATATTATGTTGTATTTGAGTTATTTTATTGTGTGAGGGCCTTTGGTTGATCTTTATTGAGGAGATTTTTATCACAATGTCATGGATATCTTGATTACATGTTTCAATGGGAGCTAGTGACAATGATGGTTTTGTAGTGTTGTATCTTCTTGGTTTGGAGATCATGGTTTGTACTCTTCCATTTAGGAGCTTGATGTTGAGCTCTTTGATTATATTAGGTACATGGAGTATCTTAATTTAGAGGATGGTTTTCATGATTCCATGGATATCTTGGTATCATGGTCCAATGGGAGCTTTTAGCGATGATATAGATTCACCATTTGATGGTAGATGATCTTCTTTGTAAGATATGGTTATCTTTTTGTGGTATGTAGATGTTGAAAACTTGGTTAGTCAGTGAGAACTCTTTAGTCTTTGGTTGAGATGTCATAATTTTTATTGTGACATCTAATCATTTTTTTGATAGGATGGCTATGTATTATGTCACGATGTACTCTTGATCATACACTAGAGTTTTGGCATGATATAGATGCATGATATGTTCGTTGGAGCATACAATCTTCTTTTGAGGAGATATGAGATCATGATGTCATGACGTGTTCTTGATTATTAAGATTGGATCTTTGATATTGGTCTTGGTTGGTTCTCTTGGTAGTGAGTACATTGATCATTTTCTTGGGAGCTTCATGGTGATGATATGTTACATTTGGAGTCTAGCATGGATTGATTGGTTATAGGTACTCATGGATACTTGGAGACATAGGTGAGGCTAGGTGATATGTTGGGATTGGAGACATGTGTTGACATGACTACTCATTATTGAGGTTTTAGCTCGAAGTCTGAAGAGCCTACACCTTGGTTGGATGTGAGTTCAACATGGACCTATGAAGAGATTGTTATTAGATGAGTCATGATGCCTTGGATATCTTAGAGGAGACCTATCATTCCCCACTCTTGGTCTACTCAATGGTTTATCATCTGAGAGGAATTTCCCATTGTTACTTTTATGTGCATTATGCTTTATGCTTTATCTTCTCATGCATAAGGATCTTGAGCTATGGTTGACTAGTTCTAGATGGTTCATTTGAGGAGTTTTGGCATGTTTATATCTTTATAAATTGAGATATTGTTCATTAATTCTAAATTTAGGAGATGCTATTGTGATTATTCCCTTACTTTGGGGATGTGTAATGATTTAATCTTCCTTTGGTTTGATATTCATACATCTTGGTTATTGTTAGATGTGGATAGTGTTATTCTCTTTGGGGTTTTATGGAGAAGATCATACTTATCAACTTAGCATTTAAAGGTGTGTGTAGGACATGCTATAGGTTTTGATTTGCATGTTCTCCCTTTGGTATTGTTCTACTTCCTAGATGTTTGTATTCACATGACATTAGATTTGAGATCTTGTGTGGAGCTATGGTGATCACTATGTTTGTGGTCATGTGTTTTTCATTATTCTTTGCTGATGACATGGAGGTTCCTTTATTTTTTTCCTTTGTTGGGTGTGGAGAACATGGGAGAGATATAAAGTCTTGTGGTGAAAGATGGATTGCAACATATTGGTTTACAAGATTTTCATATCTTTGTGGATGTTCCTTGGTACTACATGATGCTGGTTAAAATTCTATGTATTGATATTAGTGGATCTTTGGTTGACTTGATAATTTTAAAATTTGAAATTACCTATGCAGTGGGAGTTCTTAGATGTGTATGTTCATTATATGACATATTTGACACTTGGAGCTTGTGATTGCATGTTATGGGTTGTATATGTTGATGGAATGAGGTTCACTTGTTATTATTTGTATACCATTGAGGTATGGATAGTTGGATGTATTACCATTTTTGTGGGTGCTATTTTCAACTATGATGATTATATCTTGGAAAATTTTGATGCATACTTGTTACCTTTGGATTGAGTGTTTATGTATTGGGATATTAGTTAGAGATAGGAATTATGCTTCTTTGTGATAGATAGTGTGGCATCTCTATGGATGACTTATTATCTTTATGTGTTGACATGATAGAGGATGGGAGCATTCATTCTTGAGATGGTGGTCACATTGATTCTTGTTGCAGTTATCTTGATGGAGCACATGAAGCACTTTGATTCCTTGATGGTATATGTGGCTATGGGTATTGTTCCCTTGTTCATGTTTGAGTTTACTTATTTACCCCTTATGCAATGTATACAAAAAGTGAGAGTGTTAGGAAAAGGTGTGTTTTCCACCTTGCATAATTTTATGTTGTAATATTTATATATTATGTGGTACTAGGGAATCTAGGGATGCATGCATCACATGGGATAGTATTCTTGGGGTCGCATTATGTATTGTATCTAATATTAGATTAAATATTTAATGTGGGGTTGCAAATGAGAATAATATTTAATGTTGGGAAAAATTAGTACCAATATTAAATTTGGGGGTTAATGGTTTTGTAAGCTCATGGTATTAGTCACATGGTTTTAAATAATACCACTTGGTAGTTTTGTGTGATTTTTTTATTATAAAAGAAAACACATGGGTAGTTGTCTAAGGTTGGAAGGTTGGCTGGTTGAGAGTATCTCTTGTTATAATTTGTGAGGGTTGAGTCATGACATGGGATGTGTGGTTACATGATTATTAACATAGAGTTCTTGTAGAGGGATTTTTGTTTCAAAGGTGATCATGGAGAACTTTGAAGATGTATTGTAATGTTTATTGCTGAATAATACATGAGTGATGAATGATTTTGGAGGCTATATTTTTCCCTCTTGAGGGTTTTCCTAGGGTATATATTATATCATCTTTGATGGTATGTTATCTATTCTTTTTCATATGGATTTTGAATACTTGTTTACCAATATTTCTCTATTTGGTTTATGTGGAAATTATCTTAGGTGGATACATATTTACTTTCATTTTTTTCATTGAGCTTAATGAGAAAGCATATTATGGTGAAACTTAAAAACCTTTCACTTGCAACAAACAATTAAACATAGTAAGACAAACCTCTAAGGGAAAAAATGCTCCATCATTATCTAAGGAAGAAAATAGGAATCTTGACCTTCTCATCATACTTGAGTATCAAGAAAAATCCTCTATCTTAATGGAAGAATCACAAGAAGAAAACATAGGAAAAACCAAAAATCTTAAGATCACATATTTTGTAGGATATTTATCACCACAAGAGAATAAATACTTCATGAAATTATTTGAAAAAAGAACTTTAAACTTTGCATGGTCTTATGTAGGCATTCCAAGTCTTGACGTTGCCTTAGTGGTTCACCATTTGATAGTTTTTCCTAATGCAAAATTGGTAAAGATTTTTTTTTCAAGGTGAATCCTCAATTAGCCTTATTGTTCAAGGTGGAGCTTCAAAATTTGTTGGATATTGGATTCATTATACCTATTTATTATCTTGAGTAGGTTTCCAACCTAGTTCCAATTAACAAACCCACTAGGGGCATCCACATATCTACAAATTTCAGAGACATTGATGTAGAGAAGGGGTTGAGGTTGTCTAACTAGACAAAATTCAATTATTCTTAAACAAATTTCCCACTTTGCAAACCCTAACTTAGTGTTTCTTTACCAATCATTCAATATTGCTTGTAACACATCAAACAATGAATTTTGGGCATATCTTTTAGAGAAGGCATCAAACCCATGAAAGGAATACCTTTTAGGATACCCTTTATTCTTTTCTTGTACATATAAACTTTGTGCATATACTTTTTTCAGAACATACCCTCCTAAAATGGACTACTATGCTGCCCCTTAAGCTCAATTAGGCCTCTTTTACAAAGTGTGTGGTATTCTTTTCCCAGATCACCAATATTCCCTCCTAGACCTTGGAAAGGTCTCATACGGTCTCAAAATATATATTTTATCACTTGAATCAACCACCAAATCACCTAACCACAAAACCCTACTCCTACTTATCAAAACTAGCCTAATACATTGAGATATTAGGCTAGGGCTTGCACAAATAGGGCCCTAAATCCATCCCCTACAACTACCAACCTACTAAACATGAAAATAAACCTATCTAGTGCCATTACAATTATTTTTAGTAATTTCCACCATTGGAATGGTGATTTATTCCATTTTCTTGCTCAAACCCTCTTGCTTGAGGGTTTTCATACCACTTCTAGTAAATTGCTTATAAAAACTAGAAAACTTTATGAAAGAATCTTAGACCAATTCCAAATCAAAGCTAGTTCATGCCTCCATAATATTCAATGCAATTTATAACATTATCTCATAGTTAGAAACCGTAAATAACGTTGTAGCAACAAATTTCTTAGAAAACACAGAAAATTGAAGTTATTTTAGTGCTTGTGCATCAAAACTTCCAACAGAACCTTCCCTTGAACTGTTGTAGGAATATTTAAACTTGAAAAACCACAAAAAAATGGTTCTAACCAAATTTTGAACTACATGACCATTCATCTTCCTTACATGACAAAATTTGCAAAGTTGTAAAGCAACTTTTGACAACATTTTACACATCTTTACAAAACTTGACAACTCAATTACAACTGACCCCAAACGACATGAAAACATTGGAAATGGTCTATTATTACCTTATTATATCCACCATGACTCTAAACACCTAAAAACCAAACATTTGACCATATTGACCAAAATTGACTAGGTGCCCTTGCACCAGACATAAACAAAGCTTGTTATAAAGATGATTTTCCCCTACCCAACATAGACATGATTGTGGATTTAACAAATGGACATGAAAATATATCCTTAATGGATGAATTTCTTAGGATATAATCAAATCCATATCACCACTAAAGATCAACATAACACAAATTTCAATTTCCCTTTGGTAATTTTTTGTTGGAATGTTATACCTTTTAGTTTAAAGAATTTAGGGGCTACCTATCAAAGAGAAATACCAACAATATTTCATGAAATTTTTCATAGTATCATAGAATATTGTGTGGATGATTTAATAGAAAAATTCATCACAATAGATTCTCTCTTAGCCATCCTTGCAATAATTTTTAATAGGTTATAAGAATATCAAGTGAGATTAAACCCAAAAAATGTGTCTTTGGTGTAGCTTCTATGAAATTTCTTGGATATATTGCTTTCCATAGAGGAATTAAAGTATATCTAACTAAAGTTAAATCCATAGTTGTCATGCCTCCTCTAACTAATCTAAAAAAAATGTGTAGCCTTCAAAGAAAAATTCAAGAAATTAGAGATTTCATAGCTTAACGAGCAGACAAGTGTAAACCTTTCACACATATTCTACACAAAAATGTCACATTAAAATGGGATGAGAAGTGTCAAAAGGAATTTCAAAAATTAAAATATTATTTGACCTCACCTCTAATTTTAATGCCACCTATTCAAGGAAAACCTTTTCTATTATACATCTCAACCACTACAATTGCATTAAGTGCTCTCCTCACACAAAATGGTGATATATGAAAGGAGAGAGCTATCTATTATATTAGCCATACATTGGTTGGATACAACCTTAATTACACTTCAATAGAAAGGAAAAATTTAGTTTTTTTATTTACATCACAAAGATTGAGACATTACATGCTTAATCATCAAACACAGATCATCTCTAAGGTGGATCATTTAAAGTACCTTTTATCTAAGGCTTCTCTAACTGGCCGAATGAAAAAGTGGGTCATGCATTAAGTAAATTTGACATTGAGTATGTGGATCATAAAGCTATCAAAGGAAAAATCATTTCTGATCAATTGATAGATGCACCTTTAGAGGTGGACCATTCCCTTATTTCAAAATTCCTAGATGTGATAATTTTTAACATCAAATATTTATGATTGTGGATATTATATTTTGATGGCTCTTACCCTCAACATGGATCTAGGGACATAATTATATTCATCACTCCACAAGGTGATTATATCCCAAAATCATATAGGCTTACTTTCCCTTGCACAAACAATATTGCATAATATGAAGCTTTAATCACTGGGCTTATAATGACTATTCAATGAAAAATAGAGGCACTTCAAGTTTATGAAGATTCAAAATTGGTTATAAAAAAGGTAAATGATGATTATCAAATAAAAAATGAAACATTTCTCCCCTATAAGAGGATGGTAGACAGTTTTAAACAATAATTTTAAATGATCACTTTTGAACAAATCCCAAGATTAAATAACAAGTTGTTGATGCTATGGCTACCATCGGATCTCTCTTGGACATGCCTCATACTACTCATCACTCTTAGTTCCTAGTAGAGAAAATTTCAATCCTAGATTTTCATGTTGTTGATCTTCACATTTTATCATCCTTGGTGATACCCTCTATCAAAGGACTCTTGATGATATCCTCCTTAGGTGTCTAAACTCAAAAGAAGCTAAAAATAACTTGCATGAGGTACCAATTTTATATGTGGGGCTCATTCTAGTGGACCTACACTTGTGAAAAAATTAAAAATTGGATATTATTTTCCCAATATGGAACAAGATGCAAACAAAATTGCTGAAAAATATTGTTCATGTCAACAACATGGAGATTTGATTCATGCACCTACCCAGGAGTTGTTGGTTGATTTTCTTGCAAACCAGGTTGGTCTCCTATTCTACCTATGGAGTAGCCAACTCCAATCAAGGGAAACTTGGAGGACCTAGACCAACTGACAAGATCAAAAGATCTTCAGCACTTTAGGCTCTACAGAACCAGGGCGGGTATACCCACACAATGCCTCAAAAAAGACCAGACATTTCTTCTTATAGCAGATAACTCCTGATGTCAAGCATTGAGGACCTCAACTGGGGCTAGATTCTCAATAGCTCAACCTTGAAACAACCAGGAGGTAGGGAAAGATATTAAACAAAAGATATTCAATAATTTTGAAAGGTTTTCTGAAAGGAACAGACTACAGAACAGATCAGTGCCTAATCCAGGGTCATGGAGTGATACACAAAAGATGGAATTCATCTACGAACAGAAATCAATCAGTGGATTTTGTTTTGCTAATGCCTTACATCAGCTATTAGTGCCTTACACTGATAATTCGGCTCTTGTATCAACTAGACTATTCTTACCAAATCCAACCTGCAAACAAGTAATCACTGCTATCTATTCAAAGTATTTAACTGCTTCCTTGAAGCAAACCTATCAACAAATAACACAATCCCATGAAGTATGAGAAGATGAACAAAAAAACCTTATGCATTTATTCAAATGATTAAAAGCCTACAAATGTGGAGACAATCTGATGATATGCATGAAAGATAAGCATCTTCATGTATTCCTGCTTAACTAATTGCATTTATATAGGAATTCAACATTACAATTTACAGACTCAAAAATGACCTAAGACCAAACCCTAATCTATCTCAGGCTAATCCCAGAACTCAGAAAAATGGAACTGAACCAAGGGAACCAAACCCAAGGGACCGAACCCTTCACACTGGCCATGAAATCTCCCTTTATAGGAATAGGGAGAGCAACAAGCAACTGGCCAGGGAAATTACATGTTAGCAATTGACTGGACAAACCCTAAAATAGTTCTCAGGCCAAGTCACCAGTCCACCACCAACATCAGGACTACATTGAATGTTCATGTCAAGTGAATCCATGAGAAAGCTCGATGTAGATCCGATCAGGTCAAATTTGGTAGGACAAACATGGGCGACCTTGGCGACCAGAACAAGTCTGTTAGCCAACATCAAATCAGCCCAAGAATCTGCACACCCATACCTTTGAACATGCCATCCCATTCTTAGAGTTTCCATAAATGCAAATTCAGTGGATCCAACGACCCTCCATCTACCACCATCAAGTCTTAGTTCTTAGGTCTTCACGCGCAAACACCTTTGAAACCCTGATTGTGCGAAAATGAATATTGGCTATCGATCAACAGTGATTGGGTGGCTATCTTTTAAAATCTTCATTAGCTATTGAACCAGGCCACCACATATGATTCCTGCACCCACCGTTGATTAGATGCCAGTCATCTAGGGACCGTCAATCTCCATTTAAATATATGCACTGCAACGTGAGTTCAAAGGTGGGGTCCATGTGACACGTGGCGGGCAGACGCTCTCCTTGCAAAGCATAAAGATCAGGCAAGTCACATGAGTGCTCAGGCGATGGTCGTCAGATCATAATGATGGTTGCTTGTGGACCGCTGATTTATGTTGGGAGAAACAAGGGCTCCATCGTCAACAAAACATAAAGAGGTCGGGGAGACCTCTCAGCGAAGTCACCACGGCCGAAATGGAGTTACACCGAAGGGTAACATAATCGGTGAGACACGGAGGGGTCGGGGAGACATCTCCCCGACACATCAAGCAGGGACCATCAAACAAAAAACCATGGAGAGACATCACGAAGTCGCCAAGAGATCACAACGAAACCAAAAAGTCACACTGAGAGCATGGCGGGGTCGGCGTAACAAAATGAAGTCGGCCAGACTGCAAGAATTCATAGCGAAGAGAAGCCAATGCTCGCCCAGAGGTCCCCGTGCTTGGTGAGATGTCACAGCAAAAAGAAATGTCTCATCGACTGAAAACCTTAGTCAGCAATTCAGCGGACCAGACTAGGAAAGCATGTCATGGTAACCATCAGGTAACTTTTTCATCATGGCCATTGATTATCAACACGTGCACAAAGGAAGTCATACCAATAGCTCAACCGTTAACCTGGGAGGACTTCAACGTCAGGGAAAGTTACACCGAGAACCAAAGGGGGCCGCCACAGTTGGCAAGACAAGCTAGGGTCACCAAGACATCTCCTCGACAAAACCAACACAAACCGAGAAGATAAGGCCTCGAGGAGACAAGCAGGGGTCACCAAGATGTCACCCCGAGAGCCAAAAGTCACGCCGAAGAGAAAGATAGGCGGAAAGGGAACCAGACTGAGGTAGAGTCAGAGCTGGAGTGGGGAACAAAAAGGAACAAAAGAGACTAGGACCAAAAACCATCTCGTCCCCGCCTCTGCAAAAGACCGTAGAGGCAGAGCCGGAACCAAAACAAAACCAAAAAGCCACGGGGTGGAGACAAGAGGAAAACCGAAACAAGCAGAGCCGAGGCCAGAACGAAACCAGAAAGTGAAACACAAGCAAGGTTCCAAAATCGGTTTCCACTCTGATCCTGCCTCTGCCAGAGGAAACAAAAGTTGAAAGGAAAAGTAAAGGCACGAAACCGGAGGTGGAATGAAACCTGAAAGAGGAGCGAAAGACAAAATCCTGTTCCTGATTTCACTCCAATCCCGCCTCCTCCAGACAAGGAAAAACACAAGGCAAGGAAGAAAAGGAAGATCTAGCCACCAGAGACATGAAGACATGGCACGCTGAGCTCAACCCTTGTGGGAGCCCATTTACCCCACGTGCCAAAAAGATAGAAAATCCCAAGCTAAATATTTGTTAGGGAAATCAAAGGAAAACAACTAGAAAATGAGAGACAACCAAAATAGGCACTAATAGGAGTTACAACCAATAACTAATCCTTGGCCTTTTCATAATGGGAAATCAAAATTGTAAGAAAAATCCACCCCCTCATCCAATGGTCATAAGTTCATTATCACCATCATTGAGTATTTTACGGAGTGGGTGGAAGCCATTCCATTATCCAACATTACTAAAAAGCCAAATAGCTAAATTTATCCTAAACTATATCATTTTTAGTTATGGTATTCCTCATGCTAAAATCATGATGTTCATGATATTTGTCACCAATTCCATATCCAACATTACTTTTCCACCCCTTATTATTTACAAGTTAATGGTCAAGCTGATCTCTCAAATAAAACTATATTGAAAATTCTTAAGAAAACAATCAATAAAGTTGTCGTGATTGGCATTTGGTACTTAATCCTACCTTATGGGATTATTGCATTGGTATCCACACACCTATAGGATCCAATCCATATTCCCTAGTCTTTGGAACTAAAGCCATTTTTTCTATTGAGTTTGATCTCCTCCCTTAAGGGTGTCTTTAAAACATTTCATTGAAGAGGAAGAGTATTGAGTATATAGGCTGCATGAACTTGAGTTATTAGATAAAATAAATCTTAATGCATTAAATCATTTACAAGCTTATCAAAGCCGCCTTCATTGTAACTATAAAAAAAAGATAAAAAATTAAAAGTTTGGAATTGGAGACATGGTCCTATATGAAAATCAAAATAATAAAAAAATATAGAGAAAAGAAAGGAAATTTTGAACCTAATTCGTTGGGGCCTTTTATCATTATAGAGAACTATGGTTCTAGAGCTTATAAACTTGGTACACGTCAAGGGAAACCATTAGAGGAGCCTATTAACAATATTAATATTAAGAATTTTTATGCATGAACCTTGGGGTATCTCATTGAATAAGACAACTAAGAGGGGGGTGACCTAGTTTTCATAGATTTAAACCTTAATTCATTCACTGAAACTAATCCTTAACACTAATTAAATGATTAAACATTAAATGAAAGTGAAAAAATTGAATACCATAAAAAAAAAATCAACACTAGATTTACGTGGAAAACCCAGTAAGGGAACAACCACAATGAGGATTAACTCACACTAGAGAGAATATAAAAACCAATTACAAGAGGCTCATTGCTTGAGAAACAAGGCTTGCTACCAAAATAAGGAATCACTGTCTAGATCAAGACTCACTATCCAGTAGGTCAAAAAACTCAGAGGGATGAATGCCACAGAGATACAAAGAAGATAGAAGAGATATGTTATAGAGAAAAGACAATGTCACTATAGCAAATAAATCCACCACAATTCACTCAACCACTTGCAGACATGCATGAATGATAGAGTACACCTTCTGCTCATTGCATCTAGAAACTTAGCATTTATGCTTCACACTGATTTTCCACACTCACATCACACACTCACTGATTAGCTTTAGTCTCACATCTATCTTCTCTACTTATTTACACTTATCTCTCTTTTGCTTTCCTTACTCTTTTCTTCACCACTAACTCATTTTGTATTTATACCATCTTCAACTTTGAAACATATCCAAAGTTGGCCATCAAAAATTAAATTCAAATTATGTTAGAACCAAAGTAGCCTATGGGGAATTAGAATGAGGGTGACCCAAACACACACTTGATAAGGACCCAAATAGATCCAACATGCTTCATCAACTCTGAAGATAGTGTTCAACACAATGTCGACCAAACTAGTGTAAAACACATAGAATAATGATGCACAAACCTTTCAGATACCAAAATTATCTTCAATACAATAAAAAAAACTCAACTCTAGAACCACAAGCCATAAGACTTTACCAAAGAGAAATTCAGACCAACAACATTCCTCCTAGACCTCAACTAGAAACACAAAAAACCATAGTTCACAACTGGTGAAGATAAATTGCACTGTACAATGAATCAACATCATCTTCTAACGACCATAATCAACATATCTGAATTGCACAAACATAGGAGAAAATCCAAAAGCAAAATATAGAGCAACCGCTAAACACCTACAATCCTCCTTCAATACAATTTTTTCAATATCCTCGACATATAAAACCAATAACCTGTAACCATGACATTAATGACAACAACTAGTTGATAACCAATTGACCAGTTGACATCAATGACAACACCTTCATTTTTCCCATTCTTGCAACAATCTCCCCCTTTGTCATTAATGGTAGCACATGATGTGAAAAACCATCAAAGACAACATACTAGCTCTGAATACACTTCTCAAGCTTTTTCTTTCTATTTTCTCCCCCTTAGTAGATAATCTTTTATATCCTTCCTCCTTTTTTTGTGTTTTTTTTTCACATTCATCCTCTCCTCTTTTTCACATGCTTCCTCTCCACCTTTGACATCAATGGAAAACACAAAATATACTTTCCATTGATTTCCTCTTTGACATTAAAAATAGATTACTCACAATGACAACACTTGACACTACCTTCTCCCCCTGAGAGGTAACCACAAAAACATCAGTCTAGCAGAAAGATAGATCTATAGATCCATCATACTGAGACATCTCCATATGCATCTAGTTCAAGAAAGGAGGGGCAATGACCCCTAACTTCTCTTAGAGATACTAAAAATTATCTTTAGGAAGAGCCTTTGTAAATATATCAACAATTTGATCCTTTGTTGGAACATTCAAGTTTTACTTCATTCTCCATGACCTTCTCTCTCAAGAGATGATACCTAATAGATATATGCTTTGTCCTCGAGTGCATCACTATATTCTTTGAAATGTTAATTGCACTTCTATTATCATAGAAGATAGAAATAGGATCATCATACACCACTATGATATATTTCAATGTCTATTTCATCCATAGAACTTGTGTACAACGTGATGCAACAACAATATTCTCAACTTTAGTGGTAGACAAGGAGATTGAATCTTTCTTTTTACTCAACCATGCCACTAATCTACTGGTACTCTTTTTGTCATCTACACATCCAACCCAATTTGCATCGGTATAGGCACTTAGATTAAAGTCAATATCTCTAGGATACCATAACCCATAATCCAGAGAGCCATTCAAATATTTGAATATTCTTTTAACAGGAGTAACATGTGTCTCCTTAGGATCTTCTTGAAATCTAGCCACAAGATAGAAAACATGCATAATATCTAGTCTAGTAGTAGTCAAATACAATAGTCCACCAATAATATATCTATACTTGCTCTAATCAGCCTTAGGTGAATCATCATCATTACCCAGTTTGTAACCAGTCACCATAGGAGTACATACTAGTTTGGAACCATCCATCCCAAACTTCCTCAAAATCTCTTTCACATACTTAGACTTTGAAATAAAAATTCCTTTCTTTGTTTGATTAATTTGTAGCTGAAGAAATAAATTCATCTCTCCAAACATAGAAATTTCAAATTCTTTCTACATATCTTCCACAAACATCTTACACATATTTTCATTTCCTCCAAAAATAATGTCATCAACATATACAACCACAATCAATATTTTTTCATTGTAAATCTTAAAATACAGATTACTATCAGTCATACCTTTGTTGAAATCTTGTTGAATCAGATACCTATCTAGCCTTTCATACCAAGCTTTAGAAGCTTGCTTCAATCCATATAAAGTTTTCTTCAATTTGCACACCATATCCGATTGATCTGACAACTGAAATCCTTCCGGTTGTTGCATGTAGACCTCTTCTTCTAGCTCACGAAAGAAAAAGTTTCCTAAAAATATATGCCTTCTACTTGTCAGTAACTTTTACACACAAGCCATTCTTTGCTTCTAACCACTTCTCCATTCTCATTCAACTTGTTTCTAAATACCCACTTCAATCCAATAATGTTTTTAACTTTTGGTCTTGGAACCTATTCCCAAGATTGATTCTTCTTAATCTACATAAGTTCTTTAATATCTTCCATCCAATGTTGATCTTTACATGCTTCACTTATAGTTTCTGATTCAATCTCATAAAATAAACATAGATTTACTTCAGCAACAGATCTACTTCTATTCAATACTCCTTTAGTCTTATCTCCAATAGTTTGATTTTTTGAATGATTCTTCTACGCATATCTAGGTGTCTTAGGGCACACCATCAGAGCTTCTTCTTCTCTTTCATTCTATTCATTTTGCTTCTCTTGCTCATCCTTTTCCCATTCTTCCACAACCTCTTCAATTCTTACAAAATCAGGTTCACCAGATACATATCCATCAATGCCAATTGAATTCTTGGTTGTTTCATCAACCTTGATATTTTCACTTTCTACAATCTTCCTCATTATTTTATTGAAACATCTATATGCTTTGATTTTAGTAGAATATCTAAGAAAAATTCCTTCATAACTTGCATCAAAATTTCCTAAAGTTTCTTCATCTCTTCTAATATAACATTTGCTTCTAAATACCTTGAAATACTTAACAGTATGAATTCTTCCATGCCATATCTCATAGGGGGTATTTGTACTATTTTCTCTTGCTTGAAATCGATTAAATATGTAAACATTAGTATGAATAGATTCTTTCTAGTAAACTTCTAGTAAACTAGCCTCATTAGTCATTGATCTAGCGACCTCTTGAACTATTATACTTTTTCTTTCAACAATTCCATTCTGCTGAGGACTTCTCGGAGCAGATAACTATCTCTTTATTCCATACACTTCAAAAAAAATATTAAAATCATGGGAGGTGAATTCTCCACCTTTGTTAGACCTTAACCATTTTATCCTCAAATTCACTTCATTTTCAAAATAGCTTTGAATATCTTGAATTTATCTAATGCATATGATTTCTCTATAGGGAATGTAAGCCATGTATATCTAGAATAATCATTAATCAAAATAATAAATTAATTTTCACCTTTTATACTTCTCACTCTTGTAGGACCATAGAGATCTGTATGAATTAAATCCAATAATCCAATAGTAGATTGTTCCTTTGATTTGTAATGACTTCTTGCTTGCTTTCCAAATTGATTTTTTTTGCAAATAACATTTATAGGCTTTGTAATCCTTGGTAAATCTCACATGACCTGAAAAACACTAATCCTTGCTAAGTTATCAAATTTTATGTGACACATTCTTTGATGCCACAACCAACTGTCATTAATCTGAGTCATAAAGCATAATCCATCACCACCCTTAGGTTGATAGATATTTCCTTGAGATTTCTTTCCTATTGTAATTAGTGTTACAAATCCTTTTCAAATCTCACATATCTCATCCTTAAACACAAGATCATATCCCTTATTGCACATCTATCCAACACTCAAAAGATTATACCTTAAACCCTTAACATAGTAGACATCATCATTATTATTCTTGCCATCAAAATTATTGAACCTATCCCACAAATTTTAGTACCAGTGTCATCTCCAAACATAACCAAGCCTCCATATTATTTTTTAATTTTAAAAAACTTACTTTTATCACCATTCATGTGATGTGAACAACCATTGTCAACAACCCAATAGTTCTTTTCTTGTTTAGCATGTAGGGCATAGATAACCGTACCTTCATTTTTCTCCTTTTTTAGAGGTCTTTCCTTCACCTTTTTTTTTAGAATCAACAGTACGTTCATCCTTTATATCCAAGAACAAGCATTCATTTTCATTAGGATCTTCATAATCAGAATCTTCATTAGATATACTAGCATTCTCATTCACATAATAATATTTGTTGATCTTCTTTCCTTTCTTTTCTTTCTCATATCTTTGTTTATTCCTCTTAGCTCTTTCTAGACATGTTGTAGCATAATGACTTATTTCTACACAACTAAATAATTTAAAGGGTAACTTACCTTCATACTTACTAGATCCTTTCCACATCCTTCTCACAAAGTTAGGTTCTATTTCATCAAGAATTTCTTCATCTAGATCTTCAACTTTTGTAGCTTTAAAAGCAGTCTCTGATTTGCATCCATTCCTCAAATTCAACTTCCTCACCTCATAAGATGTCAAAAATCCCAACAATAGATCTTTAGTGTAGGCCTTATAGTTTATACTCAATTGAATAGCACACACCTTCTCATTGTAAGAATCAAGGAGAGTTATAATAATTTTCCTTACAATTTTGGTTTCATCTACAGTAGCACCAATTCCTCACATTCTGGCTACTATCTCATCCAATCTGTGTACATAAGCTTTAACATTCTCATCTTTAGACATATGTAGAAGCTCAAATTGTGTCTCCAAATTATCTAATTTTTTCTCTTTGAATCTTTCATCACCTTTATGTGCCCTTTCCAAAGCATCCCAAACTTCCTTAGCAATCTTCAAATTTTGAACCTTAATCAACTCAAAATGTATCAGACTGTTCTTCAAAATGTACTTCACCTTATTATTCACTTCATGTGCTTTGATCTCATCAGCCATACTTAGACCATTAGCAAGAGGAGTGTAAGGATTCTTGTAAGGTTTCTCTCCACAATATCCTAGATAGCATAATGAGTTCCATCTAACCTCGGATAATCAGAAGTCATTTTTCCAACCATCCTGAACCTTCCTCAAGCGGTTAAAATCTTCACCAAAGAACCAAGCTCTGATACCAATTGTTGAACAAGAAAATTGAGAGGGGGGTGAATCAATTTTCATATATTTAAACCTTAATTCATTCATCGAAACTAATCCTTAACATTGCTTAAATGATTAAACATTAAATGCAAGTGTAAAAACTGAAAACCATTACAAAAAGACAACACCAAATTTACGTGGAAAAACTAATATGAGAAAAAAAAGGTGAGGATTAACTTACACTACAAAGAATATCAAAACTAATTACAAGAGGCTCATTGCTTAAGAAACAAGGCTCGCTACCAAAACAAGGACTCACTGTCCAACAGGGCTAACAACCCAGAGGGCTCATTTCCATAGAGATACAAAGAAGATAGAAGATATATGTTACAAAGAGAAGATAATATCAATGTAATAGAGAAATTGACCACAATTTTCTCAAGCACTTGAATACATGCATGAATGATAGAGTACGTCTTCTACTCACTGCATCCAAAAACTCAACATTTAGGATTTTCACTAAGCTACCACACTCACATTAGACACACTCACTAATGAGCATCAATATTGCATCTGTCTCCTCTATTTATTTTCACTTATCTCTCTTTCGCTTGCCTTTTTTCTTCACCACTAACCCATTTTGTATTTATACCATCTTCAAATTTAAAACATATCCAAATTTGGCCATCCAACATTAAATTCAAATTAGGTCAAAGCCAAAGCATCCTAGGGGGAATTAGAATGAGGGAAGCCCAAACACGCGCTTGATAAGGACCCAAATAGATCCAACATGCTTCATCAACTCTGAAGATAGTGTTTAACACAAGTTCGGCCAAAACAGTGTAAAACACATAGAATAATGATGCACAAACCTTCTAGATATCAAAATTATCTTCAATACAATCAAAACATCTCAACTCTAGAAATGCAAGTCAAAAGAATTTACCAAAGAGAAATCTGGACCAACAACATTCGTCTTATACCTCAACCAAAAACACAAAAAACCATAGTTCACATCTAGTGAACATAACTTGCACTGTACAATGAATCAACAACATCTTCTAACAACCATGATCAACATATCTAAACCACACAAAAATAGGATTAAATCCTAGAGAAAAACTTAGAGCAACCACTAAACACTTGCAATCTCCCTTCAATACAATTTTCTCAATATCCTCGACATATACAACCAATAACCTGTAACCATGACATTAATGAAAACAACAACTAGTTGATAACCAATTGACCATTTGACATTGATGACAATACCTTCATTCTTCCCATTCTTGCAAAAATCTCCCCCTTTATCATTGATGGCAACACATGATGTGAAAAACCATCAAAGACAACATAATAGCTTTGAATACACTTCTCAAGATTTTTCTTTTTGTTTTCTCCCCCTTAGTAGATAATATTTTATATTCTTCATCTTTTTGTTTATTTTATCCTATTTTTGTTTATGTTCTTTTTTTTCACATGCTTCCTCTCCCCCTTTGACATCAATGGAAAAGGAAAAATATATTTTACATTGATTTCTCCTTTGACATTAAAAATATAATACTCACAATGACAATACATGACATTACCTACTCCCCCTAAGATGTAGCCACTGAAACATCAAACCAAAAGAAAGATAGATCTATAGATCCACTAGATTGATGAATCTCTATTGGAAATATATGCCTCAATCATCATAGGCTGTAACATCTACTGGAGCAAAGTCAGTATGACATCTATCATGTCTGGCCAACTAGCAGCATTGATACATTGTGATTTGTATAGGTCGTTGTGACCTAGCTTCTGTCTCATCGAACGTTCCTATTGCTGTGACATTTTTGTGTTCGCTATGATCTCTTACCACCCGTGGAGACCTTTGGCCGATAGGCCATTTGATCGGATAGCGGGGAGAGTCTTGGATGTTCGCTATGAGCTCTCAGTGATATAGTTGTCTCGCCGACAATGTGTCATGTTGAAGTCTTTGGGGAGAGTCTAGGGTGTTTCGGTAAGAAGTCTTAACGATACGAATGTCTCACCGAAAACTTTATCCGAGAGACATCAGGGTGACTTGAACTCTTGGCGACAATTGGTGTGTCACATTGACGGTATACACTCAGAGCAGAACAAAGGTCTCGGTGTGAGGTCTTAGCGATGCACAAAGGTCTTGCCGATAGTAGTATGGTTTTGGAGTAATATATGAAAGCTCAATGAAACCTTTTGGTGAAACATATGTCTTTCTGATCGTTCGGTGCTCAGTGAAACATAAAGATCTCAGAGTAAACTCTCAACGAAGGACGATAGTCTCGGCGACTGCTGATGGTTTCAATGCAACTTAATGATAGCTCGATGAAACCTCTTGGCGAGTGGTAAGTCTTGCCGATAGGGATGTTGAGATCATTGTGACTTTGAATATCGGTATGTGGTCTCACCGAAGAGCGATAATCTTGCCGAATGGAAAACTCACATCTATGAGACTTGTGGAGCTTCGGTATGATGTCTCAGCAAAAGCGATATGTCTTGGCGACATGGCGAAAGCTGAGTAATAGCTCTCAGGACTCGTTGTAACATCTTGCCGATAGGTAAAATCTTGGTGATATCAAATATGAAGTCTTTGGGCATTAGGGAGACACTTCTTGTGTCTCACCGACATGCCGATACATTGTGAAGCCGTTTGACCGAGTGAGACTATCCTATGTGGCTTGTTATCAACCAATAGGAGAAGCCGAATGGGAACCATTGGAAGGCAGTCTGTTGTGACAGTTCTATGAGGAAGTTCAACAGACAGGGGAATGCCATGAATATAGTTTGTAGTTGCAGATGCTCGGGGGTTCGATGGTTGGTTTGATCAACAAGTGTGTGAACAGTTTGAATTGTATCAGAGTGAATTCTATTATGTGTAGACTATAATGTGATGGTTCCTGTACAAGATTGATCATAGTGAAAGCTATTGTAATATGACATCAGAAAGATAAGTCAGAACATTTGTATGTAATCTCCATTACTGTAATACAAAGTGATTTCTCTTGGTGTGGTGGGTTTTTCTCCCGTAAGGGTTTTCCCATGTAAATCTGGTGTTCATCTGTGTTTGTCTAATTCTTTGTTTCTGATATTTAGTTCATAGTGCATCTTAATTGTATCTGCATTCTTCCCTAAGGTATTGACGTTAGGAGAGTTGTTTCTCCATCTAATTTTCCTTACAAGTGGTATCATAGCCTAGCCAGTTGTGTTATTCTTATGGGTACGTTGGGTTTTTTGTGTCAATTTCCATTTAGTGGGAGTCTTATTAAAGTTTTTCAATTTCTAATTACAGATTGAGATGGCTAGCACGTGAGGAAAGATTGAAATAGAGAAGTTCAATGGCGGCAATTTTGAATTGTGGAAACTTAAGATGGAGGATCTCTTAGTGGATCGTGATCTTTGGATTGTCGTGTTTGGAGTGAAACCTATAGGCATGAAGCAAGAGGATTGGGACCTTGTAGATAGAAAGTCTAAGGGGCTAATAAGGCTCTATTTGGCAGACTTCGTTCTTCTCAATGTGCATGAAGAGAAGACTGCATCTTCCTTGTGGAAGAGACTGGCATCTATTTATTAGGGGAAGTCTTTGGTGAATAAACTTGAGAAAGAAGCTGTACTCTTTGAGAATGCAGGAAGGAGGGTTTGTAGCTGATCATTTGAACACTTTTAACATGCTGCTTGCTCAGTTAGCATCCGTTGGTGTGAAGACTGAAGAAGAGGATCGCTGTATGCTATTATTGTGTTCTTTGCCAGACTCATGGGATCATCTAGTGATGGCTATTAGGAGTACAACATCTAGTTTCAAGATGGAAGATGTTGTTTCTTTGCTGTCAGAAGAAATGAGAAGGAAGTCTTCTGAGATGGAAAAGGAAGCTCTTGCTATCAGAGGAAGATCAAAAGAGAAAGGAAAGAAGAAGGACAAGAAACCAAAATTAAAATCAGAAGGGAGATCAAAATCTCCTGGCATGAAGTCCAAGGTGAAGTGTTGGAACTGTGGGCAACCTGGTCATGTCTGAAAGGATTGTAAAGAGGAGGAGAAGAAGAAGAAGTATTCTTTCGATAATGACTCTTCTCATAGTGATGCAAACACCTTCATTGCAGCCTTGGCTACACAAGCATCAGATGATGTCTGGCTGATTGATTCTGGAGCATCTTTTCACATGACATCTCATAGAGACTTGTTCACAAATTATGAAGAATATGATGGTGGAAAGGTGTACTTGGCAAGTGATTCAACTTTGGAAATTGTTGGCCGTGGAAGAGTCAGAATTCAATTCCTTAATGGAAGAGTGAAGGGGATAAATGATGTTATGCACATACCAAATCTGGCTCAAAATATACTGTCTGTCAGTAAGCTGAATGATATTGGAGTACAAGTCATGTTCTTTGGAAATGGCTGCAAGATGACTAGAGGTTCAATGGTGGTGGCTGGAGGTGCTCGAATTGGTACTCTGTACAAGCTGGATGCACAGGCTGTTCAATGTAATAGTGTCTCTGTAAAGTCACAGAAAGCTACACATGGAGGTAAAGAGGGAAATATCCCTAATTATGTAAACTCTATGGAAATAAAACTTCTAGTAGAGAAGACTATGCTCTGGCATCATAGGCTAGGCCACATAGGAGAAAAAGGTTTAAAAACCTTGAAGAACAAAAACCTGGTTGAGGGGCTTGAAGATTGTAACCTTGAATTTGAATTCTATGAGCATTGTATATATGGAAAACATCACTGTGTTTCATTTGATTCCAATCCTCATAAATCTTTTGGTTTGCTAGATTATATTCATTCTGATGTATTTGGTCCAGTGGATGTTCCTTCTTTGTCTAAGTCAAGATACTATGTGTCATTCATTGATGATTGTTAAAGAAGAGCATTTGTATATTTTCTGAAAAGTAAATCAAAAGTATTCAGTCGGTTTAAAGAATTTAAGAACCTTGTAGAAAATCAGACTGGAAGAAAAATTAAATGTTTAAGGACTGATAATGGTGGTGAATTTTGTTCTGATGAATTCAAGAGGTATTGCAAAGACCATGGGATTAAAAGACATAAGACTACACCTTATACTTCACAGCAGAATGGAGTTGCAAAAAGGTTCAATAGGATAGTGATGGAGAGAGCACGAAGTATGCTCAGTATTGCTGGCTTGGAGGAGAAATTATGGGCTGAGGTTGTATCTACTACATGTTACCTAATTAATCATTCTCCAAATTCTGCTCTTGTTGAGAAAACACCTTTGGAAGCGTGGTCTGGTAAGAAGCCCTCTTTAAGAAATATTCATGTTTTTGGCTGTGAGGCATATGCTTATGTGCCAGATGTGAAAAGATCTAAATTGGAGAACAAGGCTGTCAAATGTATTTTTATTGGCTATAGTGTTGTCATAAAAGGATACAAGCTTTGGAATCCTGATACAGAGAAGGTTGTATACAACAGAAGTGTAATCTTTCATGAGCTGAAACCTTCCACTTTAGATCTACAGTCAGAGACAAAGTCAAAAAACAATAAGGATGTAGCTTTAATTCCTCCTACACCAGAGAAAGAGGAATTGAAAATTCAAAATGTACCTAAAACTGAGGAGAGCTCAAGTAGTTCTGAAAAGTTCTGGAGAAGAAGAAGAACCTCGGCCTCAGCAAGTGAGGAGGTCAACCCATGAAAGAAAATAACCTGATAGGTATGGGTTCTCTTTGATTGATTCTACTTGTGCCTATGCTTTGATTTCTAGCACTGATGAGCCTAGGACTGTAAAAGAGGCATTTAAAATGTCTGATTCAGACTCTTGGTTGGAAGCCATGAATGAAGAGATGGCATCATTAGAAAAAAATAAAACTTGGAGTTTGGTGCCCTTGCCTAAAGGCGAAAAGTTGTTGGCTGCAAATGGGTATTTAAAAAGAAGATTGGTTTAGATGGCAGTGTGGAAAAGTACAAGGCAAGATTGTTGCGAAGGGTTATTCCTAGGTAGAGGGAATTGATTATGGGGAAATTTTTCTCTGTAGCTAAGCTGACATCTATCAGATTTCTTTTGTCACTTGTAGTAGCGTATGACTTAGAGGTTGAACAGATGGATGTGAAGACAACATGTCTTCATGGTGATCTTGAAGAAGAAGTCTATATGTCCCAACCTAAGCACTTTGTTGAAAAAGGTAAAGAGAAACTGGTTTGTAAATTAAAAAGTCTTTGTATGGGTTAAAGCAGTCACCTAGAATGTGGTACCAGAAATTTGATACTTTTGTATTGTATTTGGGATTTATGAGATCAAGATCTGATCATTGTGTCTATTATAAAGCTGAAAGTGATCAAGTTCTTATTATTGCTCTCTATGTTGATGATATGCTATTCATAGGCAATAGTAAGCTAATGATTTATGATCTTAAGTCTTAGTTGTCTGCTAAGTTCAAAATGAAAGATCTTGGTGCAACAAGGTATATTCTGGGGATGGAGATAACTAGGGACAGGAATAGTAGAAAACTTTGGCTCAGTCAGAGTATGTATATCAAGACTGTTCTAGAGATATTTTGCATGAATGATTGCAAGCAGTTAGTTGTTCCAGTCTTGCAGGGAACATAGCTTTTTGTCGAAGACTATCAAAAATATCTTACTAAGATGGAGGACATGACTAGTGTACCCTATGCTAGTGCAGTTGGTAGTCTCATGTATGCAATGGTCTGTACAAGGCCAGAAATTTCCCAAGCAGTGGGAGTTCTTAGTTGGTTTATGGCTAATCCTAGAAGAATACATTGGGATGCTATGAAGAGAGTGTTTAGATATTTGGGGTACTTCAAATTTTTCTTTGTGTTACCATGGGAACTTGGTTGAATCACATAGGACTCTCAGCATTGTGGATATGTAGATTTTGATTGGGCAGGGGACATTGACAGCAGGAGGTCCACTAGTGGATACATTTTCATGTCAAATGGCGGTGCAATGAGTTGGATGAGTAAGCAGCAAGTTGTAGTCGCTTTGTCCACTACCAAGGCTGAATACATGGCAGCTACTCATGCTTGTAAAGAAGCAGTTTGGTTACAAAATTTGTGTTCTAACATTGGTTTTGATGCAGGGAAAATAACTATTTTTTGTGATAGTCAGAGTGCAATTTGTTTGGCAAAGAATCCTACATTCCATGCTAGGATGAAACATATAGACGTATAGTACCACTTTGTACAAGATATGGTGGAGGATGGAAATGTCAGTTTGGAAAAGGTTGATACTCTGGAGAATGTTGCAGATTCATTGATGAAGCCAGTGACCACAAACAAGTTTAGGTGGTGTGCCAGTTCGATGGGTCTTAGTTCCCATGATTTTTAGTAAGTTTTATTGTGCTCTAGATGTTCCTGTGTGATCTTTGTCAAGTGGGAGATTGTTGGAAATATATGCCTCAATCATCACAGGCTATAACATCTACTGGAGAAAAGTCAGTATGACATCTATCATGTCTGGCCAACTAACAGCTTTGATACATTGTGGTTTGTACAGGTCACTGTGACCTAGCTTCTGTCTCATCAAATGTTCCTATCGCTGTGACATTTTTGTGTTCACTATGATCTCTTACCACCCATGCAGACCTCTAGTTGACATGCCATTCAATCAGATAGTGGGGAGAGTCCTGGATGTTCGCTATGAGCTCTCAGCGATATAGTTGTCTCACTGACAGCGTGTCATGTTGAAGTCTTCGGGGAGAGTCTAGGGTGTTTCGGTAAGAAGTCTTAATGATACAGATGTCTCGCTGACAACTTTATCTTGGACACATCGGGGTGACTTGAACACTCAGGAAGAACTCTTGGTGATAGTTGGTGTGTCTCACTGATAGTATACACTCAGAGCAGAACAAAGGTCTCGGTGTGAGGTCTTAGCGATGCACAAAGGTCTTGCCAATAGTAGTATGGTTTCAGAGTAATCTATGAGAGCTCGGTGAAACCTTTTGGCAAAAGATATGTCTTGCCGACCGTTCGGTGCTCAATGAAACATAAAGATCTTAGAGTAAACTCTCAGTGAAGGACGATAGTCTTGGTGATTGTTGATGGTTTTGGTGTAACTTAATGATAGCTCGATGAAATGTCTTGGCGAGCAGTAAGTCTTGCTAATAGGGATGTTGAGATCATTGTGACTTTGAATATCGATATGTGGTCTCACCGAAGAGCGATGATCTTGCCGAATGGAAAACTCACATCTATGTGACTTGTGGAGCTTTGGTATGACATCTCAACGAAAGCGATATGTCTTGGCGACATGGTGAAAGCTGAGCGATAGCTCTTAGGACTCGATGTAACATCTTGCCAATAGGTAAACTCTTGGCGATATCTAATATGAAGTCTTTGGGCATCGGGGAGACACTTCTTGTGTCTCACTGACATGCCGATATAGTTTGAAGCCATTTGACCGAGTGAGACTATCCTATGTGGCTTGTTGTCAACCAATAGGAGAAGTCGAATGGGAACCATTGGAAGGCGGTCCATTATGATAATTCTTTGAGGAAGTTCAATAGATAGGGGAACGCCATGAATATAGTTTGCAGTTGCAGATGCTCAGGGGTTTGATGGTTGGTTCAATCAACAAGTTTGTGAACAATTCGAATTGTATCAGAGTGAATTCTATTCTATGTAGACTGTAACATGATGGTTCCTGTACAAGATTGATCATAGTGAAAGCTATTGTAATATGACATTAGAAAGATAAGTTAGAATATTTGTATGTAATCTCCATTACTGTAATACAAAGTGATTTCTCTTGCTGTGGTGGGTTTTTCTCCCGTAAGGGTTTTCCCACATAAATCTGGTGTTCATCTGTGTTTGTCGAATTCTCTGTTTCTGATATTTAGTTCATAGTGCATCTTAATTGAACTGTAACTAAAAATTTAAAAGTGTATCTGCATTCTTCCCTGAGGTATTGACGTTAGGAGAGTTGTTTCCACATCTAATTTTCCTTATAATTTCCATATGCATCTAGTTCAAGAAAGGAGGGACAGTGACCCCTAACTTCTCTTAGAGATACTCAAAAGTATCTTTTGGAGGAGCCTTTGTAAATATATCAACATTCTGACCCTTCATTGGAACATTCAAGTTTTACTTCATTCTCCATGACCTTCTCTCAAAATAAATGATACTTGATAGATATATACTTCATCCTCGAGTGCATCACTAGATTCTTCAAATGTTAATTGCACTTGTATTATCATAGAAGATAGAAATAGGATCATCATACTCCTTTGTGATATCTTTCAAATTTTGTTTCATCCATAGAATTTTTGTACAACAAGATGCAACAACAACATACTCAGATTTAGTGGTAGAAAAGGAGACTCAATCTTACATTTTACTCAACCATGCCACCAATCTGCAACCAAGAAAGAATGTGCCACCACTGGTACTCTTTCTATCATCTACACATCCAACCCAATCTACATTTGTATAGGAACTTAGATTAAAGTCAGTATCTCTAGGATACCATAACCCATAATCTAGAGAGCCATTCAAATATCTGAATATTCTTTTAATAGCAATAACATGTGTATCGTTAGGATCTTCTTGAAATCTAGCCACAAGATAGATAACATGCATAATATCTAGTCTAGTAGCAGTCAAATACAATAGTCCACCAATCATAGATCTATACTTTCTTTGATTAGCCTTAGGTGAATCATCATCTTTACCCAGTTTACAACCAGTCACCATAGGAGTACACACCAGTTTGGAACCATCCATCCTAAACTTCCTCAACATCTTTTTCACATGCTTAGACTGTGAAATAAAAACTCTATTCTCTGTTTGATTAATCTATAGCCTAAGAAATAAATTCATCTCTCTAAACATATACATTTCAAACTCTTTCTACATCTCTTCCACAAACATCTTACACATATTTTCATTTCCTCCAAAAATAATGTCACCAACATATATAACTATAATCAAGATTTTGTCATTTTCAATCTTAAAATATAGATTACTATCTGTCGTACCTTTGTTGAAATATTGTTGAATTAGATAGCTTTCTAGCCTCGCATACCAAGCTTTAGGAGCTTGTTTCAATATATATAAATATTTCTTCAATCTGTACACCATATGCGGTTGATCTGATAACTGAAATCCTTTTGGTTGTTCCATGTGGACCTCTTCTTCTAGCTCACCATTCAAAAATTCAAAAATGTAGATTTTTGACATCCATATGATAGACCTTGAAATCTTTATGAGTATAAAATGCTAAGAACATCCTTATAGCTTCCATTCTTGCTACTAGAGTAAAAGTATCATTAAAATATATTCCTTCTACTTGTGAGTAACCTTTGCACACAAGCCTTGCTTGGTTTCTAACCACTTCTCCATTAGCATTCAACTTATTTTTAAATACCCACTTTGATCCAATAATGTTTTTATCTACCGGTCTTGGGACCAATTCCCAAGTTTGATTCTTCTCAATTTGCATAAGTTCTTCTTTAATAGCTTCCATCCAATGTTCATCTTTACATGCTTGACTTAAATTTTTTGGTTCAATCTCAGAAAATAAACATAGATTTACTTCAACAACAACTCTACTTTTATTCAACACTCCTTTAGTCTTATCTCCAGTAATCTGGCTTTCTGAATGATTCTTCTACACATATCTAGGTGTCTTAGGGGACATCACCAAAGCTTCTTCTTCTCTTTCATCCTATTCATTCTGCTTCTCTTGCTCATCCTTTTCCTATTCTTTCACAACCTCTTCAATTCTTATAAAATCAAGTTCACCAGATACATATCCATCAATATCAATTGAATTTTTTGTTGTTTCATCAACCTTGACATTTCTGCTTTTTACAATCTTCCTTAGTCTTTTATTGAAACATTTGTATGCTTTTATTTTAGTAGAATATGCAAGAAAAATTCTTTCATCACTTCTTGCATCAAACTTTCCTAAATTTTATTTATCTCTTTTGATATAACATTTTCTTCTGAATACCTTGAAATACTTAACAGTAGGAATTCTTCCATGCCATATCTCATAGTGGGTCTTTTTACTATTTTCTCTTGCTTGAACTTGATTAAATACATAAACAACAGTATGAATAGCTTCTTTCTAGTAAACTTCTGGTAGACCAACCTCAGTAGTCATTAATCTAGCCACCTCTTGAATTGTTCAATTTTTTCTTTCAACAACTCCTTTCTATGAAGTATTTCTAAGAGTAGATAACCGTCTCTTTATTCCATGCACTTCAAAAACATATTAAATTCATGGGAGGTGAATTCTCCACCTCTGTTAGACCTTAAGAATTTTATCCTCAAATTCACTTCATTTTCAACCATAGCTTTGAATGTCTTGAATCTACCTAATGCATCTAATTTCTCTCTAAGAAATGTAACCGATGTATATCTAGAATAATCATCAATCAAAAGCATCAAGTACCTTTCACCTTGTAGACTTCTCACTCTTGTAGGACCATAGATATTTGTATGAATTAAATCTAGTAATCTAGTAGTAGATTGTTCCTTTGATTTGTAATGACTTCTTGCTTGCTTTCCAAACTGACAATTTCTACAAATAGAATTTATAGGCTTTGTAATCCTTGGTAAATATCTCATGTCTCAAAGAACACTAATCCTCACCAAGTTATCAAAATTCATGTGACACATTCTCCGATGCCACAACCAATTGTCATTTATCTGAGTAATAAAGCATCATCCATCAACATCCTTAAGTTGATAGATATTTCCTTCAGATTTCTTTGCTACAACAATCAATGCTCCAGAATATTTCTGAATCTCACATCTCTCATCCTTAAACAAAAGATCATATCCCTTACTGAACACCTATCCCACACTCAAAATATTATTCCTTAAACCCTTAACATAGGAGGCATCATCATTATTATTCTTGCCTTCAAAACTTATTGAAGCTATCCCACAATTTTAGCACAAGTATCATCTCCAAACATAACCAAACCTCCATCATATTTTTCAAGTTTAACAAACTTAAATTTATCACCAGTCACGTGATGTGAACAACCACTATCAACAACCTAATAGTTCTTTTTTTGTTTACCATGTAGGGAAGGGATAACAACACCTTCATTTTTCTCCTTCTCTAGAGGGATTTCCTTCACCTATTTTTCAAAATTAGCAGAAGTACGTTCATCCTTTATAGCCAAGAACAAGCATTCATTGTCATCAAGATCTTCATAATCAAAATTCTCATCAGATATACTAACATTCTCATTCACATAATAAGCTTTTTTTATCTTCTTTCCTTTCTTTTCTTTCTCATATCTTTGTTTATTCCTCTTATCTCTTTTCAGACATTTTGCAACATAATGAACTATTTCTCCACAACTAAAGCATTTAAAGGGTAACTTACCTTCATACTTACCAAAGCCTTCCCTCATCCTTCTCACAAAGTTAGCTTCTATTTCATCAAGATTTCCTTCATCTAAATCTTTAGCTTTTTGTAGCTTTAAAATTAGTCTCTGATTTGTATCCATTCCTCATATTTGGCTTCCTCATCTCATAAGATGTCAGAAATCCCAACAACATATCTTTAGTGTAGGTCTTATAGTCTATAATCTATTCAATAGCACACACCTTCTCACTGTAAAAATAAGGGAGAGTTCTAAGAATTTTCTTTATAATTTTGGTTTCTATAGTAGCACTAAGTCCTCGCATTTTGACTACTATCTCATCCAATCTATGTACACAAAATTTAACATTCTCATCTTTAGAAATATGTAGAAGCTCAAAGTGTATCTCTAAATTTTGCAATTTTTCCTTTTTGACTCTTTCATCACCTAGATGTGCCCTTTCCAAAACATCCCAGACTTCCTTAGTAGTCTTTAGATTCTGAACCTTCATCAACTCAGAATGTACTAGATTGTTCTTCAAAATTTACTTCACCTTATTATTTGCTTCATGTGCTTTTATCTAATCAGCTGTACTCAGACCATTAGCAAGAAGAGTGTAAGGATTCTTGTAAGCTTTCTCCACATCATATCCACAATATTCTAGATACTCTTCCATTAGAATTTTCTAGATAACATAATTAGTTCCATTGAACCTCAAATAATCATAAGTCAATTTTCCAGCCATCCCAAACCTTCCTCAAGTGTTTAAGCTCTTCACCAAGGAACCAAGATTTGTTACCAATTGTTGAATAAGACAACTGAGAGGGGGGGTTGAATCAGTTATCACATATTTAAACCTTAATTCATTCACCATAACTAATCCTTAACATTTCTTAAATGATTAAACATTAAATGCAAGTGTAGAAACTGAAAAACCATCACAAAAACATAGCAACACCAGATTTACATGGAAAACCAAATAATGGAAAAACAATGATGAGAATTAACTCACACTATAGAGAATATCAAAACCAATTACAAGAGGCTCATTACCTAAGAAACAAGGCTCACTACCAAAATAAGGAGTCACTATCCAATAAGGCTAACAACCCAGAGGGCTCACTACCATAGAGATACAAAGAAGATATCAAGAGATATGTTATAGAGAGAAGACAACCTCAATGCAACAGAGAAATCCACCATAATTTTATCAACCACTTGTAGACATGTATGAATGATAGAGTACACCTTTTTCTCACTGCATCTGTAAACTCAACATTTAGGCTTCGCATTGATTTTCCACACTCGCATCACACACAATGATTAGCATCAATATTGAATATATCTACTCTATTTCTTTGCACTTATCTCTCTTTCGCTTACCTTCCTCTTTTCTTCACCACTAACCCATTCTATATTTATACCATCTTCAACTTTGAAACATATCCAAAGTCAGCCATCCAACATTAAATTTAACTTAGTTTGGTGCCAAAGCACCCTAGGGGGAATTAGAATGAGGGTGACCCAAACACACACTTGATAAGGACTCAAATAGATCCAAGACACTTCATCAACTCCGAAGATAGTGTTCAACACAAGGTTAGCCAAACCAGTGTAAAACACATAGAACAATTAAGCACAAACATTACAGATACCAAAATTATCTTCAATAGAATAAAAAAAACTCAACTCTAGAACTACAAGTCATAAGACTTTACCAAAGAGAAATCTGGACCAACAACATTCCTTCCGGATCTCAACCAAAAACATAGAAAACCATAGTTCAGAATTGGTGAAAATAACTTGCACTATACAATGAATCAACAACATCTTCTAACAACCATGATCAACATATCTGAAACAAAAACATAGGAGCACATCCCAGAGCAACCACTGAATGCCTGCAATCTTCCTTCAATATAATTTTCTCAATATCCTTGACATATACAACCAATAACCTGTAACCATGAAATTAATGACAACAACAACTAGTTGATAACCAATTGACCAGTTGACATCAATGACAACACCTTCATCCTTCCCACTCTTGCAACATATCCTAGTAGTTTATGTAGTGTAGAAAATTGTATACCTTTACAATTTCACACTATATTTGGGTTCCTTAATTTATTAGACTTAATCAAGATTCTAATTTTCCAAATTATGCATTCCAAAGCCTTATTTTCCCATTTTTCAAAGGGAGAACCGACGTTTAATAATGGATTTAATATTTTAACCACCATGGAATATGTGTGTCCTAGATTTATAGGCCAATACCATTTCACCCATGGGAAAATGGGTCCCCTTTAAGTCCTAAGACCCATTTTAAAATATGTTTTTGGTGACATTTTAATGATTCAAATTCAATTTGCAAATTTTGGCTTTTGGAATCTAATTTTTGGGATTTTAGATAAACACCTATAAATACAATTATTTTATCATTTGAAATCCATCTATCAAGAAGGAAAATTTCATGAGAGAAAATATTATTGTCAAGAGCATTCAAGAGCAACATTATCAGTCATTTACAATAGCAATCAATATTTTATCATCATGTGAAATTTCTTGTATGTTTGACATGTCATCTTTTGAAGCTAACATTGTGATAAAGGTTTTCAAGAGTATTTAAAGCATTTCAAGCAATCAATAAAGTCAATGAAGCAAGATTCAAATCCTTAGAGTGATGTGTTTGTCTCCAATCCTCTAAGGGAATCCATTGAAGGGTGGTGAGTTGTAGCAAGCATTGTTCATTCATCATCTACTTCCCTTTTTAATTATCTTTCTATCAAGGTTTAATTACCAAACTTGGGGTTTGACCAAGGAAACCACCATACAAATGAACAAAACAATTTTTTCCTCTTAGTGTATGTACAAGTTATAGGTTGAAGAAGGATTGAAGAGATCTTAAAAAGAAATTTTGCATTGTTGCATTTGTTGTCATCATTTTTGTCAAGTCATGGAAAATAAGTTGTAGAATTTATTTCCAACATTCTGATAGTGGGACTTGTGCCAAAAAGAAGCTCAGTGCTTGTACTAGAGGATCCTAGAAGTTGGTCCTTGTAGGAACCTCATAACCAATTTTTTTTAGTAGGTTTAGTGTTCTCTACACTTCCCAGATCCACTTGTAGATTGTTGTTTCCATCTATCAATTTTTAGAATCTTGCATTTTAAATATTAGGGCATATAAGAACATTATTTTAATCATTCCAAAATATTTCCAATCAATTCTATCTCCCCAATAGATCTAGATCTAGGTCTGTTTGGCTCACCATTAGGGTTGAAAGTCAATTATTTCACCTTGAGATCTACATCTCAATAAAATTTATAAAAATGTGGAAATGGCCCTAGGTTATGGACACTAATCTTAGAGCCACCACATTTTTATGTTTCAGTTTATACATAATAGTTTCATTATTGTATTCCATCTCATTTTCCTATTTCATTCACCTACCATTAAGCATTTACATGTCCTTTTTCTTGTTTACCATGCCTTGGTTATTCATATCTATTACTTTATTTGGCTACCTATCATGTCTTATATCTAGGCCAATTTTCCTTTACCTATTTGGGGGAACTTTGCCTTGACCTTGGTTTTTAGGTTGGATTCTTGGTATCTTGAGATCATGTACATATTTTCACAATCCAAAACATTGATCTTTCACAAAAATTATGAGAAAATAAAATACCAACTATTGAACTAAATAGCTAGCTTGCATAGCTTGTTGCCTATCTTTCACTATCATTATCAAAAACCCTTTTCATGTTGTAACGAAAACATATTTCCTACAATAGTAACTATAAAAACAAACTAAGGCCTTAACGAATGAATCTTTCCTAAAATTGGCCCTATCTATCAAAACTAAGTTTTTCTTTTGGCAAGAGATATGTTGGCTATTGATGTCATTTCTCATTTTCTTTTCTTTTTATTTCTTGATTTATCTTTTCTCTGTCATTTTATTGATGAAAGTGTATATCTTAATGCACTTAGATAAGCTTGGGTTAAGGTATGATTATCATTCTTTGCATGTTTTTATTGTGTTTTGTGTCAAAATTCCATGCAAGGGGGTAAATGACAAGTCATATCCACTTTCTAGAGTTCTTTAAAGTGAAAAAGGAGTCTTATTTTATTTTTTCTTATTGTTCATCTTGCATATCACATTTTCTTGCATCTTCTATTTATAGGTTTCATTTTTTATATTTGATCCTTGGTGGATATTGATTTTGTTGCATATCTGACATCTACAACTATTAGCATGTATCATAGTATAATAACCATAACATTTGCAGATCATAAATCATAATCATATATAATAATTATAATAAATCACCACAAACATCTATCATTAAAATATATGCATAATCATCATTATCATAAGCAACATCATAAATGTTAACAATCACAACAACATAAAGAAGAAACATCATGAGTCATGGGTAAAAGCACAAACCTGTGTCACACTTTATAAAGGAATCGGCCAACAGCAAAATAAATTCTGAACTTCGACCACATAAAAATGGTCTTTATGTTTTGAATTTCAAAATGGTGTAAACTAATGAAATGTGTAAATTTTGATAAAGTTTATTGTTGTAACTTTTAAAATTAAAAAAAAATATTTTCATTATGTTTTTATCAATTTAAGGATAGATTTTGGAATGTTGAAAATTTCATAAAAGAGTGACTTGACGGGCCATCAAGAAACAAATTGAAAAAAACTTCATTTCTCCCTAATTTTTTTTTTTCAAATAGGTAACTTCAATATCTTGTGCATGGAAAAAGAAAAATAAAATTTTGATGTATATTTTTCTCGTAATAATGTTTTAAAGTCAAACATGTCAGAATTTGACAGTTTTCATGGGTCAACTATTTTCAATTTTTAAATCATTTTAAAAAAAAATTATACCCTTTTGAAGAAGACTCTCTCCTCTTATGCCCCATATAAGATTTAAATTTTTTTAATAAGTTTTATTATCTTGTTTTTAATTTATAATCAACTTCTTTTTTCATTTTAAAACCTACTTGCATTATTTTAAAAATAAAATAAATTAAAACTAATCAAAATATTAAAAAAATTATATATTTGGATTCTCCACTCGAGATCTACAAAAGGTATTTTATTTTTTGCAAAAAAATATTCTGACTAAAGAAATACTTAGCTAAAGTTGAAAGTTTCAGAAAATTTTGAAAAAGCTGAGTTGGCTGCCAACTAGGATGCCACATAGATAGTTTCAGTAGAAACAGTTTCTATAGAAAGGGTTTCGGCCGAAACCATTTCTATAGAAACTATTTTTTACTGAAATCTCGCACATTAAAAAATCCAATTTCAAAGGCAGTTTTAAAGCGGGAAAGGAAAATTTAGATTTTTTTGGATTCGGGCGAAACTTATTCGACTAAAACCTATGTGCCACGTAATAGGCCACATGGTTTCAGTCAAAACCTAGTAGGGCGAAACCTTTCCTGTTGAAAATATTTGGCTCGGAACTATTTATTTGGCCGAAAGTGTGACACAACTTTGTGCTTTTACCCTCATATAAACATCACATGAATCAAAAGTGTACTCATATATAAATATCCATCATGAATCATATATGTACATCAAATATACAATATCTTTACATGGGCTACATAAGCCATATAAATAGAAATATACATATCCCATAGGCATGGTATCTATCAATGATAAACATGAGAGTTATATATACATATATACATTTGTACAAATGTGTGCCCCTAACTAGAACTCCCTCCCCCAGAGCAGGCTAATGATTCCCCATATCCTCCTAGTCTTGGTGGTGGTGGCCTCATGCTCCCCACACTCATATATCCTCCTTACCTTCCCCCAAACTAAGTCTAACTTTGTGTCCTTGAGGAGTAAGGTGGAGCTTGATACTCTCTAGGAACCTCCTTGTATAGAGTCCTATAGTATGTCACCTCTGCTAGTTGAGCCTTCACATATTGTCACCTAGCCCTCTCAACGTCCCTCTATACTACCATCTAAACTAACTGTCACTGTATCTAGGCTAGCTATGCTCATAGCTTGTCTCACTTTGTTGTCACTTATGTAGCTTGTGTCTACAAGATATCCCTCTCCACTTGGGCCTAATCTCTGTCTCCTCTCACACTCTCTAGATGCATCCTTGCATCATCTCTCTTAGAAAATATTGTTGCTACCTATACCTAGGCATCCTCCTCCTCTCCTCTCTTGGAAGTGTGCTTGATTCTATACTTATCTTGACCTTTGGCCTCTCCCTAGCTGGTCCTTCACTCATCCCTCTCCCATATCACCTAGATCTCTCCATCCATCATTTCCATCTCCATCTTGTTTCTCTCTTGATACTCCTATAACTGGTTTTCTCCTTTATCTAACCCAATTTCCTCCCTCTCCTCTCATAAGTGGTTTTCCCACTCTTTATCTTGAGCATGATAGTCTAATGGGAATATTTTGGGCCCACCATGTATCATAATATTCCATCATTCTTGTTGAAATGAAGGAAAATAGGGGTTTTATATCAAAATGGGGTGATTGAATATGTGATGCACCTATCTTCCTTATTTCATTAGGAAAAATATATCCCCAAAGATAGGATTGACTTTCAACCTTTAGGTGAGTTAACCCTATTGGAGATATTGGCTATTTTCCTTATGAAAAGATGAGGTAAATATGTCTGAAATGCACTTTGTGGAGAAAAACTAAAAATACTAAATGAACTCAATTATGCAATGTGAAACTTGGATCATTAATTTAAAGCATAACACAATTAGAAATAGAATACTTCTAGAAGATTTGAGAAGGGTAAGTTGATGTGTACCAGTCAACAAAAGTTGTTGCTGAGTGTTCTCCTAGGACATATTTTCCCTAGGGCGAAGGGGTTCTGCTACAAGGATCCAAAATCTAATTTCATAGTCCTTTACTCTTGGATCTACACTCATGATTTCTCCATATCACATTGTTAGAAAGTTATAAATAAATTCTACAAGTAAATTTTTTTATCTTGACAACATTGATGACAACTTTGACAACTTTGGAAAATTGCAGTTTTTATGAATCTTCAATTCTTCTTCACCTACAAATTTGTAAATACAAAGAGACAGATAAATTGTTTTTTTTTGGTGAATAGTCAAACCCCATTTTGGTAATTAAACCTTGAAATGATAAAATGATAAAAAGAAGGAATGATGAATGAACACTAGCCTGTTGCAACTCACCAAACCCTTTAATGGCTTCCCTTGGAGGACTGAAGTCTAACACCTCACTCTAAATGTTAGATCTTGCATGAAATGGCTTGATTGGATGCTTGATTTGACACTTGATTAGATGCTTGAATGCTTGAAACCTACATCACAATGTTAGCTCCAAAAATATGCATGATTGCAAATAATTTTAACATGACGATCTTGATCTTGATTACTACAATAATGGACTTAAAAATCCACTCTTGAATGAAATTGAAAATAATATTTTCTCTTGTGAAAGTTGCATCTTAATTCTTAGATTGCTTCTTAGGATTTGAATTGATAAAAAGACGTATTTATAGGTAATTTTCTAATTTCTTGACAATTAAAGATCAAAGGAAAAAATTGCAAATTGAATTTGAATCCTAAAAATATCACCAAAATCATATTATAAAATGGGGTCCTAAGTCTAAGGAGGGCTCATTCACCCTTGGGCGAATGGGTCTTAGGCCCTAAACCTAGGAAAAACATTTTCCAAGATGTGGAATTTGATGTTTGCAATTGTTTAATACATGTTCCCCTTTCAAAAAATTAGATTAATTAAGATTTTAAATGCTTAATTAGGTCAATTAGAGGCTTAGTTAATTCCAATTAAGGGGAGGAAAATAAAGTGAGAAAATATAAAATACATTTTTCCTCACTACATTTAGTCAAACCACTTTAGTGAGAGGATGAGCCCTATGCTCAAACTCACACTAAAGTAGATAAATAAGTCAAGAGAGGTCTAAGTGAACAAATGTTAATGGGATAGGATGACAAAGATCAAGGAGGATGATAAAGATCCCACGGAAAACCAACATAAGAATAAAGAGACACATTCTTGCAAAAATAACACAAGATGCACAGTCATGCAATGTCAGAATTAATGCGAAAAGAAAGAAAAGAAAAGATGGACTAGCCACAATTTTGTTGTTGTCCATAAAAAAATATTCACAAGTGAAAACCAATTGTCCACTATGCAAACAAAATATACTCATGAGGGCTAGTGAAACCCACATGCACTAGGTGAGCCGCAAAAGGGTGGTTGATGGGAAAGTCATGCCAAGTCTATAGGCTCCCATACGCCAACCATACCAAAAGTTATACCTCTTGATAAATTTGATATGGTTCCACACGAAAAGGTTCCACAAGGTTAGAAAGCTACATTATGCTAGACACTCATGAAAAATAAAAAGTATCCACTAGCAAGAAAGTTATGTTATGCTTGGTGGCCATGACAAAGTTTTAAATACAATAGAGTAGGGTAGTCAAAGGGGTTTTTCTTAGTTCATGAAAGGTGTCACCTTAGGGAACATCATGCTTAATGTCACCAACAGAGGTCTAATCAAGAGATAAAAGATTCACACCTTAGGGAATGCAAGCCATTGCATTAGTACCACTAAGAAGAATTCCATATGCCAAGAAAGGTCACACTCTTTTAGGAAATAAAACCTAATGTCATAACCAAGAAGACATGTATTATATGAAGTATGAAAACCACATTTGAAGGGAATATGCAAACATGAGTGGGGACGAATATGCCTCCACTTTAAATAAATTGCTAAACACCATGCTGTGAGCAATTACTTTAAAGTAGAGAATGATAAAGACCAATACATGAGAGCTTTATTCAGAAATCCCTATGTAAAATATATATTTCCAAGTAGAGCTACATCATGAAAGGAGGTTTCCCCCCATTTTCAATCCTAAGATAACACATAAGGGATCCATGGATTTGTGGTCAACATTATTTCTTTGCTACAATGATATAATCAAGCTTAGAACCATCATCATTCCCCAAATGACTCATGGAACAATGAGCACAAATGAAGAATGACACATAGAGAGTGGAAACAAAGAAAATATTTTGGGTCAACATGCAAGAGATCTAAATGTCTCAACCCTTTGCATCATCCCCAAAAGGAAAACATAAGAAAAGTGAAAAATAAAGGTGTAAAAAATATAGAAAAATGTAGATACAAAGAGAAGAGACAAGTTTGATTCCTTTGTATCCTTGCACCAACGAAGTGACAAGGGTCATCCAAAGTAGGCTCACAAACATATAAAGACATGCCAAGAAAAACTGTACATGGGGTCACATTATGCACATGTAACCACATGAAAATAAAGATAAAGAAAAGACTAGTATGGCACATGTGAGTCAACCTATAGTAGGTCATCTTTATCTCAATCTTGTTCATCATGTGGAAGGCAGACAAATAGATAAAGGGACAATGAAAAGTGTCAAATTAGGACAAGGCTATCTAACTCCTTTCCCCCACTAAGTGCAGGATAAGGATGAGTTGAGGTGGGTGATGAGAATGTGCTCCTTGCAATATAGAAATTATTTGTAGTGAATATAAAACATGTAATAGTGAGTATTCTATGATTCTACAACTATCACATGGAAAGGAGCGAAATGTATACATTCTTCAAGGAATTATCTCAAGGATATAAAATTCATCTAGGATCCTCTTTGAAGCACAACACTCATCAGTACTATGTGCAAGAGTTGTATGATATTAACAATGAGACATGTTTGTACTTTTTCCTTTTTGATTTTGCTTGATAGGTGATAATGTTATAAGTCCCTAATTAAGGAGTGTGTGTAAAGATTTTTTATTCTTAGACATAGGACAAGGAAATTGCAAATTCTTGAGTTTATAATGCCTTTATCTTTTTCTTGATTGGGAAACTTGTTGAGGTGGAAGTGGAGGTGGAGGATCAAAGGTGACCCTATCATCCTTGTGAGGTATTAATTGGTCTCTTGAAATGATCTTATGAAAGAAAACACCTTTTCCCTTAGGATATGTGCAAGGGGGGAAGACCTTTATATGCTAACCCCTTGGTATCCTCGATCTAATAGTTTGTGGATTTCATGCTCATTTTTTTTGTCACATCCTTGTTTGTTTAAGATCTTAAAGCCTTGATCGTAACTCTATTCTAAGTTAATGGGTGTGTATTAGTAACTAGATGAGCATATGATAGAAGAGTATTATTATTGTCCTTGTTAACAAGCTCATTAATGATTAATGGTTGAGTCTTGCTTTGTGCTTCAATTTTAGGATGTAAAAGGTTGAACATGCCAAGTGATGGGATTATAGGTGGTGTTTGCATGGATGGATAAAAGGATGCATTGTTCTCAATGTTACATATGGAGTCTTGTATAAGTTGTTTCATGTTATCTTCATCTTGACCTAAGATATCCACTTCATGGGGACATGCATTAGGAGGTGAAGGTTAATGAGTAAGCTCAATTTCATTAGGGTCATCACCAAACAAACAACTTGAAACATCTACCAAAGATCTCAAGGACATCCATAGTTTACCAAAACATGTATCCATGATAAAGTTGTTAAAATGCAAATGTGAATGCGAGATTTCAAATCTAGTAAATGACTGATTAATATGCAAAGAACCTAAAAATGATGTCTTTTTAATGCCAATTTTGATTTCAAACAATGCACTTAATTTGACCAACTGAACTTAATGCAAGAAAGTATAATTTTTTTATTTTTTGAAACTGAAACACATATTTAACAAAAAAATAAAACAAAGCAAACAAAGAAAAATTGATTCCTAGAATTTTGAAAAGACACCTGTATAGGGACTTATTTTCCCTAGGGAAAATGAGTCCTAGGTTAGGGAACTAAAAAATGAAAGTTTGAATTTCTTGCTAAATGTTTGAATTTCCATTTTTAGGTTGTATAACGTGGTTTAAGTGACATAATTTTCCAAATTTAGGTGTCCTAATGCAAATAAAATTAGTGACAAATGATGAAAAAAATGACACTTTTTTAAATGCAATTTTGACCAAATTTGTTAATGTAAATAACTAAAAATGCACTACTATGCAAGTACTATGCAAAATCAATATAATATGCATGCAATTTTTTGAATTTTTCATAATTTAAACAATGCAAAATACAAATTTAAAACCCTAAATGAGATGTAAACTAATATAATTATGAAAACCCTAGATGAAATGAAAACTAATGCAATGCAATGCAAACTAATCGAAATCCTAGATCTAGGGTTTGAATGAACTCTAATTTTAGTATTTTAGATGTTACAATGTTGTGTTCACCAAAATGAAATTAAGGAAAATAGGGGGTTTTTAAAATCAAAATGAGGTGATTGAATATGTGATTCACCTATCATCCTTATTTCATTAGGAAAAAGAGATCCCCAAAGGTAGGATTGACTTTCAACCCTTAGGTGAGTCAACCCTATTGGAAATCTTGGATATTTTCCTTATGACAAGATGGGGTAAATATGTTTGAAATGAACTTTGGGGAGAAAAACTAAAAAAACTAAATGAACTCAATTATGCAATGTGAAAATTAGATCATTAATTTAAAGCATAACACAATTAAAAAAAATAGACTTCCGATAGATCTGAGAAGGGTAAGTTGATGTGTACTAGTCACCAAAAGCTATTACTAAGTGTCCTCCTGGGACAAATTCTCCCTAGGGTGAATGGGTCCTGCTACAGGGATCCAAAATCTGATATCATAGTCCTCTGCTCCTAGATCTGCACTCCTAATTTCTACGGATCTCACTACCAGAAAGTCATAAATAAATTCTACAAGTAAGATTCTATGTCTTGACAACTTTGATGACAACTTTGAAAATTTTCACTTTTGATCAATCTTCAATTCTTATTCACTTGCAAATATGCACATACAAAGAGAGGGAAAAATTGCTTGTTTTTGGTGAATTGGGGTTTGCATTGGTCAAACCCCATTTTGGTAATTAAACCTTGAAATGAAATAATGATAAAAAGAAGGAATGATGAATGTACACTAGCTTGTTACAACTCACTAAACCCTTTAATGGCCTCCCTTGGAGGATTGAATTCTAACACATCACTCCAAAGATTAGATCTTTCATGAAGTGACTTGATTGGATGCTTGATTTGACACTTGGTTTGATGCTTGAATGCTTTTAACCTACATCACAATGTTAGCTCCAAAACTATGCATGATTCTAAATAAATTTGACATGATGATGTTGATCTTGATTACTACAATACTAGAATGAAAAATCTTCTCTTGAATGCTCTTAAAAATAATCTTTCCTCTCATGAAAGTTGCCTCTTTATTCTTAGATTGCTCCTTAGGATTTGAATTGATAAAAGACCTTATATTTATAGGTAATTATCTAATTTCTTGAAAATTAAACATCAAAGGATGATAATTTGAATTTGAATTTGAATCATGAAAATATTTCCAAAATCTTATTTAAAAATGGGGTCCTAAGTCTAAGGAGGACCCATTTTCCCTTGGGCGAATGGGTCCTAGGCCATAAACCTAGGACAAATTTTCCAAGATGTGTAATTTGATGTTGAGGGGTTTGTTTGTAATATTTTTTAATAGCCCTAAAGCACAAGAAATAGTAATTAAAAAATAATTTTGGCAAGTTCGAAAAACTATCTTCTGTTCCCTTCCATGGGATTCTAAAACCTTGAACAAAGAGGTCCTAGCCCTGTTGAGCCCTAGATGGGTTGTAATAAAGTAGCTCCCACCAAGACTATGGAATTTTATCCCTCTTACTTTGGAACCCTATGGAAATATAGTTAGGGTTGACAACACTAGAGAGACATTACCTAATTTTGATGCAAGGGCCTTGGTGTCATTATATCCAGGGGTTGATATCCTAGATGAACTAGAAATCAGAATCAAGAATACCACATTTAGATGTGGTGTGGAAAACCTAGGGGGGCTAAATGCTTGCTATATTTTTTGAAAGGAAGGCCATATAAGGAGGAATTTCCCACTAATTAGAAGGAAAAATAAAGAAAATATCCCAAATATAAAAAAAAAAAACTCCCCTAGAAAAGGACGGTGCAGATATCTCTAGGAATTCAAATATGGAAGGTGAAGTAGAAATTCACTCAGCCTCGGGTGATGGAATAAAGGTGGTCCTCATGGGTGATGTTATTGGCAGGGACATAACCAATCCCAATAACATATCACAAAGGGAAGATAGGGTGGATACAGACCTAGTAATAGATACTAGCTTAGATTCTGTAAATAAATCACCTAAATGGGAAAATAGAATGGAAGGAAGGAATGAACCCTTGCCATCAAATGAGGGACTAACTTCATTAAATAACAAAGAAGAAAGAATTAATAAAAATTCATACCAAGAACATAATCATAAAAATTCTCAACAACTTGCAATTGAAAGAATCAAACTTAATATACAAGTTGGAAATGAATTGGGAAATAGCCACCTTAACAAAGCAACCACTAATGAGATGATAACTAGAAACAACACTAACATAAAGAAAAAAAATATGGATGGGGTAGAAGGCTCTCTCTTAGAAAAGAAAACTACATAACTCATCTCTATGAATATTGAACCCCCTTCTCAAGAGAGAAAGAAGCTAATTGATGTTAATGAAATAAACTTTAGCACTAGCCCCCATCATATGGAAAATACCTTGCATGTTGTACCAAGCAACTGTGAAGAAAATCATCATGAATTTGTTGGTACCTACCAAGTAGTAATTATCCCACTTACTTCCTTCTATCTAGTAGGGGGTAATGAAATATTTGAGGAATTCAAGATTCAAAAGAACCTCCCTGATCAGGAGGTAATTGCTTGCTTTGAAGAATAAGATGGAAATGGGAGTATCCTAATATTTGAGGAAGTGGAAACTTTAGATGGTTTGACATCTCACTATGGCATGGATTCTACAGATGACATGGGGGACTTTCCACTAAGGATACCATATAAGGGGAGGAGGCCCCATGGAAATAGCATTTTAAAATCCTATAAGGTATAGAAAAAAGAAAGGGTTGAGGGGAAATGGCCCCTTGGTTAAAGATACCCCCCAATTGACTAAAGAGAAAAGGAAGAAAAAGAGTGGTGTCATTCCCATTCCCACTACCAAAAGGGCCAAGCTAGAGAACAAGCTACCCAAGTGTTTTGATAATTTCAAGCCTGAAAAGGAAATCCCCCCAATAACCTTAAGATGGAGGTAAATTGCTTCTCTTGGAATGTTAGGGGTTTGGAATCCCCATAAAAAAAACATATTGTAAGAAGATTCCTAAATCAAAGGAAGGAGAAAGAGTTTTTCCTCTAAGAGGTGAAAGATATTGGATTTTCCTTGGAAACAACCCTCAATTGTATTTGGAGGGGGGCCTCCCAGTTTGCTACCAAATATGAAAAAGGAAAGGGAGGGGCAGTCATCCTATTGAACAAGGAATGGAACCAGTTTGTGGTAGATTCAGGAGTCCCCCCTGTAATAGGGCAGTATGGATCACCATCAAGAAAAATGAGTCCATATTTGACATCTGCTCTATTTACACACCTAATGAGCACATATGTAGAAGTATTCTATGGAATTAGTTATGTATCCTTCAAGACATCCCCTAGATTCTGGGGGGTGACTTTAATCTTGTAGAAAGAAGTGAGGATAAATGGGGAGGAGTGAGTATGGAGTGGAAGGGAAATGAGAGGTTTTTTTGGAAAAAAATGAAAGGTAAAATTAATGTTGAAGACCTAATTAGTGGTCAAAAGAAGGATTGCACCAACATATGGTTCACATAGTGCAATTCTCAAAAGAGGGGAAGAAGAATATATAGTATAGTGGACATATTTTCCTTGAATAAGGACTTCTTTTCAATCTAACCTCTAAAAGAAGGATATAAAGTTGAGGTTATTCCTTATACCCTCTCTGATCACCACCCCATTGGAGTGAAATTTAATCTCAAGAATGGTCAACCAAGAGTTAAAGGAGCAGATGAAGGTTTCCTTCTCAATACTAGATTCCTTATGGATGAAGATTGCAAGAAAGCAATTGAATCCTTAAGAGCTATCAATAAGTGGATGCACAAGGATTTGAGTACCATTAAAAGATAGGAATTAAATGTAAAAGGATGGTAATAGATGTACCAAACAATAGGTAAGAAAAAAGAATTAGATAGAAGAAGGGAAGAAAATAGGTTACAAGAAAAGCTCCTTGAGGTAAAAACCAATTTGTAGGAGAACCCTAAGGATGATTGCTCGATTGGAAACCTTAATATGATTAAAAATGACCTAAGAAGACTGTGAGCAGTTAAATTCAAGGGGTTGAAGATGATATCCAAGATAAACTAGCTAGAGAATGGTGATAAAGGTTCATAATTTTTCTTCAGGCTCATCAAGGAAAGACAAGCAAGAGGACATATAGATCAAATCAATGTCGATGACACTAACTATTCTAATAAGGAGGACATAAGGGTTTAATTCTTCAATTTTTACAAGGATCCATTCTCCTCAGAAGGGGACAAGGAGGGTTGTTGCAAGTCTAGGGAATACTTAAGGAATATTATTCCCAAAATGATCAGTGCTACAAAAACTAGGAAATAGGAAAGGATCTCTCAAAAGATGAAATTAGAAAAGCCATCATCTCCTTGAAGAATGATAAGATCCTTGGAGTGGATGGAATTCCAGTGGAATTTTATAAGACCTTCAATGAGTGGATATGTGATTAATTTCATTCAGTCTATAGTGAAGCTCAAGAAAAAGGGTCTCTAAGAAAAGGTATAAACAAGGGAGTCATCAAATTGATTCCAAAGGAAGGTGATTGGTCACTAGTAAAAAATTGGAGGCTAATTACACTATTAAATGTATCCTATAAAATCTTGGCCAAAGCTCTCACTACTAGATTGTCAAACATTTTGCCAACATTCATAAATACATCCCAAACTAGCTTCATTAAAGGTAGATATATCTTGGAAAACTTAGTTACCAATTGGGAGGCCATGGAATGGGCCAACCAGATAGGACAAGGGGTGGAAATGCTCTTGTTAGATTTTGAAAAGTCTTATGATAGAATGGAATGAAATTTTTTCTTCATGGTTATGGAAGCATTTGGATTCCCTAGAGCATTTTGTGACATGGTCAAAACTTTATTCAAGGATGTAGTAGCTCAAATTTATGTGAATGGTACCCTCACAGATGAGATCACCCTCGAGAGATCCATAAGATAGGGGTGCCCCTTGGACCCTGCACATTTTGTGATAGCATCTAATGCCATACACTATTTATTAAGATATGGTCGAAACACTCCCATGGTTAAGGGTATGACCTTACTAGACAATAATGAACTTCTCAACACTAAAATTTCTGATGACCCAACTCTCTTTATTGAGCTTGAGGAAAGGAACATAATCAATCTTATGGAAAAATTGAAAACCTTCTATTTGGACTTGGGTGCAAATATTACTCTTGCTAAATATTGCATGCTAGGTTGGATAGAGGACCCACTTGTTTGGTTAAAGTAAAATTTTCAATGGGGGCCACCCCATAAATTGGTAAGGTACCTTGGAACATTTTTACATAGATCCTAATATAAAAGAGATGTGGAATTGGATTAAAGAGAAGATTGAGAAGAAAATTGATAAATGGAATAGTCTGTTCTTGTTGTTGGTTGGCGAAATTTTTTTTTGTCAAAAAAATACTTTCTTCCTACACTATCTACTTTGCTTTAGTTTGGTTTTTCAAATATTACCAAATTAATCAAGTTTGGAAGAAGATAAGGAAATTTTTGTGGTTAGATGAGAAAGGGAAAAGGAAAAGACACTCTATCAAATGGGATTGGTTTTGCATCAGAAAAGAAAGAGGTAGATTATACCTCAAAGATCTAAGGTTGCAAGGAATTGCTTTGGCCTCTAAGTGGATCTTAAGATATTTGGAAGGAGATGAACCTTGGAAGGTCCTCATTAGAAAAAATATGATGAATTCTTTACCTAAAAAGGGTAAGGCATGGAAGCCCCTCCCCTTATGTGATATCCTTAGTTATGATCATCCTATTTCACCTGCAAGATCCAAGGTGTTAAAAACTATCTAGAGAGCATGGGAATTAGTCAAAGGGAATATCTCTAATTTCCACTTCATCAAAGATGGGAATAAAACCATAATGGGACATAGATCCATTTGGTGGAATTTGAAACACAAAAATAAACCACTAGATTTATTATATGGTTGTTCTGCAAAGTCCTGGGAGCAAAAGGGGATCAAGTATCTCAATGATATTCTTAGAGATGGTTACCTTAAAGATTGGGATGAGTTAAGAGTGGAATTCAATCTCCCTACAAGAAATTTTTGTACCTATACAATAATTAGAGAAGCTTGTAGGGAGGTTCAATTCCTAGGAGAAGACTCTATTGATAGTCAAGAATACCTAGTTTACAAATGGAAGAATGATAAGGCCCTACAAAGTTAATGCCAAAACAATCTACTCTACACTAACTAAAAAAATTGATTTATCAGAACATGTTAATATGATATGGGGCCTTAACCTAAGTAGGGAACAATGGCACATGATCTTTGAAATGAACTAGAAATAGAAATTGGAGCCTAAGAAGGCTAGCTTCAGATGGCTACTGCTATTACAAAGACTTCCTTATAAAATTGCTCATAATGATATTGACTTGTGTAATCTTTGCAGAGTTCTTGAGACTATTAATCACATCTTCTTTGACTGTATTTTTGCTAAAGAATTGTGGAGACTTTTCTATAATGAAATAAATATATGGGGTGATAATAATAGACCATGCCCTACAAAAATAATGATAATGTTCACAATAAAATGAACAAAGAATGCCATCTTCTTTAGGTGTGCATATCTACTAAAATTTTATGGTCCATTTGGAAGGACCAAAATAATAAAAAATTGATGAGGAAAGGAGAGTGCTTACTGAGTCTTTTAAAAGACTCACACTTCACAACATTCCTTTGAAATTTTACTTCATAGTTGCTCTATCCAAGGAGAAATTCTAGAGATTATTGGAAATTAGGAATGCAAACATTGACAGCATGGATGTCAAATATGGTCACATGTGGGAGTGAAGGACATCCTACCTTGGACATCTTACTAAAGGAACTTGAAGCAATAAAAAATGAACTTAACAAGAAGGATACAACCAGAGAAGAAGAATTTGTAGAAGAGGAGGAGGCAACAATTGCTCTTGTTACCAAGAAGTCTTCTTCACCAAGGCATGGTACCAGAGGCTAGTGACTCATTGATACCACAAAATCATGTTTTGAATATCTAACTGGTATATGCAACTATACAAGGTCCTTTTATACAATCAAGAACTATATATAAATGCAAAATATATAAGGCACATTTAAAGGGTAAACTTTGATATTGTATGCAAAATTTTGTATATGAAATGCTCTACTATAATGTATATGGAGTACATGTATTTAGAAGATATTTTGTAAATCTAGGTGATGTAATAGGGAGGGGATAACATCTGATATTTTGTAATGCGAGGGAATTATCCCATTTTAAGCTAAAACAGTGCTCATGAAGTAAAGAGACTCTATAATTCTGATAATTCTACTATATCTAATATAAAAAACACTAGCTTGTTGCAACTCACCAAACCCTTTAATGGCCTCCCTTGGAGGATTGAAGTCTAACACATCACTCCAAAGATTAGATCTTTCATGAAATGGCTTGATTGGATGATTTATTTGACACTTTATTTGATGCTTAAATGCTTGTAAGCTAAATCATAATGTTAGCTCCAAAAATATGCATGATTGTAAATAACTTTGAAATGACGATGTTGATCTTGATTATTGCAATAATAGACTAAAAAATCTACTCTTGAATTCTCTTGACAATAATCTTTTCTCTTGTGAAAGTTGTGTCTTAATTATTAGATTGCTTCTTAGGATTTGAATTGATATAAAGACCTTGTATTTATAGGTAATTTTCTAATTTCCTGAAAATTAAACATCAAAGGACGATAATTGCAATTTGAATTTCAATCATGAAAATATTGCCAAAATCTTATTAAAAAATAGGGCCATAAGTCTAATGAGGACCCATTCACACTTGGGTGAATGGGTCCTAGGCCATAAACCTAGGACACATTTTCCAAGATGTGTAATTGTTTAATATAGGACCCCCTTTCGAAAAATGAGACTAATTAAGTTTTTAAATGCATAATTGGGTTAGTTAGAGGCTTAATTAAGTCCAAATAATCAAGGGGGGCAAAAAAAGGGAGAAAATGTAAAGGATTACATTTTGCATCACTACAATTGTGGCTACTATATCATCCCATAAATCCTAGGGGACTAGAGTCAACCCCTTTAACTTAGTGATAGTTGTATCTATAGTAATCATAGGATTCTAGTCTACTATTTCTCTCCATTTTTGTGTAGATATTGTCTCTCTAATCAACACACCTTGTCTCTACTCATACTACCACTGCACCTACTCTGGCATGCATCTCTCAATAATATCTGTAATTCTCACAATTTGATATCTAGATTGCCTCTAATAATGGAGCTAATCCCATCCTCCTCCCATGCCTTGTGATCTCTCCATGGTTGAAAAATAAGGCTAACCAAGTCATCGATCTCTTGTCTCAAATACCACATGTCTCCTAGCCACCTATAAGTCACCATCATTACATACATATACACATAGGACAATCCAACTGTTGTTCCTTCACACTCACACTCCATTTTATCTTGAAAAAATGGGGAATCCCCTCTTTTTGTTTTGTGTCATTATTTTCTTCTTGTCCTTTCCTTATTTTCCTTTCTCCTTTCTTTCCTTTGTTGTCTTTCTTCTTTTTTTTATTTTGAGGTTTGAGATATCGATATTTTGAGGAATTGAATACTTACCTTGTCAGGCCCGATCCCCGAAACCTCCTTCAGTGTTCGTCGTTTACTCATTTTTTCTTCCATGAGACTTCATGGGTCCATTTGTTTTCTTTTCACATGCACAACCCTTGGTTGCTAATAACAATGCCTCAATCCTCGTGCATGTCACCTCAAGTCCTCATAATTTAATACGATGATAGAGCTATTGAGTACACCATTAAATACATTAAATGTCATTAATGGGGGGCATTGGATGAAGGATATTATCCTTGCTTTTGATTTCAATTTTACATTTACCTCTTTCCTTTATGTTCTTTTGTGAGCTCTACAAACTTATTGGGGCTTCCTCTTGATTTTTTGACCACCATTTCTATTTCTTGGTTGTACTCTCAGGTTTGGAGTAGGTTGTGAGTTTGTTATTGCTTGTGGGTGTCAATTGTGCATGGTTGTTGTTCATGTGTGTGGGTGCTTTATTGTGTTTTTCTTGCATGCTGCTCATGGTTTTTCTTCCACTTTTTCCTTGCTCACCATCGTGTCTAGGTTAGTTTTGATTTTCCCTTGCTTGCAATATGGTTTGAAATCATTGGTTTTACTTGGTGTGTTTGTGGTATTTTTTCCCTTTTGGGTGTTTTATTGATTTGGCCTTGGGAATTATTTTGTTGGTTTCACCATTTTTGTTTCTACCTTTCTTTCTTTCCTTTTTGGTTTTCTTTCCCTTTTAGACCGATTTTTCTTCTGGCATGTCAATCGAGAGTGTTTAGGACATCATCATCAGGCATCAAGCCTCATGCTTCCTGAGGTTCACTTTATTTTTCCTTAATGCTTTGAAATTTAAAACATATGTCAAACTTTGGGCATTGAGAGTTCAATGTAGACCCATTAAACTAAAGAATCAACATGAAGTATAATGAAACTTTGACCCCTATCCCTCAATCCTTTCTCTAGGTCATTAAGTCTAGGTTCTAAATTAAAATGATAAAAAAAAGGACTAAAACTCAAACCTCAACTTCTAAAATTTCAATCTTAAGACATGGCAATCTTTAAATTATTTTAGGTTTCAACCATTAGTGTTACTACTTACCATCTTTCTGATAGAGGTGAAAGTGTACGAGGTACCCCCGATCTCTGATCCTTGACCATCTACATAAACACTTAGTGAAATTATATTTTTAAGAACCCATTTTAGACTTCAAATTTTGGGCATACCCTTTACAAAATTCCTTATTGAGGTAGCGAGTATCATGAAACCCCAACACCTAATGTTTGAAACCTTATAACAAATCAATTCTATCTAAATGATACTTTTGATAAAAATGCCTTGATAAATCCTTCCAAGAAGTTCAAATCAAGTCAAAATAATGTCCATCAGATTTTGGGTTGTGGAGATTTAACTTAATCAATACCAAAGCTTTATAGTAACTTTTAAGAAGTACCTCTAGCCACCAACTCTCGAAACATATTTTGGACTTCATGAATAAAAAATACAACTTGAGGAAATAATATTGTTAAAGCACAAGAAATAAATGGAATACTTGATCCTAAACCTCCAAAACATTGAACTATAAGTTAAGTTGAATATATAAGTCATTTCAACCATAGGGTAAAAGGGATCCCTACTCCCTAATACTCGATTAAATAGAAGCATACCATAGGAGGCTCATGTTGCAAGAAAAGGATATAAGGGATCTTCGATCCTCAATGCCTGAAGAACCGAACAAAGTAAAATTGAACTCTTCAATGCAAACGTTATTGGTATGATGTAAGGGATAAGCTAGAAGGATGATCCCAAAACTTTTTAATAAACTATAAACTTCTTTAAAACAAGTTATGATTTTGAAATAAGAGATACATGTTGAATGACATGGATTTTTTTACATGGTTGCTCTCTTCTGGTGTACATAGACATTAACATAATGAGTGATGATGAAATAATGAATTCAATGGCTAGAGACCTGATGAATTCAAGATTCGTAGAAGTATCTAGGTCTTTCTATTAAAATTTCAATTTCGTGAGTTATTTCTCACCTGTACCCAACACTTCAACCATAAAACTAGAAAGGTGTTGGGAGCATCTAGAGAAGTAGTTTTGGATGTAATTGTAGAAATGATTGAGAATATTTTTAGAATTCTAGTCAATGCCAAATATGAGGTAGTGTACATGAGGAAGGTCATAAAAAAATTTGATGACCATATAGCAAAGAACTTGAATTACATCAATAATAGTTTTCTACTCCATCCTAGAAAGGTAGCTACCAAACTGGCTAGGATTCAACATAGAAGGGAATTTAAGGAAGATT
>VDFB02058242.1:359312769-359352754 GCA_007258455.2 Sequoia sempervirens
CATGATAAGAGACACAACTTATCTATAGTGGGACAAAGTAGTTAAGAAGTAATTATAAGTTTAACACTAACATTAATTTATAATCTCAGTCATTGTTTTCAAAGCATACTAAAGATAAGAATAAAAGATTAATAGAAGACATTCAAAGGGACATATAGATATATGCTAGTGGTAATTGCAATGTACAAAATAAAAAAAGATGAGCTTGAGCTCTATTCACATATTGAAAATGACTTCTTTAAGTACAAAGACTTCACTAAATTTTTTAGTTGTAATGATATCATATTTATACATGTGAATTGGTGTGCATAATTTATCATGCAAAATTGGAAGAAATTAGAACTTTACTATATAATTATTTAGAGATTAAATGACATGAAAACATATCTATGTCAAACAAAAAATGTAAGAAACCTCCAAGGAGGGATACTTCTAAAATTATGTGAAGTGAAAGTTAAGAATCAATGACAAGGAGGACACAAAATAAAGCAAGGAAGGAGGGAAATTTCCAATTTGAAATTACTCAATGAGCAAGAGCAACATGATCAATCCTAATGAGATTGAAACTTATAACCATACTAAAAAATGAGAATGTTTAAACTATAGTTGAGTATGGCAAATGTGTAATATAGCAACATGATCAATCCTAATTAGATCAACCTCATAAATTTATGCTATGATTTGTTGAACTAGTTAAGAAACATCTCATTTCTCAACACAAATGGTTACATTGAAAGTATTGATTGTACTTTCAAGTTGCACTATCTAAAAGGTGAAAATATTAGGGTTTTAGGTTTAGGTTTTAGGTTAAATAGGGTTTTAGGTTTAGGTTTTAGGGTTTAGGTCCAAGGATTAACTTGGGTATATTAGTTTTTAGGTCTATGTTTTTTGGAACCTAGGGTTTAGGGTTTTGATTTCTAAGTTAAATGTTTCCAATTTAGGTTTAGCTTTTATGGTTTTTGCTTTTCAATTTAACGGTCTTTGTTTCGTTCATGTTTTTGGTTTTTTAAATGTAATTTAAAAATTATAAAATATTGAACTAAAACAAACTAAATAACAATTACAAAATAAAAATGCAAGATATAAAGCAAAAAAATGGCAGAATTCAACCAACCCGGAGGTCGTTGAGGTCACTTGTGTTGACAGGAGGAGGTGGTAGTGAAAACTTTCCTCAATTAGGCCCTTCAAAACACGTACAAAATATTTCTTATCCTTCTACAACGTGGCTCAAATTGACCGTGAAAATGAAAACACAATCGCTTATTTTAAAAAATAAATAGCTTTGTGAAACACTTACATGTTTCAAAATGCATGCGTGTTATGAAAGTGTACGTGTTTTGTAATGTGTATGCATTTTAGGTTTGTGTACCTTAATATAAATGCATATGCATTCAGATTTAGGTTTGAGTACCCAATCTGTAATGTGTACACATTTTTTAAAAACATGTACGTGTTTCGTGCAAAAAAAATTATTTTGGCTAAAACTTCCCCTCTTTGTGGAGCCAACTTCTTGCTTTTACCTTATCATGAAGGTCATGAATAAATACATCATGTGGGGTAATTCAACTATCCTACTAGTACCAAATTGACAAATTTGATACATTGAAAGAAGGTCGGTGTAGATATCAGGAACTACAATTACCTCTTGAAGAAAACCACCCTCAAGTGTGATAGTACCTGGTCCCAAAACTAATTTTTTTGTAGAATCCCCAACTATAATACAAGTATTCCTACAATTTTAAAGGGATGAAACAAAATTATAAGAGTCGTCATGTGATGTGTCACACTGGAATCAAGTATCCATGGCACTACAAAAGGCAAGGCCCATGCAAAAAGAGCATTACCTTTACCTGTAGATCAGGAAGAAGATTTAGGGGTGAAGATGTTATGTTCCAACATGGATTCCTCCAAAGCCTCTAATCTCTTCCAACATCTATTAACTATATGTCCCTCCTTACCACAAAAACTACAAGGTTCACCTAATTTCTTCTTTGTCTTTGAGGAAGACTCGCCAAACTTAGAAGTTTTATCATATCGCAAAGTGGTTTGAGGTTTCTAGTCTAACTTTTGAGATATTTTTGAGGAACGCTCACTACTTGATGAAGAATCTATCTGGGGCTTTTGTTTCTTCTTGTCTTTCCCTTTGGATGCATGTGCTACCAATGCCTAGGTTTTGGAACTAGAAAGAGATTCAAACTAAATCAACTTTTCTTGTTCATGAGTCAAATTCTCACAGAAAACCTCAAAAAGTAGGCATGGTAAATGCATCACCCAATGCATCCATAATAGAGTATAAAGTAGAAGAGAAGACCTAAAATGAACCTTGAAGCTTAGATAGAATCAATAAAATTCATTCTTTATTAGTTTTATTATTCCCACAACCCTAAAAAATATATCTAAGTGACTTAAACCCTCTGCAAGAAGTCCTCAATGGAGGAGAAAGAATCAGGTACAAGTGATTTTAATTTTTCCTCAATCTATAGAGATCTATACTCATTGATGGTGCCAAAAAGATCACTAAACCTCATTAACATAGCTCTAGGAGTTTTTGCAAGAATCCAAATGAAACAAGAGACTATATAAAACATGTAGTGAAATCAAACCCATCACCTCATTTGTCTTGTTCTTATGTTGAATTATCTCAAATTGATGAGTTAATGTTGGTTTTACTTCATCCCAAGTGGACTATAAACCCTTGGGTATGATAATTTTTGTCATATGAGCTTTCCAATTATGATAGTTGTGTGGCGTAAGACATTCAAAGGAAGAGGTGTCCACCATGATTGTTGAGGTTTTCAAAATAGTGTGTGGTAAATGATATTTCATATTTCATATATATAGATACTAAAAGTGAGAAGTAATACCCCCCACAACAAGAAAAACCAAACCCAAATAAAACTTTAAGAGTAGAAAAGCTTAAAAAATCCACAATCACATTAGAGAGATATGTGTGTACTTGGTGAATATTATCGAAAAATAGACTACATGGTTGTGCAGGTCACTAAAATATATTTCCAATGCCTATTTTTCATAAAAAAATGGAGTTTGTATGCCTAATGTATAGCCCTAGAAGTGCAAAAAAGAAGGGATGGCTTCAAGTAACTATAAAAAAATTCTAGTAGAAAAAGAAAAAATACCTACAAATCTAGAATAGGATCAAAACCATATTTTTGATGATATATTTTTTTTGCAAAACAGAGATCATACACCCAAGATACACCTGATTTTGTAAAAGTTGCTCAATTTTTCCCTTAGAGAAAACATGGGGCTAAAAAAGTTGGTCCCAAGTCATATGCATGACTAGCCACTAGTGTAGGGCATTCGGTCAAAGCCCTTGGTTACCAATTTCCAATAGGACTCATTGTAGGTACTAAAGGGGTGGAAAGGGATGAAGTGTAGTTCCTAGGTGGTGAAGTGACCATAGGCTTTAAGGATCAAAGCCCTTAGGGGCTTGGCATGTAGCATAGTAAGTTGAGTGGCATTGTGAGCCACCAGTGGTGGTGGCACAGGGTGGCCACTGCCTCTACTGGTGGCATGGCACTAAATATAGCGTAGAATTTTTCTTTTAAGTTTTTTAATCCATCATATAGTAGGACCTAACAAGGGCCATATAGGGACCCTATTAAAAAAAATCCTTAGAAGCTCCCAATGCCAATGTTGAGAAAATTCATAGTCAAAATTCATCAAATCAGCCTCCTGAACACAATGGTGAGGTTTGTTTCACACCAAAATGCTCCTAAAATTTAACCACCTCCAAAAATTGCAAAAAAAAACACTAAAAATTATAGATTTGATTCTATAACCCTAGTTGAGAAAAAAATCTCAAAAATAGAGAAGGGGTTCATTGAATTCTTGTTATGATACCATGTTAGATTTGTGAATAACACAAGATGCAAGATCAAACAATGAACAAAACACCTTCCATGCAAGAGCTCTACAAAACAAATATTTGATATTCCTCAAAAAGAAAATACTTACAGAAAAAATAATACAAGATAGAGAATTATTTATAAGAGAAATCCTAAATGATAAAGGATTAGATCATGGCAAGTGTCAACATCATGTGTGATGAGACAAAATTGTCTAATATTAGATCTCTAGTTAACATAAATAAAGCACACTATTTACTAAAAAAGAAATCCTAAGTTTATCTTAAGTGCATGAGAATTAAAATAATAATTAATTAAAGATTAATTAATTATTATCTAATGCATGATTACTCTAACATTATGAAAATGGATAACAAAATGGTGCATTTAGAAGTAGATTGCAAATGGTAGGAAATGTAGCACAATTGGAAAAAGAACACAAAGAAAATGAATTATAGAAAAAATAGATAAAAAGCTACACAATTGAGAGAATTGTACAAATGGATGGAAATGCAATACTTATGGAAGAAAATTTAGTGCAATCGGTATAACTACACAAATGGGAGAAAATATTGTGCAATTGGTGCAAGACTAGGGTAGACTAGGAAACTGAATGAATGCAATTTTTTTTATATACAATAGCTAATGACATGTGGATGATGGATGTAGGATGAGGTGGAAAAACTAATGTATTGAGAGATACATCCCATGACGATGCAACTACTGCCTCAGTTAACTAAGATGGATGAGGCATTCTTGGTAAAAATGGGCATGTGGCATGTGGCTCATATACCAAAGATTCGAGCCCACTGAGCTATGATGGAAACATTAGTTGAGAGGTGGCACAATGATCACAATGCTTTCATCCTATATATAGGAGAGGAAATCATCACACTAGAGGATTTCTAAAGGATTCTCCATATTTAGATCCAAGGAGAGAGGGTGATCTATGATATAGGTCACAGTGAGAGTGCATTGAGCAGGGTATTCATGAAAAATGACTTGGGGAACAAGGATAGTGAGATGGATCTCTAATGGACTATGGGTCAATTTGAACAACTTTCAATAATGGTGGTGGGCATCATTAAAGGGATATATGTTCCCCACAGGAGGTTTAGAGTCTTCTCCACTAGTTGGAGTATAGTATTAAAGTGGATCCTTGAGGATGGGGTGGTATATTCCTAGGGACCATGTGTCCTTACACATCTATACATATGCATCACATGGTATGGTGATACAAAATGAGCTTGGCATGTGAGGCCACACTACTACACATCTATGCCTAGGAGCACATGGCGGTTACTTGACTAGTGACATACAAAGTTAAGGTTGTTAGTGTTGAGGTTGGTCTTAATCACTTACAATGTTCTAGGAAATAATGGTTTATTTCCCCTCTTTAAAAGTAGTGAAATTACTCCAAGGTTCTTGTATAACTAGTTCTTAGTCGTGTTGGGGTAGAACAGGGTCATTGTTAACATGTTTAAGAGGGTTCTAGCATTAAAGCTTACTAGAAATAACATACAATTAGGAATAATAATATCAATAATTCATAAAAATAGATTACATTTCAAATATATAGTAGGTTTATATTTATTTGAATTCTCTTCGGGTATTTTAAATCAATTTTAAAATAAATATCAAAAGAGATAGAGTAACAAGAAGTAATACAAATAAAACCTAATCTAATTGGACAATGATAAGAAATATTCTACCAATCATTTTTGTACGTTTAAACAAGATCGCCAAACCACTATTATGGAAAATAATATTTCACACATTCACCAGTAACAACAATGTAATCTTCAAAGAAAATGAATCACCACATAAGATTTTCAAATTTCATGCAACCATAATGTCATCAAGCACACATAGATTTGAGATGAAATCATAATTAATTCCACAATTACCAATGAGATCTTATTAATTTGACAACTTAAATTGAAGCAAGATACTCATATCATCACCATGATGCCAAATCACGATGTATGCAACATAAGTGTAACCCTTTGATTAAATTAATAATCCATAAAGTCAGTAGGAAAAATGCACGTTGAGATTGTATTGTTTATTTGCAAAAAATTACATCAAAATTGAATCCTTTGAAATGATCCAAAATCAGAATTATATAGAAAATTAAGTTCCTAAAATTATGGATCTGACAAAAAGCTTAACTAGAACTACCTCTAGTGCTTCAATTCTTAACTAAAAGCAAACTAAAAAATAAACTATATCAAAAATAGGTGCCCCAGTTGGAGTTCAGTTCAACATGCTAAAACTTAAAAAATAGAAATCTAGCTAAATTCCAATTGTTTACTATCAAAACTCCAATGTCATCCTTTACTCTTGCAACTAGGCATGGATCTTTATATCAATAGTTATAAAAAAAATTCCCAAGCAAGATTTTATTTTCTAGATCTAGGTGTGGACTTCTGGTGACAATAGTTAACAAAACTTCTAATGCCAATTCTTCATTCCTTGCAACTGGGCATGTCATTTTTGTAACAAGGTTGTTAATTAAAAGAAGCAAAAAACAAACAATAGTGATCATTTTATTGTCTCCAGCTATTTTGGGAGGTTGTCAGTGAATGCTAACACCACTTCATTTATTTTATCTATTATTGGGCCTTTATGAAATTACACTTTGACCTTTTGATCAATTTGTTTTCTCCATTTGGCATTGTATCCTTATGAAGGGTTCCAATTGTAGACATCCAAATTTGACCACTCCCACATGGTCAAATCTATATCATTTACTTATCTATTCCATCAATATTAATTAAATGATTTATTTAATTAATATTCCACTATTTGCATAAGGTTCGTAAAGTATTTAATTTAATAATTAAACACTTTACCTTTCATCCTTTCCTCTCTAAATTAAATAAATATATCAATTTATTTAATTTTGTCATTTAACCTTTTTGAATTTAAATCAATTTTAAATTCCTCTTTTTCTCTCTCCTTGTCACATCCTCCATAACCTTCTTCTAATCTAGATTAGTCTAATTAATCCATGATTAGGATGTGCACACCTTTAATCAGGATTAATGTCACATCCTCCATATTTGTCCACTTGCCTCTAATCCCTCATTAATCTTCTTAATCGCCTATTTGTGCAACCTTAGTCTAATCCCCTTGTTACATTTAGCATACCTTTTTGGTCAACCTTCACAATTTCCACATTTAGCCTAGACCCTCTTCTCCATGTGAATTAAAAATTCACATTTATCTCTCCAAGACTCTCCTCTTCCCCATGCAAGTTGTTAAGAGTTCTAAAACTCCTCACTTGTCACATCACTCATATGAGGACAAGTACTTACCTTTTTGAGAACCTTGTTTTATCACAAGGTACTCCCAATCATGTGAATTTAAAATTCACATTTATTCCCCCAACAACTTATATCATCCCCATAACTCCTCACTTGTCACCATCACTCTCATCCCAAGGTACTTGCAAGTACCTCCAACTCACATGCCCCTTTTCCACCTCATTTGTCCTCTTGACATCTCATCCTCCACATGGCAAGATGTGAGGGCTTGTGAGTCCTCAAATCACCACAGCCCTTCATCTTGCCCATGTTGGCAAAATCCTAACCGTTCAAATCCCTAGAGGCCTTTCCTCTAAAATAGAGGATTTTTGGCTTCATTCTCTCATAACACAATCACATTTTCATTCATCACATGAGGTATTCATCACATTCAAGCTCAAGCTCTCAAGCATACTTGCATTCTTGCACTCACAAACCTCCATTGTTGCATGTTCCAAGCTCTCATCACTTGCATTTGCACTTATTCATCAAAATACCCAAGTAGCTCATTGCATTCCTCATCACATCTAGATCATTTTGCATCCATTTTAGATTGTTTTCCATCAAGGAGCACACATCTTATCAACATAAAAGGGCTAACCAAAAAGATTGACTTGAACAAAGGTACAATCGTTATTTTCTCTTTCTTTTGTTTGAGTTCAACTAGGCTTATCTCGAGATGTTTTTTGTGTTTTCCCTTGCTTGTATTTCATTTTTTTTTACATTTTAGACTACTAGATTTCACCTACATCACATTTATAGCACGCCCGATGGGACCCAGAAATGGGTCTCTTTCTTTTACGTTTTCTATTGTTTAACATTTTGTAGGTTCAAGTTGCAGAGAAGCGACTCTACAGCTAATAGAGGTGACACTGCCCTAGGGAGGGGTGAACCTGCCCCAAGTTGGGAAAACCTTCCCTCAATAGGGGTGATTTTGTCTTGTAGAATCACCCATTTGTGACTCAGAGTGAATCTTCCTTCATTTTTCTAGATAGGCGAACCTGCCCTACAAAGGGGTGAACCTTCCCTACAAAGGGGTGAACTTGCCCCACAAAGGGGTGAACTTTCCTCAAACAAGGGCGAACCTAACCAAACAGAGTTGTCTATGAGGTAAAACAAGGGTTTAAACTTTGTTTCTAGCTTTCATTTCTTATCGTTTTGAGGTACTAAGCCCCTAACGTCATTTGTTGGTGAGTGTGTCTACCTCTTTCCTAACATTTGTGCAACTTGTTTCACACTTGTCAAAGATGAGAGATTAAAACTACTAACACTTTTCTTGCAGAATGATCAATCCTAGCATTGTTAGCTTAGTTTGTTTGTCATTTTTGCTTATTAATCTAGGCACATAGATCTAATTAGGAGGATTCAACATATTGTTTGTTTTGTTTGAAAGTCCTTTGTGTCACCCAAGGGGCACTACATCATCCAAGCTTTCCCCTTGCACTTTGTGTGAGCTTGGGGAGTAGCCAAAAATGGTTAGTGTTCTCTTTTTAGTGGGACCTACTTGGGGATTTCATCACCCCAAGGGACAATCCCAACCACGCATACTAGCGGGGTATACAAAGGGGGGTGATCCAAAGCTATACCCCAATCCAGTCACTTTGTGTCTAGTGAAGCGTCAAAGCTAGGGTGATACCTAGATAAGACATGAAGAGTTGGTCCGAGCCTTCAATACCTCGTTGGGGTTCTCGACTCACGCTTTTAGACAGGTTGGTGTTCATGGTTATGCCTCATGTACTGTATGTATATCAAGGACTCCCTAGTTTCCTTGTTCATCCTAGTTAGAGGACCATGTTAGCCATACCCTTTTCATTAATCTTAGGACTATATTGTTTGTACTATCTTCTTCGTGCAAAACTAGTGTGTTTTTGTTTAGTCAAGTCATCCTTGTCGTTTTCTTGTTGTTTGTTTCGCTTTATGTCATTTTCCATAGCTATTTTCATCCAAGGTAAGTCCAGGTCTATTGATAGAGGTGACTTTGCCCTCAACTTGGGCGGCCTTGCCTTTAATAGGGGTGACCTTTCCTTATGTCTCAGTCATTTCCTAGTCAATTTCTATCAAAATCGCCTGTCTTTCACTCCATAGGTGACTCCAACCATACCTTGGGCGAACCTGCCCTTAAGTTGGGTGAACTTTCCCTTAACTTGGGTGAACCTACCCCAACTTGGGTGAACCTGCCCCAACTTGGGTGAACCTACCCCCCAAACAACTAATTTTACCTTTCATTTGGTCATTCTGAGCATTCGTTTGCCTGTTCTGAGCATCCATCTCCTTGTTTTGAGCATCTTTCTCCTCATTCTGAGCATTTATTCCCTATTCTAAGCATTCATCTTCTTGATCTGAGCATCCATCTCCTTGTTCTGAGCACTCATTCACCTAATTTGAGCATCTGTTCCTACCTATCTTTCATTGAATAGGTGACCTTGACCTCAACTTGGGTGAACCTAAACTTAAGTTGGATGAACCTACCCGAACTTGGGTGAACCTACCCCCCAAACAACCATTTTCACCTTTTGTTCTATCATTCTAAGCACCCATTTTCTTGTTTCAAGCATCTGTCTTTGTGTTATGAGCATCTATTCCCCATTTTGAGCATTCGTCCCCTCGATTTGAGCATTCATCCCCTCATTCTGAGCATCCATCTTCTTGTTCCGAGCATCTATTTTCCCATTCCAAGAATCTATCTACTTGTTCTGAGCATCTGTTTCTCCATTTCGAGCATATGTTTTCCCATTCCAAGCATTCGTCTCCTCATTCTAAGCATCTGTCTCATTCTAAGCATCTGTTTACCCATTTTGATCTTCTACTTTCCTATTCTGATAGTCCATTGGCTTGTTCCCAAGGTTCATTTTCTTGTTCCATCAATTTTTTTCCCTTTTTCTGATTTAGACAAGTCTAAAAATTGACTTCGGCAACCCTGACCTAAACTTGGGTGACCTTGACCTTTCCTAGCAGATAGGCAACCCTACCCAGTGGATACAAAAACATGCCTAGCAGATAGGCGACCTTTTCCAATAGATAAGCGACCTTGCCTAGTGGATAGGTGAACCTTCCCAGCAGATAGGCAAACCTGCCTAGTGGATAGGTGAACCTACCCAATAGATAGGCGAACCTACCCAAAAGTAGACCTTCATCTGTCTTCCTGTCATCATCATTTCTATTCATCAACACTTTCTAAAAATCATCATTTCATTGACCAAATCACATAGGTGCATCTTAGAACATCATTAGAGTCCATATCCTTCATCGATTCATCTATCCCAATCACCTAGACTTTGTTTCAAGGGTTTTGATTTTGATGCATAAACTTCTTGAGGCCATAAATTTTGACTCAGGTCTTTGATTGGGATGAAATTTTATGGGTGGTTGCATTATGAGGTGGCATTTGGATTCCCAACACCGATTGGCCCCCATTTCAGCACATTTTCAGGGCTTCAAACTTTCATCTTGACCCTCAAAATCGCAATTTAGTTTTTTTTTCCAATTTTTGAAAAATTGTTTTCGTTAATAACTTGGAATGCATGTCTTAGATTTAGGATGTTAGTTGTAAATTCATCCTTCCTTAGTTTTAGGAATTTTTTTAGGAAAAAACTAGACTCTCGAAGGTATGCCTATGAAGTTTCCTTAAATGACAAAATTTGACAATTTTTGAAAACTACCAAATCTGGCAAAAATATGATTGTCAACACCTTACGTCATATAGTTAAAAACCCCTAAACTTGGTTTATAATCAATCCTAATATAAGCTTCAACCCAATCCCAATCTGAGCTTTAATCTAGTCCTAACATGAGCTTCAATCCAATCTAAATATGAGCTTAACCTAAATCCCTATTTGAGCTTTAGTCCATTGCCATCCAGGATCTTCAAATTCATCCTATTTATCCTTTCATCACCTTTTCTTTCCTTCTAATCATCTGTTCCCATATTTTCAATCTGTATCCATCCCATCCAACATCATGAATCCTTATCATTCACCAATGCAACCAAAAATAGTAGTCAAGGGAAATCCCAATTACGTTGATGACGATAACGAGAGTCTTGTTGATCAAGAGGTCTATGACATAGATCCACTTGACACTATCATTTCTAGTAAGCTTTCCCCAACCACTTTCCAAAATCCAATCACCCCTCTGAGCTATCCCATCACATCTTTACTCACACCTACTAGCAATCCTTATGCTAACTTTGACAAGGGATATCCATTATCTTCCTCACCTGCATCTCCATCATATCCTTCCTATGCATCATCTTCTTATCCAATATCTGTGTCTTCTTATACCAATCTAGTATCCCAACATCCCTATTACAATCCCCCATCCACATCCTCCCATCTCAATCCTTCATCAACATATTCCCACTATCCTAATCCTCCATACCAATCTACCTATCCTAATTCAACATCCACATCTTCCTATCATTACCCTACATCCACACCTTCTTATCCTAATCCACCACCCATGTCCTCCTATCTTAATCCACCATCTCAATCTTCCCATCCTAATATGCTATCCCAATACCTCTACTACAATTCACCACCCATATCCTCTTTTCCTAATTCACCATCCCAATCTTCCCATCTTAATCCACCATCCCACTATCCCTATCTTAATTCCCCATCTACTTCCTCCAACATTAATCCACCATCTCAATCTTCCCATCCTAATCTATTGTCCCAATACCTCTAATTAAATTCACCACCATATCCTCCTATCCTAATTCACCATCCCAATCTTCCCATCTTAATCCACCATCCCAATATCCCTATCTTAATTCCCCATCTACTTCCTCCAACTTCAATCCACCATCCACATCTTCCTATTCTAATTTTCTATCACAATATTCTTACCTTAACCCTCCATCCAATCCTAATCCTCCACCTACTCTTAGTCTTCCATCCAATCTCGTTCCTCAATCTAATCCTAGTCCACCAATCCATAATCCTTCATCCACTCCTACCTCGCCATCTCAGCCTAGAGTATGCACAATTCTCACATCGGAAGTTCTCCAAGGACTTATGACAAAGAATATATCCCCAACCCCACCCCTTGAAGTCATGGAATTAGGCCATCCCAATCCATCATCCATGATCACTAGTGATTAAACCCTTCTTTGTACCACATATCATTGATGTTACCACCACTAGAACCACTCAAACCACTCAAACTATCAAATCTACAAAATCCATTGAGCCCCCATCTCCTACTTTAAGATCTCTTGAGCCCATCGAAGATAACCAAACCAAATCACCATCTTCTACTCCTAGATCCACCCACTTTGGTGAAGAAAATTATTTCTAATCCACTCCTCCCATTCCTAATATCATTGAAATCCATTCCCATGAACTTCATGAATCCTCCATCCTTCCATCTCTCCCACTTGAGGAGTCCTTCCAACACTCTATCATCATGCCACCCACACAAGGTGAGTCATGCCAAGAGATTGATCCAAAGCATACCAACATATCCCCTTCTCTGAATCAAGATCTTGCCATCCAACCTAGTCCACCTCAAGATCATATTCCCTCATCCACTACAGTCCATGATCCCCTTGTCACTAAGGATCCCATCACCCTATCACATGAGCCCTTATCACCTACTTCCACAAATCTAGATCATATAATCTCACCTAATCCCTTTCTTGATCCCTTACCACCCACTCCTCCTGATCAAGATGTTGTTACCCCATCATCTCCATCTCCTAATCCTCTATCATCACCTGTCCCTACCATCCTAACACCATGTTTATATCCACTTGGTACTCTTACATTCATCCATGGTGGTTTTCTTGTAGAAGAGGAACCAAGCATATACACCGCCCATCCTCATACATCTAATAATAGACTTGCATCATTCTTCCAAAATAACAAGCACCCTACCATGTAGAGAAAATGCTCAAAAGCATGAACTATCAAGGAAAAGGTTTAGGCATTCATGAGCAAGGTATTTTAGAGCCCATCCATGTCAAAGAAAATCCATGTACATAAGGTCTTGGATATGTCTCTCCAGAATCACAATCCAAAAAGGTTGGTACAACCTCTATACATCCTAAGTATGCCTCCTCCTAAAGAACAATAGGCTCTTCTCATCACTCCACTAAACCATTTTCCACCATTCCCCCCTTGTCATATCACCTTAAAACAACCATCCATATTCCTCCTCCATCTTCCAAATCCATTTTAGGTCCTCATGTCCCTCCATCCACCATCTCCCATCCCTCATCTACTTCATCCATTTTGGGTCCTTATGTCCCTCCAACCAGCATCACACATCCTCCAAGTACTAAGTCCATTTTGTACCCTTATACCACACAATCACCTTCTCCATCCCATCATATTCATCCTTTTATCCATCAATCACCTATCCATGTCACCCATCATAAAAATCCCACTCTCATGTTCCCTAATTAGGATCAACAAAGGCACAAACCTACACATTCTCCATCCACATATCTTCCCCAAAATCCAACCTCCATCACTCCATTCTTGTTTCCTTCACATCATCCATCTCCTTGCACCTATCCCATTCCTATTAAAAGCACTTTAGATGAAGTAAAAATGCATAAATATAAACATCCACATGAATTTAAATCCCCTCATGTCTCCTTAAAACATGTTGACAAAAAGAAAAATCCAATCCAATATCAAATCCAAAATCCAAAATCCAAAATCCAAATCAAACCCATAGGCCACAAAGGCCCATCAAAGCAAAAATCAGAACCATGTGGATCCTAAAGAAAAAGGATGCAATACCTTCAAATGAAAAATTTGTAACATCCCAAGTTGCTAATACAAAAGCTAATCATACACATCCTCCCTCTCCTAAATCTATTTTGAGTCCTTATGAACCAAAATTCAATATCCCATCTCCTCCATTATCCCCACATTCTTCATCCATTAATCCTCCTATCCTTTCACATCCACCACCATACACGGCAATGTTGGTCTTGAAAACATTACCCCATCATGCACCTACCCCATAATTCCATCCATACACTTTCCAACATCCCCTCCATTATCCCACATATCTCCCTCATCAAATCCCTTTAATCCATTCTCTTGCTTAATCCATTTATCCTAATAAAGTTGTACCAACATCAAATAGTCACTTCACGCATGGGATCTTAATACCTTGTATGGAACCTGATGCTTGAGTCCTTCATCCATCTCCTTATAACATGTCTTATAAATCCACTTATCCACATCCCTATCCTTATCCATCTCCATTGGCATACTATCCAAAATATCCAAAATTCAAAAAATCCAAAAAAGTCAAAAAATAAAAAAAAATCCAAAAAAGTTATAAAAGTTATAAAAAAAAAGTAAAGAGAAATAATTCATCCAATGGTGAAAAATTGGAAAACAAGCACCTTGGATAAGTACCATGATGAAAACTTGGCAAACATGTAGCATCATGTGTAAATTCCTCATCTAGTTTACTTCCACAATTAGGGGAAACTGCATCTCCTCCATCCCACCTATCTTACACATCCTGCCTATCATATCCCATTTATCCCAATCCCTCCATCCTCCTTGTGATCTTGATATAGATAAGGGAAAACATATATACATTCTTTGGACACCTCTTGGCATATACTCCCCTCATCCACAAAGTATTGTATTCCTTATCCTTTACATCTATCTTTTTCATCGATGCATCTTATCCACATCCATATGCCTTCCTTTTCCACTCGGCATGCTACCATCAATCTCCCTTCCTTATCTAGGCATCTTATCGATATCCATCTCATTCCCTTATCTTTCCATCCACTCATCTCCCATATCTCCTACCTCATCACACATGACCTATCTAGAGTGGGGGGCATCTATCTTCCTTTGTGATATAGTCCTTGGAGATATCATTCATACATCATAAAAATCCCTTCCATCTCCCCATCCTTATCTTTCTATCCATCCAAACAATCCCTTTCGTATCCCCAGCCTTATCTTCCTATCCATCATTACATCCCTTCGATACCCCCATCCTTATCTTCCTATATGTCTATCATGACAATCCCTTGAATCTCCCCAGCCTTATCTCCTTACCCATCCAAAAATGCTCTCCATCTCCCCATCCTTATCTTCCTATCCATCCAAACAATCCCTTTGCTCTCCCCATTCTTATCTTCATATCCGTCTATCATAGCATCCCTTCCATCTCCCCAACCTTATCTTCCTATCCATTATAGCATCCCTTTCACCTCCCCATCCTTATCTTCCTATCCATCTATCATAGCATCCCTTCCATCTCACCATCCTTATCTTCCTATCCATCCAAATAGTTCCTTTCATCTCCTCATCCTTATCCCTCTATCCATCCATCATCACAATCTCTTCTATCTTCCAAAACCTTACCTTTCCACCTATCCCTCCAGTAACCTTTTCCCCATCCAAATATGCATCCCTTTATCCCTCAATCCTAGAATCTTTCCATCTCCTTATCTTTATCCATCCACCCCTTCATCTTTATCCTCATCCCATCTCATGATTCCTTTTCATTGGTATCTAGCTATAGGCTTCCCTCCATGCAATCCAATGCCATCTATCTCATCATCATCTCTCCCCCTTCTTTCACACATCTTTCCAATCTCCTATCACTTTTCATCACTCATCTCTCCATCATATTATCATCCCAATTCATCTTTTGTTGATTTAGATAACTATCCCATCCTTGAGCTTCATGTAATCACCATCATCCTATCTTATCCAACAATTCTATCTTGTTTCATCATATCAGTTCCATATTTTTATCCACTTATCATGGTTATCTCATCATCCCTTGTCCATCATTTGTCGAAATATGTTTCCCCTGCACTTTTATGTAGGCAAGGTTGATCTTTTGATCCACCCCTAGGTCTCCTTTTTTCCATCCTAACTTTGTCATCTATCATTGATCTTCATTGTCCTCTTTTCACTTTTATCCATGGTCAGTCGTTAGTATTTTATCAAACTATGAGGGCTCTACGCTTTCACGTAGGCAAGGCTAATCTCTGATCAGCCCCAAGCACCTAGGTCATTAGGGTGTGTGAGTCTTGTGTCTTGTGTCTTGTGTCTCATGTTGTGTCATCAAGTATGTCCTTATCTAGTTGGTTCTTCACAAATGATATCCACTCGTATCATCATATCCAATCAATTTTGAATATCCTGCATCATGTCGATCTCTTAGTTTAGTCTCCATCTTTGGTCTCAACAGGATGTATCCTTCTTAACAGATCTCATCAATCCCATCCACCCTCTCGATCCTATGGAAAAGGATGTCTAAAATTGATTGTGATCTTTTGATACTTCCAAATTTTATTTATCATTTGAGCTCCCTATCATCACTTGTCAGGGCCGCCATGATCCATCATATTATGGTGCGTTTTGACTCATTAACATAGGGGCATATCTTGATATTTTCTTCTTTATTGTTGTCTTCTTGGTTGTCCTATGTAGTACCCACCAAGATCCCTAAGGTATTATGTTATGCTAGGGCATCCTTTTGTGCTTTTGGCTATCCCAATGCCTAGTCTGATCAAGGTCTTCACGATTTTGGGGTGTTGGGATAGCCTTCTTGTCTATTGTGTTTTTTTTATGCATTAGACATTAATTCACCTTGGTTTACATACCATGGTACCTGGTGTCTTATGCTATAGAAAAAATCAATGCTTCAAAAATGGCAAATTGCATTAGGATTTCATTTCATATTCATTCTCGTTGCATTGGATCCATACCCGACCTATGACCTATGATTTTGGTTGTGCAAACATTCATCCCCCTGTCTCCCTTCTTCTCAGGATTGCTATGGTATCCACTTTTCAATCTTCTTAGAATAATATAGATTGGTTATTCTAAACGCTCTCATCATATCAACATTTTTTCAATCTTCTTAGAATAATATAGATTGGTTATTCTAAGGGCTCTCATCATATCATCATCTCTTCAATCTTCTTAGAATAATATAGATTGGTTATTCTAAGCATATTGTCCCCCATCATTTTTATTTCTTTCATCCACCTCTCATCTCAATCCCATCCTCATCCATTAAATCTAGCACAAATCATCTAATCACATCCTTGGTCTTGTTCCCAGCCTTGATCCAATCATCATCATCATCATCGGGATGTTACCTTCCCTATCCTTTTGTGTTTTTTTGGGATGTATCGTTCCCTCATCAACACTCTTATCATCACCATCGGGATGTATCCTTCCCTATCCTTTGGTGTTGTTTCAAGATGTATCCTTCCATATCCTTGTGTTGTTTTGGGATATAGCATTCCCTCATCAACAACACTCCATCCATCATCAACCCATTTTGGCTTGTTGCTTGACTGGGGCAACATCACCTTTGTTCTTAAATCCATTTGTGCTTCCCAATATCCTATCGCTTATCATCCTCTCTTCTCCATCAATTTTCATCATCTTCCTCATCTCCCCTTTCATTTTCACATCCATTTCAAGAGCAAACTCGTGTTCTCTTGAACCTGCATGTCCTCTTGAGGTGGCATCCTCAATCCCTGATCTTCATCTTCACCCCCATCATCTTTCTTCCTAGTCACTCCTTTGATGACTGGGGCATCTTTTCGAATCTAACCATCTTCTTCTTGGTATTATCTTTTAATCTTCTTTGAAATGATGCTACTTCATAGCATCATCTCAAAGAGGGAAAAAATGTAGACATCCAAATTTGACCACTCCCACATGGTCAAATCTGTATCCTTTACTCATATATTCCATCAATATTAATTAAATGATTTATTTAATTAATATTCCATTGTTTGCATAAGGTTCCTAAAGTATTTAATTTCATCCTTTCCTCTCTAAATTAAATAAATATATCAATTTATTTAATTTAGTAATTTAACCTTTTTGAATTTAAATCAATTTTAAATTCATCTTTTTCTCTCTCATTGTCACATCCTCCATAACCTTCTTCTAATCTAGATTAGTCTAATTAATCCATGATTAGGATGTGCACACCTTTAATCGGGATTAATGTCACATCCTCCATATTTTCCCACTTGCCTCTAATCCCTCATTAATCTTCTTAATCACCTGTTTGCACAAGCTTAATCTAATCCCCTTGCTACATTTAGCATACCTTTTTGGTCAACCTTCACAATTTCCACATTTATCCTAGACCCTCTTCTCCATGTGAATTAAAAATTCACATTTATCTCTCCAAGACTCTCCTCTTCCCCATGCAATTTGTTAGGAGTTCTAGAACTCTTCACTTGTCACATCACTCATATGAGGAAAAGTACTTACCTTTTTGAGAACCTTGTGTTATCCCCAAGGCACTCCCAATCATGTGAATTTAAAATTCACATGGATTCCCCCAACAACTTCTCTCATCCCCATGACTCCTCACTTGTCACCATCACTCTCATCCCAAGGTACTTGCAAGTACCTCCAACTCACATGCCCCTTTTCCACCTCATTTGTCCTCTTGACATCTCATCCTCCACATGGCAAGATGTGAGGTCTTGTAAGTCCTCAACTCACCATAGCCCTTCATCTTGCCCATGTTGGAAAAATCCCAACTATTCAAATCCCTAGAGGACTTTCCTATAAAATAGAGGATTTTTGGCTTCATTCTCTCATAACACAATCATATTTCCATTCATCACATGAGGTATTTATCACATTCAAGCTCAAGCTCTCAAGCATACTTGGATTCTTTCACTCACAAACCTCCATTGTTGCATGTTCCAAGCTCTCATCACTTGAATTTGCACTTATCCATCAAAATACCCAAGTAGCTCATTTCATTCCTCATCACATCTAGATCATTTTGCATCCATTTTAGATTATTTTCCATCAAGGAGCACACATCTTATCAACATCAAAGGGCCAACCAAGAAGATCAACTTGAACAAAGGTATAATCATTCTTTTCTCTTTCTTTTGTTTGAGTTCAAGTAGGCTTATCTCGAGGTTTTGCTTGTGTTTTCCCTTGCTTGCATTTTGTTTCATTTTGAATTTTAGACTAGGATATTTCACCTGCATCACACCAATTATTCCTAAAAATACTAAAGCTTAACCTTTCTATTTACCATCTTATCAATGCCCTCTTCTGTAACCTGTACTTGCATTTGGCTTTGTAACTCTTCAACCATATTATTATGCTCTCTTACTAAGATAGGAGTATCCCAAAACGTGCAACCCTAGTCTTTAACTACTTGGCGAATGATATGCATTGGTTGCTCACCCTAGTCTCTATCATTGTTTAACTTGTTTTTGCACTTTTTGATTTTTTCACCTGGAACTCCACTTCCCTCACACATAGTGGGAGTTGGTCCTGCTCTCCTTTTCAATTATAGAAGTTTTTAAGATTTCCTTTATCTTTGTTTCATTTTGTTGATGAATAATTGGGATGTAAGCCTCCCAAACTAATAATTATTCATCGATGCTCAACTCAATTTGATGAGTAGTGTTTTCTTCATCACTAATGGAGTGATAAGACTCTATTAGTTCTTTGAGTAACTGGTTTGCTGAACCAAAAAAATATTTTTTCCATTGTATTGTCATGGGAATCCAACCATCTAGGTTAGAATGTCTGACCTCTCCTTTTAATGCATCCTGCAATGTAGACTTGCAAGATCCACAACATCAATAGGTGCAATAAGAATATTTATGCATACCATGAGTTGTTCCAATTGAGCTTTCAACTCTTCTTTAGTATTTCCATCCTTCTGCATCCTTTTCAAAATTGTAGATATGGACATTTGGAGAGATTTTTGCTCTCCCTCTCTTGATTGGAAACCTAGATCAACCTACCTAATCTGGTAATCCTATATAGTCATCTCTAATTCTAACTTATCCACTAATTGTGCACAACTATTTCCATTGTTCTATGGCCTTGTTCATAAATTGAAATGGTGTATATTTTGTTGGCTTATAGTTGTCATTGATGTCAAAAGGGGATGAAAGGAGAAGTGTGTTGCTCCTATGTAGAAGCATATAATGTTGTCATTGATGTCAAAAGTGCAAATCGGGCAAAGGAGTTTGTTGGCATGATGACAGAGGATGGATGGAGAGTAGTGGATCTGATGGCGAATTTGGTGGTATATTAATGATGGTTCTTATGAGATAATTCTAGTGATGTGCTTTGCAGGTCTAGAAAGTGAAGGATGCATCCAAGAGTGCATTATTTTTTCTCTCAGGTGATTCTAGGGTTTACAGATAAATCCCAACGCATTTGCAGTCATGGTGGCCAATATGTTCTTCTATTTCGGCATTGACTATCAGTAGTAGGTAACAGGTCACATAAGTTATAACTTATTTCATTGATTTTTGTGAAGTGACCAACCCTATTGCCTAGGTTGGTGGTGTCTACATGTCCATTGAGCACAAAAAGAAAAGAAAAACTTGGCTAAGTCATATGTTGGGTGGAATTTTTCTAAGTTTCTCTAACTTACCACTTTGGTGGTGTTTTTGGCATGTGGTTGAACTCAAGCGGTGTTTTTATATGTTTCACTAACTCCCCGCCCTATAGCATCGGCTATGTTTTTTCTAGTTTGATGAACTTATGAAGATCATGCTTTAAGGCTAGTGGTGTTTTCAAGAACATGTCTAAATTACCACTCAACAAAGAAAAGTGAGGTGTGGACCCTGCATAGTCAAGCAAGCAGTAGATCAAAGGGTCATGGGCATAGAAAGTTCTTCTAATTATTCATTAACTAGTTGTAGCAGGTTGCATGTAGCTTAATTTGTGACTTAAGCCTTTGATGTCATTTGGGGAACCAACCCCTTCACCTTGCATTTACAAGCTGAGAAAATATTTGGTGAGTCTTTCCTAAGTATTGAGAAAATATTTGTCTTTGTGAGATCTACAGTGATGGTTAAGGCTTCAAGATATAATGGTGCCTGCAAGCACTACTGAGTTTGTGGTGAGTCCTGATTAAGTCCCATGGGGTTAGCAGGGAATGATGATGATAAAATGTAGAAGATAAATTGTTCTCACAACATGCATGGTGGGACCTACAGAGGTAGTAGATGTAGTTAGTGGAATTTAATGTCACAATGACAAGTGGCAATAAATGATTGCATCAAGGCCATGAGTAATGGTGTATAATTAATGGCTGCGAACAAGAAGATCCAACGGTGCTATTCAATTCCAATGAGATTTTGGAAGATCTTAGCTAAGTCCTATGGGATTAGTAGAAAGCGGTGGAGATTAATCCATGGTGGATGAATACTAACCATCAATGAAAATGGTGGGACCCAACAGAGAAAGAAGAATAGGCTGATGGTGGATGATGATGTAGGCCTTCAGGTGGCAAAGAGAGATTTCTCAATATATCAACTCACATCATTGTTGTGAGTTGTGTGGCAATGATGTTGATGACAAAAGGAAACAACTTGTAGACCTAGCAAGGTTTGTGTGGGACCATTTTCAAGCTTGTAGGATGAGTGGATTTTGGACACGTGTCTTGGTGGATGCCACATATGGTGAACGGTATATAAATGTAATCAATGGTGGAGATCAAAAGGAAAAAGATCCATCAGTCAAGATTGAAGGATTTGAAGAAGGTTGATTTGACGGTCATGTTTAAGGTTACTATGATGCACTATGTGATCGCAATGGTTATGTGATCAACAAAAGAGATTTAAACAACTATTTATTGGATGGTTGTGTTTTAAAGTTGCGACAGTGAATGGAAAGCATAGGATCATGGCACGAAGATAGTAGATCGATGACCAGAATTCAAAGATATAAATTTGAAATGGCTATGATAATGTGAATAAGGGTTTCGACTGATAACCAACATGGAAATGAGAATTAAATGCTCTCTATTTCAACAACAATTGTAATGAGATTTGATGCACAAGGTGGTAGAAGAGACTACAAAAGTGATTAAGATCGGATCATATCAAATGAACAAGAGAACTCATTTAATACATATATGATTCTAGGGTTTCACAGGTTGCTATTCTTAGAAAATACTATGTATTTGAATTAAATGGTGTGAGGCTCAATGTAGAGGTTGTGTAATGAAGGTTTGTGAAAAAACCTAACAAGTGATCAAGATCAAAATAAGATAAAATAATAAAGAGAATACTTTGAATGCATATCCAATCTTAGGTTTTGATAGAGAATGAATAAAGGAAAATTCTCTGTAAAAAAATTAAATTTTGGGTGGCTCAATGCAAGATATGGAAAAATCTGGTATACTCTATCAAGATATCTTAATTATGAGCTAGATAGTGGTGTGTGTGGCTCGAGGTAAAGGTAGCTTTCCAGTGAAGTTTTCAAGCAAAGGAAACCCTAATAGTAATTCAGAGATGATCTAGATAGTACAGATAATCTCGAGATAATGATTGCAAGTCGGTGGGTTCAAGCATAAAAGAAGAAAATCAACTATTTTCAAAGTTGTTGTATCTATAAGAAGTGAGTAGGGAGAGCTACGAGTGGCGATAGTGAATGCACATACATGTTTAACCTAGACACAACACATATTATCATCTAGAATGGAATTCAGGTGAGTGCAGATGTACGAGACACTACAAAAAGGGATAGAAGAGTAGAGTAACAAGATAGAATAGTAATTATTCTATGTGTAGAGGAGAGTGTAGAGTAGGGGTGTGTTTCTGAGAGTGAAGCTTTAGGAGAAGAGTTTAAGTTGGATTAAGTGCAACAAAGCACTGAATGTAATGATGCATTATATGTTAGGAAGAACCAAGTATATGCATATTTGAAATTGTTATCATAGAGGTTGTAGCCTCATAGATTGGGTTGTAGCTCCTAAATTAGGTAGTTGATGCTTCCTTGGGTTGTAGCCCTAAAAAATTGTAACAAATATTTCATATGTGACATTGGATTTCAGCAATAGACTCAAGCAACCTTTGTCGCCATGGTTTTTCCCATCTTGGGTTTTCCATGCATATCTTGTGTTTTGGGTATTTGTGTTGATTATCTATTTTCATGTTTATGTTTGCATTTTAGTTTTCAATATACACATTAAGAGTTTGAGAAAAAAAAAGTATGCACAAAGTATTTGGAGCTAAGAATGTAATATTCATAAAGTTTTTAAGGGATAGATTTTGTTATCTTTCAATTCACCCCCCCTCTCAATAGATCATTGTGTTCCAACATATTTTTCATGCTATTTTCTTTGTTTTGATTGGAGATAATAAAGCCTCTAATAATACACTTAGACTTTTCTCTAGGCTTTCTACATAGGTCCATTGTCTCTTTGAATTATATGGTTTAATCATATTGATATTTTTGTCAATGATTCTCTTCGAGGAAAAGTGATGACCTTTGCATTATGGGAGTCTTCAACATCATCTTCTCATTTGGAATCCCATTGTCTATATTCTTGTGCAACTTCCTCCTCTTCTTGATCTTTTTCTTCATGCACTTCCTCTTCCTTATGAATTTTTCCTAATGTAATTCCTTTGTTTAGTCTACTTCCTCTTCATGAGGTTGTTTTGACACATTTTATTGAACTAGTTTTTCTTCCATATTGACCTCTCCAACATAGCTTCCTCAACTAGAATCTCATTAGTGTATAATTCCATTTGAATATTCTCAGTGTGCACCTGCTCTGTGTGAACTAGCTCCTCTATATGAACCTCCTTTTGTGCTTGCTCTTCTCTTATAGAATATTTTTTTTATCTCTCCTTCCTCAAGAATTGTATCAATAGGAATTTCTTCTTGACGAGGTAGTTCATCTTCTAGAGGAGGAGGAGGTAGTTGAGATTAGGGTGGAGGAGATGGAGATGGAGATGGAGATGGAAATGTGGATTCATGGGGAGGGGTGGAAGAATAGGTTTTCTCAACTTGCCTTTGAGCAGCCCTTGCTTTGATAGCTTCATTGGTTCTTTTCTTTCAAACCAAAGTACTTCCATCAACTTCTTCACTTGATGCTATGTTGATGGAATATCTATCTTTTCTCTTGCTTCCTGGTACCTTTTTAGTTTCACCCCTTTTCTTTTCCTTAGTTGGGGTAGTAGTCATTGAAGGTCCCTCCTTGGTAACTATAGAAGATTATGGTTCTTCCTCAGTAGCTATAGCTAATGAGCCTTACCCTTTCTTCTTCTTCTCAACCTTCTTGTTAGGTGTTGATAGTATCATCGTGGGGAAGGGCCTCTTCAACCATTAGAGAGAATGAGGGGTTACCTCTTGTGCTCAGGTCTTGATATCATCATTTTCTTGAACCAAATAGTCCATATTAAAAATTGGTTGATTATAAACTTTTTGACCCTGATAGATAGGTTCAAGGACCTTTCCATCATCTTTTTGATCCTGAGAAATATGAGCATCTATACAATGCTTTATAAAATGCATGGTCAACCAATAGTAATCCTTCATTTTGACCTCAACTCTTCCTTGCAATTAGCCCAGTGATTCTCAATCTTTGCCTCATGGATGAAATAGGCACCCATTACCTTGTTGATCTTGCTAATAGGATCGAACCTACTCCTAGCATCATTGTATAGTGCAATATTATATTTTTCCATTTCCACATCTACACCTTTTGCATTTTGAATGTTAGAAAAGGAGTACACCCCTATTTTAATAGGAAACCTATATCTAGGTTTGAGTTTCCCTACAATGAGATGGTGTACTTTAGTTATTTTCTTACATGTTTCTAATGAAATCATTTTATCTGAAGGCTACTTGGGGATTTTTTAAGGAATCTAATGAAATCCTACCACCCTAATATAGGAAAAAAAATTATATTGGATATACCAGTTTCCAATGGCTTTTATTATTTCCATAGCCTCATTTAAAATTCTCCTGGAGAAATCCCCCTCCAACCCTCTAACTATTGAATAGATGAAATCATCATTAGTACATAAGTTATGGTAACTTTCCTCCATCTCCAATTGGGGATAGTGTTGATAGATTGTCACTTCTCCAAGCTCAAAAACCCAACTCTATTAAGCCTTGGGAAGGAATCTTATGAAGATAGTAGATAGACCAAGTAGTATGTCATGTAAAACTTTCAATTTCTCATGAATGGTATCACTTAGATGAGTAGCCCAATCAATATTATTCTTGTTAGTAGTATTTATGGTTTTGATGAACTTTACCATCCATGGGTAGAAGTCTAAGCATGTTGATACCAAACACCTTACTCAATAACACAATTAGATCTTTGAAATCTTCCTTAAATTCCCTTCTATGTTGAATCCTAGCCAGTTTGGTAGCTACCTTTCTAGGATGGAGTAGAAAACTATTATTGATGTAATTCAAGTTCTTTGCTATATGGTCATCAAATTTTTTTATGACCTTCCTCATGTACACTACCTCATATTTGGCATTGACTAGAATTCTAAAAATATTCTCAATCATTTCTACAATTACATCCAAAACTACTTCTCTAGATGCTCCCAACACCTTTCTAGTTTTATGGTTGAAGTGTTGGGTACAGGTGAGAAATAACTCACGAAATTGAAATTTTAATAGAAAGACCTAGATACTTCTACGAATCTTGAATTCATCAGGTCTCTAGCCATTGAATTCATTATTTCATCATCACTCATTATGTTAATGTCTATGTACACCAGAAGAGAGCAACCATGTAAAAAAATCCATGTCATTCAACATGTATCTCTTATTTCAAAATCATAACTTGTTTTAAAGAAGTTTATAGTTTATTAAAAAGTTTTGGGATCATCCTTCTAGCTTATCCCTTACATCATACCAATAACGTTTGCATTGAAGAGTTCAATTTTACTTTGTTCGGTTCTTCAGGCATTGAGGATCGAAGATCCCTTATATCCTTTTCTTGCAACATGAGCCTCCTATGGTATGCTTCTATTTAATCGAGTATTAGGGAGTAGGGATCCCTTTTACCCTATGGTTGAAATGACTTATATATTCAACTTAACTTATAGTTCAATGTTTTGGAGGTTTAGGATCAAGTATTCCATTTATTTCTTGTGCTTTAACAATATTATTTCCTCAAGTTGTATTTTTTATTCATGAAGTCCAAAATATGTTTCGAGAGTTGGTGGCTAGAGGTACTTCTTAAAAGTTACTATAAAGCTTTGGTATTGATTAAGTTAAATCTCCACAACCCAAAATCTGATGGACATTATTTTGACTTGATTTGAACTTCTTGGAAGGATTTATCAAGGCATTTTTATCAAAAGTATCATTTAGATAGAATTGATTTGTTATAAGGTTTCAAACATTAGGTGTTGGGGTTTCATGATACTCGCTACCTCAATAAGGAATTTTGTAAAGGGTATGCCCAAAATTTGAAGTCTAAAATGGGTTCTTAAAAATATAATTTCACTAAGTGTTTATGTAGATGGTCAAGGATCAGAGATCGGGGGTACCTCGTACACTTTCACCTCTATCAGAAAGATGGTAAGTAGTAACACTAATGGTTGAAACCTAAAATAATTTAAAGATTGCCATGTCTTAAGATTGAAATTTTAGAAGTTGAGGTTTGAGTTTTAGTCCTTTTTTTTATCATTTTAATTTAGAACCTAGACTTAATGACCTAGAGAAAGGATTGAGGGATAGGGGTCAAAGTTTCATTATACTTCATGTTGATTCTTTAGTTTAATGGGTCTACATTGAACTCTCAATGCCCAAAGTTTGACATATGTTTTAAATTTCAAAGCATTAAGGAAAAATAAAGTGAACCTCAGGAAGCATGAGGCTTGATGCCTGATGATGATGTCCTAAACACTCTCGATTGACATGCCAGAAGAAAAATCGGTCTAAAAGGGAAAGAAAACCAAAAAGGAAAGAAAGAAAGGTAGAAACAAAAATGGTGAAACCAACAAAATAATTCCCAAGGCCAAATCAATAAAACACCCAAAAGGGAAAAAATACCACAAACACACCAAGTAAAACCAATGATTTCAAACCATATTGCAAGCAAGGGAAAATCAAAACTAACCTAGACACGATGGTGAGCAAGGAAAAAGTGGAAGAAAAACCATGAGCAGCATGCAAGAAAAACACAATAAAGCACCCACACACATGAACAACAACCATGCACAATTGACACCCACAAGCAATAACAAACTCACAACCTACTCCAAACCTGAGAGTACAACCAAGAAATAGAAATGGTGGTCAAAAAATCAAGAGGAAGCCCCAATAAGTTTGTAGAGCTCACAAAAGAACATAAAGGAAAGAGGTAAATGTAAAATTGAAATCAAAAGCAAGGATAATATCCTTCATCCAATGCCCCCCATTAATGACATTTAATGTATTTAATGGTGTACTCAATAGCTCTATCATCGTATTAAATTATGAGGACTTGAGGTGACATGCACGAGGATTGAGGCATTGTTATTAGCAACCAAGGGTTGTGCATGTGAAAAGAAAACAAATGGACCCATGAAGTCTCATGGAAGAAAAAATGAGTAAACGACGAACACTGAAGGAGGTTTCGGGGATCGGGCCTGACAAGGTAAGTATTCAATTCCTCAAAATATCGATATCTCAAACCTCAAAATAAAAAAAAGAAGAAAGACAACAAAGGAAAGAAAGGAGAAAGGAAAATAAGGAAAGGACAAGAAGAAAATAATGACACAAAACAAAAAGAGGGGATTCCCCATTTTTTCAAGATAAAATGGAGTGTGAGTGTGAAGGAACAACAGTTGGATTGTCCTATGTGTATATGTATGTAATGATGGTGACTTATAGGTGGCTAGGAGACATGTGGTATTTGAGACAAGAGATCGATGACTTGGTTAGCCTTATTTTTCAACCATGGAGAGATCACAAGGCATGGGAGGAGGATGGGATTAGCTCCATTATTAGAGGCAATCTAGATATCAAATTGTGAGAATTACAGATATTATTGAGAGATGCATGCCAGAGTAGGTGCAGTGGTAGTATGAGTAGAGACAAGGTGTGTTGATTAGAGAGACAATATCTACACAAAAATGGAGAGAAATAGTAGACTAGAATCCTATGATTACTATAGATACAACTATCACTAAGTTAAAGGGGTTGACTCTAGTCCCCTAGGATTTATGGGATGATATAGTAGCCACAATTGTAGTGATGCAAAATGTAATCCTTTACATTTTCTCCCTTTTTTTGCCCCCCTTGATTATTTGGACTTAATTAAGCCTCTAACTAACCCAATTATGCATTTAAAAACTTAATTAGTCTCATTTTTCGAAAGGGGGTCCTATATTAAACAATTACACATCTTGGAAAATGTGTCCTAGGTTTATGGCCTAGGACCCATTCACCCAAGTGTGAATGGGTCCTCATTAGACTTATGGCCCTATTTTTTAATAAGATTTTGGCAATATTTTCATGATTGAAATTCAAATTGCAATTATCGTCCTTTGATGTTTAATTTTCAGGAAATTAGAAAATTACCTATAAATACAAGGTCTTTATATCAATTCAAATCCTAAGAAGCAATCTAATAATTAAGACACAACTTTCACAAGAGAAAAGATTATTGTCAAGAGAATTCAAGAGTAGATTTTTTAGTCTATTATTGCAATAATCAAGATCAACATCGTCATTTCAAAGTTATTTACAATCATGCATATTTTTGGAGCTAACATTATGATTTAGCTTACAAGCATTTAAGCATCAAATAAAGTGTCAAATAAATCATCCAATCAAGCCATTTCATGAAAGATCTAATCTTTGGAGTGATGTGTTAGACTTCAATCCTCCAAGGGAGGCCATTAAAGGGTTTGGTGAGTTGCAACAAGCTAGTGTTTTTTATATTAGATATAGTAGAATTATCAGAATTATAGAGTCTCTTTACTTCATGAGCACTGTTTTAGCTTAAAATGGGATAATTCCCTCGCATTACAAAATATCAGATGTTATCCCCTCCCTATTACATCACCTAGATTTACAAAATATCTTCTAAATACATGTACTCCATATACATTATAGTAGAGCATTTCATATACAAAATTTTGCATACAATATCAAAGTTTACCCTTTAAATGTGCCTTATATATTTTGCATTTATATATAGTTCTTGATTGTATAAAAGGACCTTGTATAGTTGCATATACCAGTTAGATATTCAAAACATGATTTTGTGGTATCAATGAGTCACTAGCCTCTGGTACCATGCCTTGGTGAAGAAGACTTCTTGGTAACAAGAGCAATTGTTGCCTCCTCCTCTTCTACAAATTCTTCTTCTCTGGTTGTATCCTTCTTGTTAAGTTCATTTTTTATTGCTTCAAGTTCCTTTAGTAAGATGTCCAAGGTAGGATGTCCTTCACTCCCACATGTGACCATATTTGACATCCATGCTGTCAATGTTTGCATTCCTAATTTCCAATAATCTCTAGAATTTCTCCTTGGATAGAGCAACTATGAAGTAAAATTTCAAAGGAATGTTGTGAAGTGTGAGTCTTTTAAAAGACTCAGTAAGCACTCTCCTTTCCTCATCAATTTTTTATTATTTTGGTCCTTCCAAATGGACCATAAAATTTTAGTAGATATGCACACCTAAAGAAGATGGCATTCTTTGTTCATTTTATTGTGAACATTATCATTATTTTTGTAGGGCATGGTCTATTATTATCACCCCATATATTTATTTCATTATAGAAAAGTCTCCACAATTCTTTAGCAAAAATACAGTCAAAGAAGATGTGATTAATAGTCTCAAGAACTCTGCAAAGATTACACAAGTCAATATCATTATGAGCAATTTTATAAGGAAGTCTTTGTAATAGCAGTAGCCATCTGAAGCTAGCCTTCTTAGGCTCCAATTTCTATTTCTAGTTCATTTCAAAGATCATGTGCCATTGTTCCCTACTTAGGTTAAGGCCCCATATCATATTAACATGTTCTGATAAATCAATTTTTTTAGTTAGTGTAGAGTAGATTGTTTTGGCATTAACTTTGTAGGGCCTTATCATTCTTCCATTTGTAAACTAGGTATTCTTGACTATCAATAGAGTCTTCTCCTAGGAATTGAACCTCCCTACAAGCTTCTCTAATTATTGTATAGGTACAAAAATTTCTTGTAGGGAGATTGAATTCCACTCTTAACTCATCCCAATCTTTAAGGTAACCATCTCTAAGAATATCATTGAGATACTTGATCCCCTTTTGCTCCCAGGACTTTGCAGAACAACCATATAATAAATCTAGTGGTTTATTTTTGTGTTTCAAATTCCACCAAATGGATCTATGTCCCATTATGGTTTTATTCCCATCTTTGATGAAGTGGAAATTAGAGATATTCCCTTTGACTAATTCCCATGCTCTCTAGATAGTTTTTAACACCTTGGATCTTGCAGGTGAAATAGGATGATCATAACTAAGGATATCACATAAGGGGAGGGGCTTCCATGCCTTACCCTTTTTAGGTAAAGAATTCATCATATTTTTTCTAATGAGGACCTTCCAAGGTTCATCTCCTTCCAAATATCTTAAGATCCACTTAGAGGCCAAAGCAATTCCTTGCAACCTTAGATCTTTGAGGTATAATCTACCTCTTTCTTTTCTGATGCAAAACCAATCCCATTTGATAGAGTGTCTTTTCCTTTTCCCTTTCTCATCTAACCACAAAAATTTCCTTATCTTCTTCCAAACTTGATTAATTTGGTAATATTTGAAAAACCAAACTAAAGCAAAGTAGATAGTGTAGGAAGAAAGTATTTTTTTGACAAAAAAAAATTTCGCCAACCAACAACAAGAACAGACTATTCCATTTATCAATTTTCTTCTCAATCTTCTCTTTAATCCAATTCCACATCTCTTTTATATTAGGATCTATGTAAAAATGTTCCAAGGTACCTTACCAATTTATGGGGTGGCCCCCATTGAAAATTTTACTTTAACCAAACAAGTGGGTCCTCTATCCAACCTAGCATGCAATATTTAGCAAGAGTAATATTTGCACCCAAGTCCAAATAGAAGGTTTTCAATTTTTCCATAAGATTGATTATGTTCCTTTCCTCAAGCTCAATAAAGAGAGTTGGGTCATCAGAAATTTTAGTGTTGAGAAGTTCATTATTGTCTAGTAAGGTCATACCCTTAACCATGGGAGTGTTTCGACCATATCTTAATAAATAGTGTATGGCATTAGATGCTATCACAAAATGTGCAGGGTCCAAGGGGCACCCCTATCTTATGGATCTCTCGAGGGTGATCTCATCTGTGAGGGTACCATTCACATAAATTTGAGCTACTACATCCTTGAATAAAGTTTTGACCATGTCACAAAATGCTCTAGGGAATCCAAATGCTTCCATAACCATGAAGAAAAAATTTCATTCCATTCTATCATAAGACTTTTCAAAATCTAACAAGAGCATTTCCACCCCTTGTCCTATCTGGTTGGCCCATTCCATGGCCTCCCAATTGGTAACTAAGTTTTCCAAGATATATCTACCTTTAATGAAGCTAGTTTGGGATGTATTTATGAATGTTGGCAAAATGTTTGACAATCTAGTAGTGAGAGCTTTGGCCAAGATTTTATAGGATACATTTAATAGTGTAATTAGCCTCCAATTTTTTACTAGTGACCAATCACCTTCCTTTGGAATCAATTTGATGACTCCCTTGTTTATACCTTTTCTTAGAGACCCTTTTTCTTGAGCTTCACTATAGACTGAATGAAATTAATCACATATCCACTCATTGAAGGTCTTATAAAATTCCACTGGAATTCCATCCACTCCAAGGATCTTATCATTCTTCAAGGAGATGATGGCTTTTCTAATTTCATCTTTTGAGAGATCCTTTCCTATTTCCTAGTTTTTGTAGCACTGATCATTTTGGGAATAATATTCCTTAAGTATTCCCTAGACTTGCAACAACCCTCCTTGTCCCCTTCTGAGGAGAATGGATCCTTGTAAAAATTGAAGAATTAAACCCTTATGTCCTCCTTATTAGAATAGTTAGTGTCATCGACATTGATTTGATCTATATGTCCTCTTGCTTGTCTTTCCTTGATGAGCCTGAAGAAAAATTATGAACCTTTATCACCATTCTCTAGCTAGTTTATCTTGGATATCATCTTCAACCCCTTGAATTTAACTGCTCACAGTCTTCTTAGGTCATTTTTAATCATATTAAGGTTTCCAATCGAGCAATCATCCTTAGGGTTCTCCTACAAATTGGTTTTTACCTCAAGGAGCTTTTCTTGTAACCTATTTTCTTCCCTTCTTCTATCTAATTCTTTTTTCTTACCTATTGTTTGGTACATCTATTACCATCCTTTTACATTTAATTCCTATCTTTTAATGGTACTCAAATCCTTGTGCATCCACTTATTGATAGCTCTTAAGGATTCAATTGCTTTCTTGCAATCTTCATCCATAAGGAATCTAGTATTGAGAAGGAAACCTTCATCTGCTCCTTTAACTCTTGGTTGACCATTCTTGAGATTAAATTTCACTCCAATGGGGTGGTGATCAGAGAGGGTATAAGGAATAACCTCAACTTTATATCCTTCTTTTAGAGGTTAGATTGAAAAGAAGTCCTTATTCAAGGAAAATATGTCCACTATACTATATATTCTTCTTCCCCTCTTTTGAGAATTGCACTATGTGAACCATATGTTGGTGCAATCCTTCTTTTGACCACTAATTAGGTCTTCAACATTAATTTTACCTTTCATTTTTTTCCAAAAAAACCTCTCATTTCCCTTCCACTCCATACTCACTCCTCCCCATTTATCCTCACTTCTTTCTACAAGATTAAAGTCACCCCCCAGAATCTAGGGGATGTCTTGAAGGATACATAACTAATTCCATAGAATACTTCTACATATGTGCTCATTAGGTGTGTAAATAGAGCAGATGTCAAATATGGACTCATTTTTCTTGATGGTGATCCATACTGCCCTATTACAGGGGGGACTCCTGAATCTACCACAAACTGGTTCCATTCCTTGTTCAATAGGATGACTGCCCCTCCCTTTCCTTTTTCATATTTGGTAGCAAACTGGGAGGCCCCCCTCCAAATACAATTGAGGGTTGTTTCCAAGGAAAATCCAATATCTTTCACCTCTTAGAGGAAAAACTCTTTCTCCTTCCTTTGATTTAGGAATCTTCTTACAATATGTTTTTTTTATGGGGATTCCAAACCCCTAACATTCCAAGAGAAGCAATTTACCTCCATCTTAAGGTTATTGGGGGGATTTCCTTTTCAGGCTTGAAATTATCAAAACACTTGGGTAGCTTGTTCTCTAGCTTGGCCCTTTTGGTAGTGGGAATGGGAATGACACCACTCTTTTTCTTCCTTTTCTCTTTAGTCAATTGGGGGGTATCTTTAACCAAGGGGCCATTTCCCCTCAACCCTTTCTTTTTTCTATACCTTATAGGATTTTAAAATGCTATTTCCATGGGGCCTCCTCCCCTTATATGGTATCCTTAGTGGAAAGTCCCCCATGTCATCTGTAGAATCCATGCCATAGTGAGATGTCAAACCATCTAAAGTTTCCACTTCCTCAAATATTAGGATACTCCCATTTCCATCTTATTCTTCAAAGCAAGCAATTACCTCCTGATCAGGGAGGTTCTTTTGAATCTTGAATTCCTCAAATATTTCATTACCCCCTACTAGATAGAAGGAAGTAAGTGGGATAATTACTACTTGGTAGGTACCAACAAATTCATGATGATTTTCTTCACAGTTGCTTGGTACAACATGCAAGGTATTTTCCATATGATGGGGGCTAGTGCTAAAGTTTATTTCATTAACATCAATTAGCTTCTTTCTCTCTTGAGAAGGGGGTTCAATATTCATAGAGATGAGTTATGTAGTTTTCTTTTCTAAGAGAGAGCCTTCTACCCCATCCATATTTTTTTTCTTTATGTTAGTGTTGTTTCTAGTTATCATCTCATTAGTGGTTGCTTTGTTAAGGTGGCTATTTCCCAATTCATTTCCAACTTGTATATTAAGTTTGATTCTTTCAATTGCAAGTTGTTGAGAATTTTTATGATTATGTTCTTGGTATGAATTTTTATTAATTCTTTCTTCTTTGTTATTTAATGAAGTTAGTCCCTCATTTGATGGCAAGGGTTCATTCCTTCCTTCCATTCTATTTTCCCATTTAGGTGATTTATTTACAGAATCTAAGCTAGTATCTATTACTAGGTCTGTATCCACCCTATCTTCCCTTTGTGATATGTTATTGGGATTGGTTATGTCCCTGCCAATAACATCACCCATGAGGACCACCTTTATTCCATCACCCGAGGCTGAGTGAATTTCTACTTCACCTTCCATATTTGAATTCCTAGAGATATCTGCACCGTCCTTTTCTAGGGGAGTTTTTTTTTTTTATATTTGGGATATTTTCTTTATTTTTCCTTCTAATTAGTGGGAAATTCCTCCTTATATGGCCTTCCTTTCAAAAAATATAGCAAGCATTTAGCCCCCCTAGGTTTTCCACACCACATCTAAATGTGGTATTCTTGATTCTGATTTCTAGTTCATCTAGGATATCAACCCCTGGATATAATGACACCAAGGCCCTTGCATCAAAATTAGGTAATGTCTCTCTAGTGTTGTCAACCCTAACTATATTTCCATAGGGTTCCAAAGTAAGAGGGATAAAATTCCATAGTCTTGGTGGGAGCTACTTTATTACAACCCATCTAGGGCTCAACAGGGCTAGGACCTCTTTGTTCAAGGTTTTAGAATCCCATGGAAGGGAACAGAAGATAGTTTTTCGAACTTGCCAAAATTATTTTTTAATTACTATTTCTTGTGCTTTAGGGCTATTAAAAAATATTACAAACAAACCCCTCAACATCAAATTACACATCTTGGAAAATTTGTCCTAGGTTTATGGCCTAGGACCCATTCGCCCAAGGGAAAATGGGTCCTCCTTAGACTTAGGACCCCATTTTTAAATAAGATTTTGGAAATATTTTCATGATTCAAATTCAAATTCAAATTATCATCCTTTGATGTTTAATTTTCAAGAAATTAGATAATTACCTATAAATATAAGGTCTTTTATCAATTCAAATCCTAAGGAGCAATCTAAGAATAAAGAGGCAACTTTCATGAGAGGAAAGATTATTTTTAAGAGCATTCAAGAGAAGATTTTTCATTCTAGTATTGTAGTAATCAAGATCAACATCATCATGTCAAATTTATTTAGAATCATGCATAGTTTTGGAGCTAACATTGTGATGTAGGTTAAAAGCATTCAAGCATCAAACCAAGTGTCAAATCAAGCATCCAATCAAGTCACTTCATGAAAGATCTAATCTTTGGAGTGATGTGTTAGAATTCAATCCTCCAAGGGAGGCCATTAAAGGGTTTAGTGAGTTGTAACAAGCTAGTGTACATTCATCATTCCTTCTTTTTATCATTATTTCATTTCAAGGTTTAATTACCAAAATGGGGTTTGACCAATGCAAACCCCAATTCACCAAAAACAAGCAATTTTTCCCTCTCTTTGTATGTGCATATTTGCAAGTGAATAAGAATTGAAGATTGATCAAAAGTGAAAATTTTCAAAGTTGTCATCAAAGTTGTCAAGACATAGAATCTTACTTGTAGAATTTATTTATGACTTTCTGGTAGTGAGATCCGTAGAAATTAGGAGTGCAGATCTAGGAGCAGAGGACTATGATATCAGATTTTGGATCCCTGTAGCAGGACCCATTCACCCTAGGGAGAATTTGTCCCAGGAGGACACTTAGTAATAGCTTTTGGTGACTAGTACACATCAACTTACCCTTCTCAGATCTATCGGAAGTCTATTTTTTTTAATTGTGTTATGCTTTAAATTAATGATCTAATTTTCACATTGCATAATTGAGTTCATTTAGTTTTTTTAGTTTTTCTCCCCAAAGTTCATTTCAAACATATTTACCCCATCTTGTCATAAGGAAAATATCCAAGATTTCCAATAGGGTTGACTCACCTAAGGGTTGAAAGTCAATCCTACCTTTGGGGATCTCTTTTTCCTAATTAAATAAGGATGATAGGTGCATCACATATTCAATCACCCCATTTTGATTTAAAAAACCCCCTATTTTCCTTCATTTCATTTTGGTGAACACAACATTGTAACATCTAAAATACTAAAATTAGAGTTCATTCAAACCCTAGATCTAGGATTTGGATTAGTTTGCATTGCATTGCATTAGTTTTCATTTCATCTAGGGTTGTCATAATTGCATTAGTTTACATCTCATTTAGGGTTTTAAACTTGTATTTTGTATTGTTTAAATTATGAAAAATTCATAAAATTGCATGCATATTATATTGATTTTGCATAGTACTTGCATAGTAGTGTATTTTTAGTCATTTACATTAACAAATTTGGTCAAAATTGTATTTTAAAAAGTGTCATTTTTTTCATCATTTTTCACTAATTTTATTTGCATTAGGACACCTAAATTTGGAAAATTATGTCACTTAAACCACATTCTACAACCTAAAATTGGGAATTCAAACATTTAGCAAGAAATTCAAACTTTTATTTTTTAGATCCCTAACCTAGGACTCATTTTCCCTAGGGAAAATAAGTCCTTGTACAGGTGTCTTTTCAAAATTCTAGGCATCAATTTGTCTTTGTTTTCTTTATTTTATTTTTTTGTTAAATATGTGTTTTAGTTTCAAAAAATAAAAAAATTGTACTTTCTTGCATTAAGTTTAGTTGGTCAAATTAAGTGCATTGTTTGCAATCAAAATTGGCATTAAAAAGACATCATTTTTAGGTTCTTTTCATATTAATCATTCATTTACCAGATCTGAAATCTCGCATTCACATTTGCATTTTAACAACTTTATCATGGATACATGTTTTGGTAAACTATGGGTGTCCTTGAGATATTTGGTAGATGTTTCAAGTTGTTTTTTTGGTGATGACCCTAATGAAATTGAGCTTACTCATTAACCTTCACCTCCTAATGCATGTCCCCATGAAGTGGATATCTTAAGTCAAGATGAAGATAGCATGAAACAATTCATTCAAGACTCCATATGTAACATTGAGAACAATGCATCCTTTTATCCATCCATGCAAACACCACCTGTAATCCCATAACTTGACATGTTCAACCTTTTACATCTTGAAATTGAAGCACAATGAAAGAATCAACCATTAATCATTAATGAACTTGTTAAAAAGGACAATAATAATACTCTTCTATCATATTCTCATCTAGTTACTAATAAACACCCATTAACTTAGAATAGAGTTACGATCAAGGCTTTGAGATCTTAAACAAACAAGGATGTGACATAAAAAATGAGCATGAAATCCACAAACTGTTAGATCGAGGATACCAAGGGGTTAGCATATCAAGATCTTCCCCCCTTGCACATCTCCTAAGGGAAAAGGTGTTCTCTTTCATAAGATCATTTCAAGAGACCAATTAATACCTCACAAGGATGATAGGGTCACCTTAGATCCTCTACCTCCACTTCCACCTCAACAAGTTTCCCAATCAAGAAAAAGATAAAGGCCTTATAAACTCAAGAAGTTTCAATTTCCTTGTCCTATGTCTAAGAATGAATAATCTTTACACACACTCCTTAATTAGGTACTTATAACGTTGTCACCTATCAAGAAAAATCAGAAAGGAAAAAGTACAAACATGTCTCATTGTTAATATCATACAACTCTTGGACATATTATTGATGAGTGTTGTGCTTCAAAGAGGATCCTAGATGAATTTGATATCCTTGAGATAATTCATTGAAGAATGCGTGCATTTAACTCCTTACCATGTGATAGTTGTAGAATCATAGCATACTCACTATTACATGTTTTATATTCACTACAAATAATTTCTATATTGCAAGGAGCACATTCTCATCACCCACCTCGACTCATCCTTATCCTGCACTTAGTGGGGGAAAGGAGTTAGATAGCCTTGTCCTAATTTGACACTTTTCATTGTCCCTTTGTCTAGTTTTTTTCCTTCCACATATGATGAACAAGATTGAGATAAAGATTACCTACTATAGGTTGACTCACATGTAACATACTAGTCTTTTCTTTATTTTTCTTTTCATGTGGTTGCATGTGCAGAATGTGACCCCATGTATAGTGTTTCTTGGCATGTATTTATATGTTTGTGAGCCTACTTTGGATGACCCTTGTCACTCCATTGGTGCAAGGATACAAAGGAAGCGAACTTGTCTCTTCTATTTGTATCTACATTTTTCTATATTTTGTACACCTTTATTTTTCACTTGTCTTATGTTTTCCTTTTGGGGATGATGCAAAGGGTTGATATATTTAGGTCTCTTCCATGTTGACCCAAAATATTTTCTTTGTTTCCACTCTCTATGTGTCATTCTTCCTTTGTGCTCATTGTTCCATGATTCATTTGGGGAGTGATGATGATTCTGAGCTTGATTATATCATTGTAGCAAAGAAATAATTTTGACCACAAATCCATGGATCCCTTACGTGTTATCTTAGGATTAAAAATTGGGGGAAACCTCCTTTCATGATGTAGCTCTACTTGGAAATATATATTTTACATAGGGATTTCTGAATAAAGCTCTCATGCATTGGTCTTTATCATTCTCTACTTTAAATTAATTGCTCACAACATGGTGTTTAGCAATTTATTTAAAGTGGAGGCATATGCATCCCCACTCATGTTTGCATATTCCCTTCAAATGTGTTTTTCTTACTTCATGTAATACATGTCTTCTTGGTTGTGACATTTGGTTTGATTTCCTAAAAGAGTGTGACCTTTCTTGGCATATGGCATTCTTCTTAGTGGTAATTCTATGGCTTGCATTCCATAAGGTGTGAATCTTTTATCTCTTGATTAGTCCTCTCTTGGTGACATTAAGCATGATGTTCCCTAAGGTGTCATCTTTCATGAACTAAGAAAAACCCCTTTGACTACCCTACTCTATTGTATTTAAAACTCTGTGATGGCCACCAAGCATAACATAACTTGCTTGCTAGTGGATCCTTTTTATTTTTCATGAGTGTCTAGCATAATGTAGCTTGCTAGCCTTGTGGAACCTTTTTGTGTGGAACCATATCAAATTTATCAATAGGTATAACTTTTGGTATGGTTGATGTATGGGAGTGAGCCTATAGACTTGGCATGACTTTCCCATCAACCACCATTTTGGGGCTCACCTAGTGGACATGGGTTTCACTAGCCCTCATGAGTATATTATATTTGCATAGTGGACATTGGGTTTTCACTTGTGAATATTTTTTTATGGACAACAACAAAATTGTGGCTAGTCCATCTTTTCTTTTCTTTCTTTTCACATTAATTTTGACATTGCATGACTACGCATCTTGTGCTATTTTTGCAAGAATGTGTCTCTTTGTTCTTATGTTGGTTTTCCATGGGATCTTTATCATCCTCCTTGATCTTTGTCATCCTATCACATTAACATTTTTTCACTTAGACCTCTCTTGACTTATTTATCTACTTTAGTGTGAGTTTGAGTGTAGGGCTCATCCTCTCACTAAAGTGGCCTGATTAAATGTAGTGAGGAAAAAATTACTTTACATTTTCTCACTTTATTTGCTTCCCCTTAATTGGAATTAATTAAACCTCTAATTGACCTAATTAAGCATTTAAAAGCTTAATTAATCTCATTTTTTGAAAGGGGAACCTATATTAAACAATTGCAAACATCAAATAACACATCTTGGAAAATGTGTTTCCTTGGTTTAGGGCCTAGGACCCATTCGCCCAAGGGTGAATGGGTCCTCCTTAGACTTAGGACCCCATTTTATAATATGATTTTGGTGATATTTTCAAGATTCAAATTCAATTTGCAATTTCTGCCTTTGATCTTTAATTGTCAGAAAATTAGAAAATTACCTATAAATACAAGGTCTTTTTATCAATTCAAATCCTAAGAAGCAATCTAAGAATTAAGATGAAACTTTCACAAGAGAAAAGATTATTGTCAATTTCATTCAAGAGTGGATTTTTAAGTCCAT
>VDFB02058242.1:359352854-359378990 GCA_007258455.2 Sequoia sempervirens
GGTTTGTTATATGGATTGGGTGTGGGCTGAGCTAGTAGCTGAGTATTTTTAGGTGGATTTGAGCTTGAATTAGTAGGTGGGGGAATTATAGTAGGTTGTTGGGGCTGAGAAGGTGGCTAAATGTTACTATTTGGCTGGTTTGGCCATTATTGTCCTCTCCTCCATTGATTTGTTTGCTGCCAATTTCCTGGGGGTGGCTTCCAATTTCCTTGAAACTACTACCAATTCCCCTGAGGTTGTTGCTATTGGAGTGGAGATTTTTGATGATTAGGCCAGGTATTTGGAGGGTTATTCCAAGGTTGTGGTGGATATCCTCCATAGTTGGATGGATATGGGGGTTGCCATTGGTTACTAGATGAATACAAATTGAAATATGGCCTAGCAAAAGAGAGTGGATTTGGTGGCATACCTTGTCTTGGAGCCCAAGGCCTCCTTTGTGCAACATAGTAGACTTGATCTTCTTCAATCTAAATTGGCTTGAACTTAGGTGCAATCTGCTTGCTTTCAATATTAGCTACCATCTTGCATCTACAGTCCTTCTTCTTTTGTTTGCAATGGGAGAAATACTCTACCAATGTTTCCTCTACCTCCTCTTGTTTCTTCCTTGCCTAAAGTGCATCCAACTGGGTAGCTAGATTGTTTATAATGTCTTGCTTGAAGTCTACCAACAAATGAGTAATCTCCATTCTTGAAACTCTACTAGTAGATGACCTACCCATGGAAGATTGGTAAGCTCTCCCTTTCTTTGAAGCTGCCCTAAAGTAGTTATGGCATATCTTCTTGATATCCTCCCAAGGAACTTGGGAGATATATCCTCCTCCCATTAGGTCCAAGGCATCACTGCAACTGTCATTGATTCCTCTTAGGAAAAGCAACTTTTGCTAGACTTCATTAAGTGTATCCTGTGGAGATTTTTGTAGGAAAAATAGAAACCTTGCAATATAATCCTCCAGGCTCTCATATTCTTTTTACTACATCCTAAAAATGTCACCTCCTCTCATGTCACTTCCTCTGCAATACTCCTTGTATTTCTCAAGGAATTTTGTCTTCATATCATCCCATGTCTCCACAGTATCTTTTCCTAGGCTCATGAACCATCTTAATGTAGCTTCTTTTAAAGTGGTAGGAAATAGCTTAAGCCTATGGGCATCAGTGGTATAGTCATAATTCCTATAGAGTATATCAAACTCGAACAAGAAGGTATCAAGGTATTTTGTGACAAGTCCATAAAACTTGGGAAGGACTGAAGCAAGGATATTTTTGAGGTTGTCTACTTCATTCTGATGAGCAACGGGGAAAGGAAAATCCAGTTGGTTAGGTCTATTTCTATTTGCATCACCCATTCCTGCTTGATGTAGTTAAAAATAAAAAGGATTCTTAAGATAATTTTGGTCTTCAGAGGAAACTTCAGAGCTAGTCAGATCAGGAATTGGATCAGAAAAGGGGTGTGGATCTTCTTCTTCTTCTTCTCTTGGTAGGTTCTGATATTCAACTAGTTGGAATGGATTAGGATTGTTAGGAAGGAATCTCCCATAAGCATCTCTTCTTCTTCCTCTATGCATGTGGTATCAACTCACTATCAACCAGTTCACATAAAGAATTGGTAAAGAATAAGGGGGGTCATTACTTCCTAAATGAGGGGTATACTAAGAACAACTTTAAGAAATACTACAATAAGAAAAAATACCAATGACTCCAAAGAAATCATTAGTTTGACACCATCCTTGGAAATGGCACCAAAAATGTTGGCCTCCTACAATGATTTAAAAACTAAGCCCTTACAGCTTTGATTCATAGATTGGACATCTAAACTAAATAGCCATTCAATCATCATGAAGGTGTATTTAGCCTGTCAACCCAGGGACGTGAACTTGAAATGGGTCAACACAATATGTGCACTAAGGATCCCAAGTAGCCATATTCATTCTACAACTACGAAAAACATAATGTTGAAGGTAAACTACTTAGAAGGAAATAACATAAGTATTGAACATCAACCAATAACTATGCTAAGCTAAAATGCATGAAAAAAATGAAAATTTGAGCAAACAAACAGGACTACTCTATCTGCTTTGGCTGCAGGAATAGTCAGTGCCAAATTCTTAACTAATTATTGAATAGAAAGTAATAATTAAAATAAACTAAACTAAGGACGAAATGCTCACCAAGTGGGCCCCCTTGGATGAGTATCCTCTAAAACTAATGTAAACTTGTATGTATGGACTTATAACTTCATCTTATTCATTGGAAAGCACGAGTACAATAGAGCACTATAAACTATATCACTAAAAAATAAGAATGCAAGTACATCATTAGATCGTACAACCTCCTGAGAAGGAGCATTTGACTCTTATTTATAGGAAAAGAAGTGACTAACTAAGAAAGGCAGTCAACTCCACAAACTAGGAGGATGCCACTTTAGGGAAAGCAGATAAAGTGGAGGGGAGGTTACGCATGCATGGAATCTGGTTAGACATGCCTTCCTCAACACAAATTTAGCACAACAGTAATGCCTATATTTTCTCAACATCAATAAAGATCATTTACAAGGCGGTTACAATTCGGTTTGCATTGCATGACCACTTTGGTAGACAATATGGTGAATGAATAGCTGGTGGAATCTTCTCAATCTAGTGGCCTCAAATCATATCTGCATGGCATTATTAGTATGCATAATAATCTTATATCTATGACTATCTTAAAGAACATTCATTAATCCACATGTAGAATTAACACAGATAGTCCTTATAACATGTCAATGTCATTAAAGACTTGTAGAGATAAAATTGGGCCCAATTTCTATGGTTTTAAGGAAATATCAATATTCAAACATCAAGGTTCATGACAATTTCAACAAATAGATCATAAATTCTACCAAAATTAAACCATAAACTAGACTCATCAAGAATCTACTAGGGACATAAGCATGCCACACAAACATTTATGTGTTGTGTGGGCATCCCCGACATAAATTCCCCCACCAATGCTCAAAATAAGTGCCAAGTGGAATGAAGGCAGTGAGCTTAGGTGTAATTTAGCCTCCAAACTTTGTTTTCTAAAGTGGAGAAGGGAAAAAGGGGAATTTTCATAAGGGGTGTAAATTCACTCCTATACATTTTTCCCCCACTTTAGTGAGTATGAATACTGATGAGTGCTTCAATAAAGTAGATCAAAGAATGAATAAGTTTAGAAATGTATACCCAAACCATCAAGGAAGTAGACCGTGATCAAACTAACCTGAAGGTGCAGGGAAAAAAAAGGACTTCATAGCTTCTCAGAACTATGAAGCTAATGAAATAAAGTGCCTTATAATTCTATAGACCTGTAAAGAGGCAACCCCGAAGATCTCTCACATAAAGGAAGCCCAGTGAAGTAAATGCCTTATAGGCCCATAGACCTACAAGGAAGGTGTGCCCCAAGAACTCACATGGAGGATATGTAAGAAGTGTCCCCAAAGATCTCTCGCCTGGAGGAAGCTAGGAAAGCGTCCTACAAACCCGCAGACCTATAGAGAAGGTGTCCTTCAAGATCTCTCCCATGAAGGAAACCTAAGGAAGTGCTCTATAGACCCACAAACCTATAGGAAAGGTATCCCCAAGATCTCTCACATGGAGGAAACCCAAGAAAGTGCCCCACAGACTCACATACCTACAAGAAAGCCACCCCCAAGATCCCTCGACTGGAGGAAACTCAAAGGAAGCTCCCTATAGGCTCTCAGACCTATAGGGAGTATCCTCCAAGATCTCTCGCATGGAGGAAACCTAGGAAAGTAGACTCCACAGAGTCAGGAAGTGGCCATGTAGGCAAGTAAGTAGAAAGTCACGCAGACCGTTGACAATTTGGAAGAATTTCAAAGGGGTCCACTCAAGGGACATATAGTTCAAAAGTAGATATTTTCTTTCTCAAATCAATCCATCATCAAGGGATCCTTTCGAAATATGCTCACTTCATCAAGGAATTCGAATGGAAGAACATGATCCCATGCAAGGGGAAGGTCAAAGATGTTCCTACTTCAGAGGAAGGTTTTCAAGTCCTTTCTGTATGAACCCATGATGAAGGAAACATGTTTCGTTAGGGTTCCAAGTTGAGAATGTGATTATGAAGAAAGGTTTGCAAATTTTTTTGAGAAAATATTTGTTGGCAATGGATGCATTTTCTAAAAATTGAAATGTCAAAGAAAACGTGTTGTCACACATAAGAGGGACAACTCAAGCAAAGAAGATAGAAAGATAAAGAGAAAGAAAAAGAGAAAAAAACAAAAAAAGGGCATAGGGGTAGCCTGATATTTTAGGGTCAAAACTACTCATAAATATATATATATATATATATATATATGTATGTATAGTAATAGTATATAAATGAACTGTCATCAACCCCCTACTATATCAAGCCATGTGAAGAATGCATGAGAAGACAAAGTAAAAATTAAAAATTGGGTCAACATGGAAGGGAAGCCTAAATTCCACCAACGCTTTGCATCATCCCCAATTTACTGAAAATCAAGCACAAACAAGGAAGAATGATGATACAAATAGAAGAAGGTTTACGACACAAAAAAACATGCCTATATCCAAGCACCAACAAGGCTGACAAGGGTCATCTAGGCACACATAGCACAATCATGGGGGAACACATCACAAAACACACACACACAAAAGATCGAGAAGAGGCCTCCTCCTAACATTGATCGACCAAGAGGTCATTTGATTCCCACTCTAGATCATGTTGTACGGGGAAGGAGGATGAGCCTACATAGGTGGGATATTAAGAGGAGGAGCACTGAGCCCTCCCACAACAAGGGCTAAGGAAGAGGGCCCCACAAGCTCTTCTTCGCCGACCTCTTGTGGAGCTAGGGTCAATGATTTCGTGAAGATTGCTGACAAGGAAAAAAATTCATCCACGGAGTTAAACATGCACCCTATAGGAGCATCATGTTTAACTTTAGTGGACAGGGCAAGCTATGCATGAGATTCATCACAAAGCTCTCTGAAAGACTTAGGAGTGGTGACAAACTCAAGGAAGCCAGTGTTAGCTCTCAAAAACATAGGCAAACTACCTCAAGAGGCTGCCAATCTCTTGATACATTTCAGGGTAACAGACAAGGCCAAATGATTTGAACCTTCTTCTCTTCAGGTGCTCCTAGACCTAGGCGGGTAAACCTATATGAATGAGGCAGACTTGAATTATGTTTATTCCTTAAATTAATTTACCCACAATGGAAAATGGGAGTGGATAAATGAGTTTTATTTTGGTATAGATTGTATAAGCAATATCAAGGCTAAAACTAATATGTTCAGTTAACATATGTGAGAAATGAATAAAACTAAATGGTGGAGTGGTAGAGACTAGTGCCTTATTGGGTGTACAAAGTCAAATGAAAGATCTAAAATAAGTAACTTCTTTCTGGCAGATATTCTAATTGTTTGGCATATAAATTTGAGTTTACAACTTGTATAAACATGCAAGAAAATGATTACAAAGTTCTTCTTAATGATCCAAATGAGATTCCCTAATTACTATGATTGACTAAAAGGATTTAATCTTTCCTTGAAAGAACTAGTTAATCAAACCATACAGATACAACAAGTGTGCACTGATAAATTGAATATACGCTTGTTATACCAATTTAAATAACTAGAAAACATCAACCTTGGAGACAACTTCAACAATACTATCAATTAGCACAACAAACAATTGATACCAGAAATATGCCACCACATCAAATTATTTTCATTGATATCTCCATAATTTCAAATATGCATCATAGTCTCATGATTATGAACATTGCAATCTACTGTATCCTTTTCCTATTCGCTATATCCCTTTCGCTACCAAAAATGGATATTTATACATCAACTGCTTGAAAGGACACATCCTTTCAGAAATGTCTTATGTTAAAACAACAATAAATTAAAAAAGGTAATTAGGCTCTGTTAAGCCATAAATGAATCTTCGACAAGTGGTCCAAGTAGTCCTGGCGCTCATGTGTATCTGCATCTCCCAATGCATTATGGATCGTGATCTCCATTTTCACCATCTTTTCATTCTATTCGCATGCTTCATCCAGTGTTATATCTTTTGCAGTAGCTGTCTTCAAAATTTCTTGTAATATTGTCTCACTTTCACCTTTCCACCTAGTCATTTCTTTTAATCTTCCTTTATCATCGAAGAATGCAACCAATCCCTTTTTGGTGGCATCAATTAATCCCTGCGCATCACCTCGCAATTCTTCAAAGAAGTCTTTGTGCTTATTCATAAGATGATTTGTAGCCTCAATTGCCACATTTCAGGAGCATCCCTCTGGTTTATTTCCTAGAGCTTCTCTAGGATCCTACCATCCATTCTCTCGAATTCCTTTTCTAACTCTTCACATATGATCTTTTCGTTGCATACCTCTTCCAATTTAAAGACTTCGCCTATTGCATCCTCTGATATGTGTATCAATGGGTTCTCAGATGGGTCACAAATGGCTTTGAGTTTCAAATTATAATAAGTGGCCAACAATCTCACCAATTCAACATTGACAAATACATTAGGGAAAACCAACTTCCCTAGATTAAGCTTCCATGGGTTACATACTAGTTCAAAACAATTCCTCTGATAATAATGAAAGCTAAATAGTTCATAACCTCTTATTGGAGTCCAAATATCTCCTATGAGCTTACATTTGTCATCTAATTTATCCACTTTTTCCCTAAGTTGTGCAGATCGTCTGGCTTTAGGTCCAGAGTCAGGTAATTGGTTGATAATATCTTGACTTAGCTTTTGCTTAGTGCCCTTTGGTTGAATTTTGGTTTTCTGTTTTTTCCCTTTAGACTGACTACTTTCCCCATGTTTTCTACCCTTTGATTTTCCTAAACTAGTGGTTTCCATTCTTCAAAATTGCAAAATTAAGGTATGAAGAACTTACTGTATTTTGCTCAAAAATTTTGAACTGAAAGAATGCTCTAGTTCTTTGCTTGCTCCTCTATCTCCTCCGCTATCAATTCCACAATAATTTTTTCAATTGAATACTCCTTGATTCATGAAATTACTTATGCTCTGTGGCGCCATTAATGTTTTAGCTAAAACACAAGTGTAGTAGGTTTTTTCGAAACTCTCACTATCACATCATCTAATCTTGTCGGCAAGACATTTTCAAATCTCGGGTGATCTTTTTATTCGGGATTTTACCAACGTTCATTAAACACCCGCTAAGACATCTTGTAGTTTCCCCGACACTCTGAGTCTCCTTGACAATTATTTTATATCTTTGCTATCAATAGATCATATATCGCTAAGATGTCCTATAGGTTCACCAATGTTATGAGTCTCCTCGAGAGTTATCCTTTCGGTCTTAAGTATATCACTATAACTCCCACCGATGCAAACCTATCACTATGACTTAGTAAGTTGGGCAGACAGTCCTCATCTTACTCCAAAAAGATATGTATCTTGCCGAGAGATTTCCTTCATTCTTTATCGACAAGATCCCCAAGCCAATCCTGCCGGTTTGTTTTCTTCGTGAATTCTGATCACTAAGACATAATGATTTTCTTGCCAATGGAACTACACTCAGTATGACCTTCTTATCTCTCTCCGCTGAAGTATGTCTCACAGATGAATTTATTCATTGGCGAGACCATGAATCATGTCTTTTCGATGACCATTCCCTCCAGAAATATCGCCAAGTCCCTTACCAATACAATTCAGTTGGTGCGTCATGGAGGGTCGGAAGGAATCCTCAAACTCATCCCGGTAACATTATCCTATTGACAGAATCCTCCTTTGCTTCATTGGCAAGACCAGATGAATGTCTCGGGCTGACTTTAGGAACTTTACTCCGATGGCTGTGGTTTGGCCAACATATTTCCTTGTGCTTCGAGTGGTAAGACATATATAAGCTCGATATGACTTCTTACTATCACCCCGATGATTATTATCTAGCCGATAGGATCTATTTGTCATTTGAGACTGTGAACTGCATCTTCCCGATGTCTATCCTCAAATGAGATTTTATCAGTATGACATTCCTGACGTCTTTCCGATATACTGAAAAAGGATATTCATTAGTATAAAATGATTTATGGATCAGAGAGACCCACATCATCTTATGTCGATATGATTTATACATTCAAATGCTCAGGGTCAAGTGAATTTTATAAGACCAAATGATAAAAACTGACTAGAACATGGGAAAATATGTTATGCAAAGAAGATTCTTATACTTATGGTATGGGCTTCTTAGGAAACCTATGAGTATAGACAACAAAAAAAAATTCAAAAGTTTATAGTTCTAACAACGGGGACTGGTTCCATTGCTAGGACAGAACATGTCATCATGGTACCACCTTGTGAAAAAGGTGGGATCCTCTTATGTCCCCCATTGCTAGAAGGATCACACTCCACCTTTTGCTTTGTCAGAGGAGATGAACTCCCCACAAATGAGGCTAGAGGTGCAAAGGAAGAGGAGGAAAGAACCACAGTGGATACAACTGAGGTATTAGTCATATCCATGGGCTTCGGGAAAGGTGGGATATCCAGGACGGACATCAACAAAGGAAAATTCACTATAAGAGTGATGAACAACTATACCCACTTAGGGTCAGGTGCATTTGTAGTCGTAGCAGAAGCCAAAATCAACGCAAAACTAGACTAAAGGGAAGCAAAAGAAAGCTGAGAGGAAGACATTGCAGGAGGTCCTGAAGTAGGGGCAGTAATTTCTTCTTCCTTCCTCTATGAGGCAGCCTACTTAGCTAGAAGAGCCTTTCACTGACACTTGCGCTCGCACATAAGGCAGTTTCTACGACTCATTGAGCTGGATGCTACAGGCTACAAAGGAACAGAGGGCTCCTGCTCAACCATGGGAACATCCACTATAGTCGTCTCTAGTGGATGAACGGATTCCTGTATGGGAGTAGGTTGAGAAGCAGTAGGGGGAGTCAACTCAAGAGCCTCGATAGTGGGCCTCTTCCCACTCACTGCTTTGGGAGTAGTAGTGGTAGGAGGCCGTGGACATTGAGACAAAGAGGACTCTCCACAAGAGACTTTCTTCCTATCATATTGAATGGGTCTAGGCTCTGAAGTTCAAATGCAAGATACTTAGGATTTCACCAAGTGGGCACCATATGATTCTACCACAGGCGCGGAACATAATCTGATGACACCACAGTAGAGTGAGAAGAAGCATCAGACTGACCAATGGAAGAGGAAGAAGTAGGATCTTGGGACCGCTTCTCTTCGCCCTTCCTACATGCCTTAGTGGCATCGTTGTTAGCTTTTAAGGATGCCCTATGTGAAACAACATAAGGTGATATAGGGTATCTCACTTTCGACCTTAGGCACCCTCTTATCATTTTAATTTATTCAGTGCAAGAGGTCTATCCTAGGTGAATGAGGACCAACAAGCATAGGCCAAGAGTAGTCCAAGGAGTAGCTACCATGAGAAACCAGCGGTTTATAACCAGTGTCATGATTTACATGTATGGAACCCCCGTGGATGAATTTAAAAATTTATACACAAATGAGGGTACCACGTTCATAGCCACTAACCAAGGGATACCCAGCTTCACTTTAAATATTTCAGACCCAGGGATAATGCCAAATAGGAGTTTCATAGATTTAGGTCCAACCAAGACCAACAAGATAATACTACCCAAAGGGGGCATAGAAAGCCTGTCATGTGTGCGAATGGTGCTCACAGGTGCATTGTACCCATCTTTATGTAAAAATTTAATCAACATGATCTCCTTGGTTATTATGTTTACTTGTGACGTTGGATCAATGAGAACACCCACTGCAATATTTCCATTGATCCACACAGGGATATAAAGAGGAGATGGTTCCTTGTTAAAACCCATCGACAAGTCCTATGAAGTGAAGGTTATACCAATACCACTGTCCATAGGTCATGCATAGGGGATAGGTTGATGCAGGAAGGAGGACATTACACATACTAGACGATATTTTCACAGAGTCCCTAAAGGTTAAAGGATAAGATAGTGACCCAATTAAGGTTTAGTTATGCAACACCTTCAGAACCTTCTAACTATGCCAACTAGGGATCACTGGTTGGGTTGTAAGGCGACAGTCTCAGAACACTCACACCTACAACACTCCTAGAACATGAGGAAAGGGAATTTTAGTATTGAAAAATGGAACCAAAATGGTTCATCTTAGGTTCACCAAAAATGTAAGAGAAGGGGACTAACCACATTCAAGGCCTCAGGTCATGAAGGGCCATGAGCAGAAGGCTTCCCTAACTTACCTCAGCTTAATGGGGTGTTAGGAAATGCAAGATGAGAATGATGAGGATTATAAGGTCCTTCAATAACTCGACAGACCCGAAATGTAGGATAGGGCTAGGAAAGCTAGTTTTTGGATTTGACACTATGCCTCAAGAAGCTCTTTTCCCAAGGACAAAAGCACGGTCTTGGGATGACAATGCAATGCGCTAGCGTCTCTCAAGTTTGTTGGCGTATGTACGACCAAAAAACTAAAGAGAAAAGGTTGAACTTTGGAAAACTGACTAACAACCCAACTAGCTACTTCCTAAGGGCCAAAATAATGTTGTTAAGTAAACAAAACATACTCTAATATGATAAAGTAAAAATAAAAGAGTTAGGGTGGAAAGAATGATCTCACAAAGGAATTTGTTTGCTAGCCAGCTCCCAGAAGCACGTTCACCTACACACAAAGAAGAGAAAAATTGTTGGGTGGCTGTTTAGGGGCTTGCCTCAGTCAGACCCCCATTTAGGTGTTTCCACCTCCACGGACAACCAAGAAAGTGATAATGGAGAAATAGTATGATAAAGGAAGCAATACAATAAAGAACACTAAAACACTACAAAACAATAAATCTTCTTACTCAACCAAGTAATAGAGGAGACGAGTGGGAAGTTTACCACCTCCACCAAGAGCACTCAAAGCTAATGGAGGAGAGAATGAGAGTACTCGAGCCTCTGTTACAATGGTGTTGTCCCACACTTTCTCTACTAAAGTGATGGAGTGGAGTAATTGCTGCTATGGAGTACAAAAGTGCTACTTGAATGCTAGAATGGAGACTAGAATGCTTGAATATTGCTTGAAGGGATGAAAAAGAAGTTGTGAAGCATGTAGAAGGAGGGAATTTGAAGGAGAGATGAAGAAAATGACCATATTTGGGTTGGTCGGCCGAAGAGGGTGTTACAAGTCTACTGACAATGAGAAGTGTAACGCCTTTGTAGGTTCCAGCCACAAGAATCTACCAGGGATGTAAGTGTGTCGTGTGGACGTCTGTGTGCCATGCAGGAATCCTGAAAAAAATTCCCCAATTGATGCTCAAAATAGGTGCCAAGTGGAATGAAGGCAGCGGGCTTAGGTGTAATTTAGCCTCTAAATTTGGTTTTCTAAAGTGAAGGGAAAAAGGGGAATTTGCATAAGGGGTGAAAATTCACTCCTATATAGACCTCCTCCATCACCACATCATGCTTCCCCACCTCAAGAGCTAGCACCTCCTCATGTCACTCCTCCTTTTCTACCCTCTCCTCTACTACTCTTTCCCTCAGTTGTCTCACCCTCACCCTCCTCTCAAATTGGTGATAGTTGTCTCCCCCATTGTCTCCTCATCCTCTTCATCATGTCTTTGCCTCCTCCTCTCCCTCCTCTATCATCTACTCCATCATCACCTCTCCCTCTCTCCCCTCCCTCCATCTCCCCATCCTCCTCTTTGTCCTTGATCTACCCTCTGACCTCGTGGGCCCCTACCTCGATGCTCTATTAGTGTCGATTGATCTAGGTTAGTTTACGAATCTGGTCTATGGGTGGCCCACCATACATCATAATATTTTGTGGTCCCTACATCCTATGCACCACCCCTCCATGCCCACTACATTGGCTGCAATGCATCTATATCATGCTTTGTTATCATCATAAGAATCATCTGACCCCATTGATGTACCTCGCACGAGGATCATGCAAACTCTGTTGATCCTCGAGGCACATCCCATGCCTCTAAAAACTGTCGCCTCGCCCACTCTAGCAAGTACTGCTCAATAATATGTTACAGCTGTACATTGTGACAATTAAGGTATCTAGCCTATCGACACCATGGTAGGTGTTGATCCTCATCCACCCATTGCTAACAATCCTTATATGGTCTCCATACAAAGCTCGCCAGTACATCTATCCAATGCCTCTAGTATCCTATATCCCCCACATGGGTCTATGTAACAATGAATCCATATAGATAAACATATGGCATACCATCCCATAGCTTTCGACCCATTGTAGGATGGAACACTAAAATGTGCTCCCATGATCACATCATTAGAAGTGTCACTCCATAGCTCATACTTTGACCCTCTCAATATGCAATATCATGCAGCTAAAAGTAAAGCATCACCAACAAACAAGGCCCCCATGCATACATTCTCCTATGCTACATCATCCTTGCTAGCATTTCTCCCCATCCAACTAGAAATCCATGCCCTCTATGGTCTAGAATGATCACACCCACAATCAACGTACATAGGACATAGTCATATCTCTCATACCGCTCTGCTAGTGTATCCCACCTGATCTCATAGCCATGCACGCCGAGTTCTGCTACATCTTCATAATCATAATTTTCATGAATTTCCTATAGGCCTCGCATAGGGTCATACATAACCCACTCTCCTCAGATCAATAGTCTAAGTATCCAATACACATCCTCTAGGGACACAATCGCCTCCCTAGTCGGAAAATGGAATGAATATGTCTCATAGTGCCACCTCTCTGTAAGCGCAGTCAACAAACCTATGCTCACCCTAATGATGGGAATATAGGTCACATGATATAACCCAAGCTGCATCATTATATGCTTTTAAGTGTCACATAACTGATCTTGAAGCTGAAAATTCAATGGTCACGTCTCCTAAGTGTAAACAGGGGCAAGAACAACCTATGGTCACAAGAAAATCTCATTGCATCAATCCAAAACCCTAATTAGACTTATTGGACCTAAATTGCATAGGACACTTCATCCTAAACTAGGGAAAAAATTTAATCAGTTAATTGCGTCTTTTTGCTTGGCAAATGCGTCACATAAATCAATCTTGTCATTGTTTTTGCATATGCATCACACAACTATGATTGTGTCGTACTCCTCATCAAATGTGTCATCAAGGTTGATTGTGGTCAACCCCTAATCAATTGTGTCATTTCCCATTCACATGCATCATTGCCCCAAACACATGTAGTTCAATTTGTCGAATGTGTCATTCTCGTCTGCGGGTGCGGTGCAGGAATCAATTGCAATGCACTTTACAGTTGTGTCACTCCGCATTCAACCTCCCTATTCTACCCTAGCAGTTGTGTCATGATGTGACAGTTACAGCGAACCGTAGTCACATGTGTTGTTGGCGATGGAAATTGCAGTGAAAGTTGTTCACCGCAATTGCTTGCTAAAATTCCTAGCCCTAAAAATGCATGAAAAATGAAAAAACACAAGGTAGGTACGGAGTACTTACCAGGTCCCCTGCACCCCCAGGTCATCAAAAGGTGCAGATGTAATATCCTTGGTGCTTGGCATGTAGAATTGGTGACATCCTGATAGCTACTTTCCCTCCAAAGCTCTCCAATCTCCAACTTCAAAGTGCACAAATGAGCAATTTACCCATTCTAATTCCTATTTATAGGCAATCAAGGCTAGGGTTTATACTAGACACACTCTTGAGAGACTTCAAACCTAAATTTCACCACCCAAACGATACCAAAAATTATTTCTTTTGCCACCATTGAATTCCTCGTTGTCAAATTGACTTATCAAAAAAAATTCCAATTTTTTTTTTTTTTTTTTGAAAATTTGAAAAAAAATTCTAAGGAGCATAGGTTCACCCCACTTACACTGAGGCATGTTTTGATTAATTTTCTTTGACATAACGCGATAAAATACATTATATCAAAGAGGGGGAAAATGTAGACACTAAAAATTGTCCTAGGCTTGCAAACTTTATTTTCTCCATTAATTCCCCCTTCATTCCTAATTATTAAATAATTTTAATTATTTAATTAATTCATTTCTATCTTTTTATTTCTTCGCTTGATCAATTAAATAAATAAATAAATTTATTTAATTGTGTCACTAATGTTCTTTTCCTCTATAATTAAATAGATTTATTTATTTAATTATTTATCACTTTCTACTATAATCAAATAATTTTTTTGATTATTTAATTATTCCATAGCCTTTTCTATCATTAAATTAAATAAATTTTATTTATTTAATAATTTACTAATTTTTCATTTTCTTCCTACTTTCAAGAATTAAATTATTATTTAATGAAAAAATCAACTTGTCACATGTCTTCCATAATTAAATAATATCTTTATTATTTAATTATTCATTTCTCACTTTTGAATTAAATTGTTATTTAATGAAAAAATCAACCTGTCACATGTCCTCTATAATTAAATAATGCTTTTATTATTTAATTATTCATTTCCCTCTCAAAACAAATAATTTTATAATTATTTGAATCTCTCATACAACCTCTTTTTTGTGCCAACCTCATTATCCATGCCAATCTTATCTCTTGACATCTCATTTAATTTCAGCCCTTGATTGAATTATTTTATAATTCAATCTTAGCCATTCATTTCTTGACATTTCCCTAATTTTTCCCTAACCCTATTTCACACAAGAACTTTTATTCTTGGCCATTGATTGACATATCTTATTGACATTGAATGTTAGCCCTTCATTCAAATTTATCTTTTCTATAAAAGGAACCTATCCTTGTCATTTTAATACATCTAGTTCATGTGAAAGTACATGCTATTAGTGAGACAACTATCTTCAATAGTTTTCTATTATAGACATTAGGCTACTATTGCATACTCAAATTTGAGAGCATCAAGCACATTCAAGCAAAATGGAGAAGGGAAATGGAAGTCAAGCAACCATGGCATAGGTGATATTTACTTTGTGTTTATACTTCTTATGTTGGATTGTGCTCTATTATTGATTTAGGGCTTCATAAGTTTAGTTTTGATGTTATTTTACCTTCACCTAAATTTTACCCTAGATTATAGTAGTAGTAGTAGTAACAAGGGGTTTTTTGGAAAATGCTTCCAATGTGGAAAGTCTTGTCATAGGGCCTTTGAATTTCCTCAAATACAAGAAGGTAGTAAGAAATGCACAACAAGAAATCACTTGGCATAAGAGGACAAGGAGAGTATATCATCATTGAAGTTTGAAGATACAAAATAATGTGAACCTCTCATGTTGAGGAGAATGCTAGTGAAACCAAATGGAGAATTAGATGGACCATCTTAGAGGAGTAATTTTTGAACTGTGTACAAGTCTAAAGGTAAGAGTTATAAGGTCATAATAGATAGCACATTAGTATAGGTAACCTATTTTTTGACAAAATAGTATAAAATGCAAGTTTGGAAAGGTGTAAACACCCAACTCCATATAAATTTTTTGGGTTGCAAAAGGAACATGAGTTGATAGTGAATGAACAATTTTTAGTTAATTTTCAGATTGGTTTCTACAAGGAAATTTTTTTGTGTGATGTGATGACAAGGAATGATTTTCATGTGTTGTTGAGAATACAATGGAAATTTGGGAGGGAAGCCATATATAATAGAAAAATAAATTTGTACACCATCATGGAGGATGAACATAAGTATGTTTTAAGTTCTCTTAAGGAGAAGGAGAAGAAAGTAAAAGAAAGTAGTTCCATAGTTTGTTGTACTGCAGAAAAGAATGTTATGAAGGAGGTCAAATAAATTGAGCACAACTCCATGGATGTGCCTAAGGAGTCAATTATATATGGGAAGAATGGATAGAATATTGGTTGTACGTAGCAACAATGTAAAGGAAAATGGAATAATACAAAAAATGCAGATGATTATTAGGGGATAGGAGGATTAGAGAGGATATATCCCAAGGTACAATTGGTAAGTTACAAATTTATTCATGCAATCCATAATCCCACCTTACAAATTAGGATAAGTAGGGTGATGTGTGTGTTGAGAATGGAGAGGAAGAGAAGAAGGATAAAACTAGTAGATTCTAAGGGGAAAAAGAGTAGTTATGGATAAAGGAGAAACATGGTATTACCATGATCTCGTGCACTTTCAAATGTTCCTACATTTTCAAAACTCATGGAACATTTCATTTTCCTAGTGTATTTGATACAAGAGCATATTGTTCCATAGGCAATCCTGTATCACCTAAAAATATTTCATTTTAGTTTTATTGCATAGCTTTTGATAGGGTAGGTGTGGTTAGTTTTTAATGAATAATTTTAAGAAATAATTGGGATAATTTGATGATTCCATCTTGTTAAGGAGCCAAGTGGGTAGTCACAAATCCAATCTGATGAAGTTCGAATGAAGAATAAAAAATTTATGTCCTTGCAAGTTTCTAACATGCTACTAAATTTACAAAGAATTGTATTTGAACTAGATTATTGAAGTATTTATGATTGTTGTAGGTTACATGTTTTTTGGTTGCAACTAAACCTTTGTGGAAAACTTGAGGTGAACTGAAAGTTTGTTTCAATTCAATACTTGTTGAGTTTTGATGGATTTTCTCACATTATAGGAAAAATGACATCATCCAACCATGTACATTGTATTATTATTTAATGTGTGGGAGACGTGATAATAATTTAATAGTGGGGAAATATTAAATAATGTGATGTCTTAGTACCCAATATTAAATAAGGGGTTAGTGGTTTTGTGGTACATGGTTTTACCTTACCACTAGTTGTATTTTGTGTGAGCTTGTGTCTATAAAAGCAAACACATGTGTAGTGGTTTAGGTTGGTTGAGTGGGTTGGTTTTCATTATTTAGTCTTTCTGAGGAGTGTATTTGTGAAGCATGGCATGGGATGTGTGGATTCATACTTGGACACATGGGAATGCATTGGAGGGCTTGATGCTTTAGAGGTATTCATTGTACAACTCTTGTATTGTTTTATTGTTGAATAATATGATGGAGTATGGATGCTTTTGGAGGCTAGGTTTTTCCCTCTTTAGGGTTTTCCCAGGGTATATCTTGTGTTATCTTGTGGCTTGTCTATTTGATCTATGCATTGTGGTTACTTGTATGCATGTTTATCTCTCATGGGTTATGTAGGAAATGGATTAATATCATGGATTAAATGCAATATTTCCTAACACATCTTATCTTGTGGGATTCTAATGTGATATCACACTTTTGCATCATTCTAATGTTTCAATAGTTGAAACTATCAAAATCCCATTCATTTGAACTTACACATGCAAAGATATAAAATGGGAGGAAAATGACGGTTGAGGGAGAGTTGGAAATTGGAGATAATAAATTCATAATAGCATTGCATATATTCATAGAGATTAATTGTAGTCCTAAATAATAATTTAGATACCAAGAATTAGGATTAGGATTTGATTCATTATGTAAACATTTAATTTGAATTGAATAAAGTATAATTGGTTGCATGGTAGGGAACTTCCATAGAAACCTCTTGCCTTGAAACTGCATTAAGAGAGGTCATGATCATGCCATACAACTAGGGCCTAGGAGCCAAGCACCCAACATTTGTACTTAGAGGTACCTCTATATATAAAAACCTGAGATTATAAAGATTGTTTAAGAGATGATAGATGTTGTAGTATCAAGCATAACCAAATTTCTTACTCCTCTACCATGGTGATGGTGTGTAAGAAGGATAAAACATGGCACATGTACCCAAAATATAGAATGCTTAGTATATACACCATCAAAGATAAGTTTCATATTCCAACCATTGATGACTTACTAAATGAGTTAAATAGAGCTATATTTTTTACAAAACTAGATCTTAGATCAAGTTATCACCAAATCTGAATTAAGGAAGAGGATATTCCTAAGAAAAAACATAGGACTCATGAGGTTCATAATGTCACTTGGTGTTATAAATGCTCCATCTACATTTCAAATATTGATGAATTCAATTTAAAAAAATAAGTTTGTATTAGTTTTCTTTGGTGATATATTGATTTATATCAAGACATGAGAAGAACATTTGGACCATGTAGATCCAACATTAAAAGTTCTCAAAGGTCACTAGCTCTATGTTAAGCCTTTTGAGTGTGACTTTGATCTCAAAGAGGTGGAGTACTTGGGACACATAGTGTCATATGAAAGAGTTAAGGTTGATCCTAAAACAATTAAGGCTATCACATAATGGCCTATTCTATTAATAAATTTGGGATTTTCTTAGGACTCATTGGATACCATAAGATATTTATAAAGAACTATGGTTTATAGAAGCACCCTTCATATATCTATTGAAGAAGTATTGTTTATAGTGGAAGGAGTTAATTAATAAAGCATTTGAGAGATTGGAGGTTATGTGTACATCTCCAGTTCTAGCCACTCCAAACATCACGAAGGATTTTATTGTGGAGTGTGTTGCTTCAAATGATGGTATAAGAGAACTTATCATGTAGGAGGGTAGGCCCATTAGTTTTCAAAGTTATTGATAGAAGGGTAAAAATCAACTCAAACCCATTTATGAGAAGGAAATGCTAGCTATTATTCATGCAATAAAGTAGTGAAATCTATATCTAATGGGTAGACACTTAAAATTTAAGATTGGCTACAATAGTCTAAGTGTTTTTTTAGAGAAAATAATATCTTTTGAAGAGCAACAAAATGGGTCACAAAGATGTTGGGTTATGACTTTGAGATTTTATGTATGAAAGGGAAGAATGATATTGTGGCACATGCATTATCTAGGAAGGATAAGAAGGATGAGGTGTTATTGTGTGTTATTTCAATATCACAAGACAATTGGGTGGAAGAAGCCAAAGTGGAGTTCCATAATGATGTTACTAAAAGGAATCTCTTTCAACAAACATAACTTGATCTTGGCAATTTAGATAATTTTTATTGGAAGAGATATTTTTATGGTGTAAAGAGAGATTATACTTATGCAAAAATTTCACTCTCAAACAAAAAATCTTGGAAGAGATTTATGATTCTATAATAAGGGGTCATTCAAGATTTTTGAGGACGTATCATCAAATCAAGCAATATTTCTCTTGGGAAGGGCTTAAATGTGATGCTTAAAAATTTGTGGTAGAATGTTTATTATCTCAAAGAAATAAAAGGGGATAAGATTAAGACACCTAGACTTGTGGAACCCTTTGTTATTCCTAACTAATGATGAAAAGAGGTCTTCATGGATTTCATCACAAACAATCCAACATCTAAAGGTAAGAATGCCATCATGGTAATGGTGGATCACCTAACTAAATATGCTCATTTTATTGCATTATCTCATCCTTTTAAAAGTGCAAAGGGAAAAAAATGGATAGTAAACAAAAGCTACATGGTACCCTTAGGGTTATTGTTAGTAACTATAATCCTATATATACTAGTAAATTTTGGATAAATTTATTCTCTTGTTTGGGTACTCAATTTCCTTGTAGCTCTTCATTTCATTCTCAATCTGATGGGAAAACTAAGGTTTTTAATAAGTGCTTTGAAGGGTATCTTCATTTTTTCACTTCTGATAAGTAGTCTCAATAGGTAGATTGACTATCACTAGAAAAATGGTGGTATAACACTTCCTTCCATAGTTAATCAAAAGTGTATCTATTTATGGCACTATATGGATACCATCCTCCATCCATCACATTATCATTAAGGGTATGTGGATGACCACATGCATCATCAACAATAGGCACTTTCAAGACTCAAGAAGAATCTAGCCATGACACAAAATCAAATGATGCAATACGTTAACCAATGCCACAGTGAAGGAGTTTTGAAGTTGGGGACTAGGTTTTCTCAAGATTATAGTCTTATAAGAAAATGCCACTAAAGCAGTTCAAACAAGAGAACAAGAAGTTGAGTCTAAAATATTTAGACCATACTAGATCATGCAAAAAGATCTAGGCAATGTTTCTTGCAAGCTTGAGTTACCTTCAAAAACAAAGATACATCCATTTTTCATGTTTCATGTTTGAATAATGTGATTGGGTGTAAGATTCCCACATAATGGAGCTAGATTTTTTCTTTATACACACACAAAGAAGTTGAGGACTAGAACACTTATTGGGTATCTCATTTAGCAAAAGAATTTACCAATTTAAGGTGCCACATGGGAGTGTGAAGATTTCATATAGGAACATTCATATTTGATTAGCTCATTGAGGACAATGCTTCTTTGAAAGAGGGGCCATGTTATGCCCTTAATCTGAAAGTGTGCATAGGGTTATGAGTAGTTGGTTTGTAGCTATCTTAACTCTTAATTAAGTTATATGATCATTATTATATTCTTATTTAGATATTTAGGTTTTTCTAAGTGTCATATTTAAGTGTATAATTTGGCTTGGGTGGTGGCCAGGGCATAATTAGGCATATATAGGAGCATAAGTAAGTTTATTATTATCAAATTGTGAAATGATTTCTCATTCGAGATATTTGGAAGTTTGCCCCTTCAAAGTGGCTTCGTATTCTCAGTTATTATCAAGTATTTTCATAGTATTTCATAGTATATTCTTCTTTTGTGCAAGTAATTTCATTACACTAGGAGCCCCAAGCACGTACAATGTAGCGTATAGGGGGTGTTGGAAATAAGTCACATCCAAACTAACAATGATTAGCCAAAAAGAAGTCACTAACTTAATGGATCACTAACTTAATGATAGAGCCCTCCAACAGGAAATAAAAGATTGCTGGTTCAAGTCCTAACAAGTCCACAAGCAGCAGCTCAACAAATGTATTCTCTCTATAGATTTTCTTCTTAATAAGGTCTACATTTTACTTATCTAATCCTTTTTATCCCAATAATTAAACCATGAAACATATCCATGTAGCCACAAAGGAGAGCGTCTACAACCTGTTAGTAGAAAACAAAGCCAGTCAAATGATGGCTCACTCACCCAAACTTTTAAAAGCTTCCGTTTTACACTAAACTAGTTACACATGAAGCAACCTTATTTCCACCCCAACGTACAAAAATATTGAAAACAATGAGAATGACTTTCTTTCAACGTTTTGTTTGTGGACCATCGTATATGTGGACTCTGATGTTCTCCTCTGCGTGTTTGTACTTTTGTGAGCTTCTTCAATTAAGGAAAAGAATTCTCTCTTACTGAGCTGTGAAAGGTTCCAACTTCCAATTTGTATTGTGGGGACGAAAATGGTCCTCATAACAGTGGGCAGAAAAATACAAAACAAAAATTAGAAGAACAACTATTCGAATATGTTACCGTTGGACCACAGCGCAGCCCCCTCCAAGTCACTTACACTGCGAGCCGAATTTCTAGGTCGACGTTCTCAATCATCGTTTCTTTTTCTTCAATTCCCCTTCCCCCCATAAAATAGACGTTCTCAATGAAAACCAACTTTATTTCTCTGTCATTCAACTTCACTTTCCATTCGCTTTGTAATTGGTGAGCTGGTGCTTTGAATGCACAACACTACAGACAAGAAAACATTTATATGCCAAGCCATCTTTCAGTTTGTGCTTTATCACTTTAATGGTGGATAGTGAATGAAGGCCCCTCTCATGCATTGATTGCTTACGATGTTTGTAGTTGGAGATATGCTTCAAAATATATAACAATCTACAAGGAATGTCTAGATTATACCAAGGTTTTATTCCCTGGTGGAATAAAGGGAAAAGAATAAGATGGCAATGGTGGTAAAATACTTCTTAATGAAGCCCTAAAAAGAGAAAGAGAAATTACTTAACAGGGAATGAATGTTGTGAATTAACAAAATAATAATAATGGAGAATCATTCTTCAATGATAGGATGTCAAATCTATCTTTATTTGGAAAGCAATTTGTTTAGTATGTCAAATCTATCTTTATTTGGAAAGCAATTTGTTTAGTCATTGTAGAGGAATGTCTAAATTAAATATTCAAATAAAATCTCAACATAAATGTATTATTCTTATAAATTATAAAATAGTGATATTTTTGAAAAATTAAGTCTTAAATTTTTTATTGAAATAATCATTTTAAATGTTTTGTTTGCATTTATTTAATTATATTTATGTTTTAATTATTTATTGTATTTATTGAATATATGAATATCAATTTGTTGTTTTACATTTAACATTTTTGTTTAATAAAAACATTCTCATTTAATCAAAATTTTATTAGTTAGTTATCATGCGTTAAATGTTTACATGAAAGAAATGAAGTTGGATAGAGAATCTTAATCATTTGAATTTTTATAATAATATTTTATTTTCACAAATATGTAATCTATAAATATACATTTAAAAAATAAGAAGATACAAATAGAGATTAAAGACATAAGTAGATTTAGAATAGATATGAGAAAATATACAATTATATTCCTCCCTTGAGAGTATGTTATACGGGTGAAAGCACAAAATTTTAACTTTTAGTATTTTAGGTTGAGACACATGAAATCAATATATATGTTTCAAATTTTGGAATACTTTAAATTAATGAAATATTGATTTTCTAGTAATTTGTGACTATTTTTTTAAATTTAAAAAAAAAATAGGATTTTTTTTTTTGTAAAATTTCAGTATCATTATAAGTAAAAAAATTGAAAAATAATTTTTCATAATGAATGTCTAAGGTCTCATGTCCCAAAAGTATATTATCTTTTATATAAAAAATGAAAAAATAGTTTGGCTAAGATTTTCTACTCAAATGCAATAAAAAAATTATTTTATATTTAATAATGGAATTAACCCTAACTTTTTGAGTAATGACCCACACATGTCATCAAAATCTAAAGAGAAATAATAAATAGAATTACAATATAATCAAGGCTATATTTTCAAAATTTGTTCAATGAGATATACCAAATGGTATTTATTATTTTTCTAAACACTCAATTTGAATTTTAAAAATTCATAAGTAATGGGAAAAAGGTTGACCCTTAATTTGGAAACAAAAGAATTTGGAGCTCAAAATTTGTTAGATATTTTTCCAATAAATATGTTGAGGGGATTTCACCCACCCCCTTCAACCCAACTGCACAAAAATAAAAGATAAAATTTATGTTTTACTGTAATGGGGGATCCAACCAAACTTGGTTGGGTCAAGCCCTCTTTTGTTAATTAGATGTCACATATACATCATATGAAGGTTGGTCTAATCACTTCTATAGTTGAACTAGGTTCAACCACATCTCATCAAGAAGAAAGTGACTCACCAAAAAGAGTGACATAGGTTTGTGCTTTCACCCATATATAGAATGCATAGATTTTAAAAAAAAAATCCAAAATTGTATTATAATTCTTTATCTAACAAATTGTCTCCATTTTCTTACAACATATAAAAAACACATATAGTTACTTATCTAGAGCATTACCATCTAGAATTTAGATTATTGACATTAGAGTGGAGTTCATATTGTGCCTCGTTGAATTATATCAAAGCATCTAAAGATCAACATCAAAAAATGAGACCCATCAAATTATCACCAAAACTATATTTTCAAAATATTTTAGTGGTTGAGTTCCACTAGGTTCCTAAACATAAATTTAAATATTCTAAAGTTTGATGGTAACACAAATATAGATGTTGTAGACAATTGGTTAGATCATTTGAAGTCATATTTCTTTATAAATAATTTTTTTGATGCAGAAAAGATCAATATTACACTTCAAAATGTCTTTGTTTCTGTCAAGAAGTTATGGCAATCCCATGCTTTATAGGAGGAGGGTCAACCAGAAATAATATTTTTCTTAACTTTCAAAAAATATTTGAATCCTTCAAGAACCAATGATTTTTAGTAGTGAATTAGGGAATTGTTCAAATCAAGTTTTCTATTTTTGGAAAATAGAATGAATTAGAAGGAGAACACAATATTTAGAATTATACTAAAATAGTATGCACATAAATATGGAGGTAAAAATTATTCTAGAGTTAAAATAAATGATAATATACTCATGTTCTAAAAGTCATAATGTAGTCACATTATAATATTTGTGTTTTTGGGTTTGGCCACATAATAAATGTGAGTGCTTTTAGGCTTATTTAATGCAAATCTAAATGTGAGTGCATTATAATGCATTAAGATTACAACCTACTCACATTATAATGTGATATTGTTATAATGTATGCTCATGTTATGTTTGTAAAAAATTATAATCATGACTAGCCCTTATTATATTTTCCCAATGTAGAATAAAATATGAGTGAAGAAAAAAGCACCAATATTTCTAAGCTAAATCAATGTGATTTCTACCCCATTAATGATGCCTTGTCATTCAAGAGGTGATTTTATATTATATTTTTATCATTTTAGCTAAAATATTAAACTATTTATCTTGCATTGGTATAGATTTGTTGAATTTTTATTTTAAATGAATTCAAAGCCTCATCCACCTCAAAAATATCCTTCACCTAATAAATTTCATGAAAAAAATGATTCAAAAGAGCACGATAGGAAAATCCCCCTCAACTTCCTTCTATAATTATTATGCATCCTTGTAAAACACAATGAAATATTTTTAGAAAAGTTATAAATAATAAAAATAAGCTTCAATTATTTTTTGAAACCTTAAAAATCCTCATACCATAAGAAACCACCACCACACTCATGTAGCATCATCAAAATATTTGATATGTTATGTTGATTTCGTGACTTGGAAGATAAATATAAGGTGACACGTATAGAGAAAATTATCATTAATTTTATATTATAGAATTATCTTATGGAGAGACCAATGATAAAAATATTACCCAATATAATTTATGAATTATGTGATAACCTAAAAACTAATGTATATTTAGAAACAATTTATTAATGTTTTCAATTAACTCATGCAATCATAAGTAAATAAAGAATAAATTTTGAGATAGATGGTGGATGGTGTTTAACTAGATCCCATGTAATAACCATTCAAGGTAACTCAATATCCTCTAATAATACTTTATTTTGAGTTTCCCTCAACAATATTTCAAATTATTTTCATATTTAATATTTATAAGCTTGAGACAAATTTAGGTGCAAGATAAATAGATTTAGCATCATGTATAATAATAGTTTACAAGATACTTTAGTTATCTATCTATTTTCCATGTCAGGATCCCTTTAATTGTGAATGAGAGTATAGAGGTTCAAACTCTCTAGACAATTAGGTTGTTGGCATAGCCCTTGGTTTGACATAGTACAGGAATCTACCATAGGGTTATGAGGGTAAGTCGTCAGTCTACTAGGTATCTCCACAAATTTACCATGATTATATGGTTGTATATAATTATAAGTCAGAGGAATTTGTGATGGGGATAAAAGCATGGGATGTATATGTTGATGAGGTTTCTACACAAGCTAAGGAGGATGCTCCACACAATGAGTATACCATACAAGGTGAGACACATCATCCTTCTATGTTGGAGAGTATGGCCATGATAGATACCTTGCTAGAGGTGCCCTTTGGTATTGATCCCAAGGTAATTATAAATAAAAATTTATAATTTCTAAGTAAATTTTCTATTCAATGTAAGAATTAACTATGCATTATTCTATTATGAATTATAATTAATCAAAAAATATATTTATTATTAAATTTTAGGTTTAAATAATGTTGGACATGGATCTATAGTAAATTGGGTTAGTTGAGCACCGTCCATGTAGACCTACTTACTATTTTTAATAGATGGCCTTATCCATACATAAAATTTATATGCATTAGTTTATGGGATGTTGGCCCCACAATGTTTGTGTGGAATTTATGGAAAGTAAGGAACAAATAATTATTTAATTAACAATGACTACCTATAGAAGAACTAACAAAAAAGATCAAGTAAGTGAACATATATTAAAGGGTATGTGCAGGATCATGATGGGCCAAAAAGTGGCAATGTGAAAAAAGTTGTGTTTTGCATCCACCAAAAAATGCAAAAATTTTGAGTTGACTTTTTTTTCGGTTGGATGTTAGTACATTGCTCCAAATCAATGTCCAAAGCAAAGAATCTCAAATCGGATATCTGATCCGAATCAGATATCCAATTTGAATTGGATATTCGATCCGGGTATACATAGGTAAAAGTGGCCATTTAAAATAATTTCCAATCATTTTAAACAACAGAAAACACAATGAGCATGACTTGGGGCAATCCGGTATCTAATTCGAGCTGATATCCGATTTGCAAGGTAATTTTTTGGTTTTATTTTTGTTTTAATCAATTTTTCTATTAGTTTTGTAT
>VDFB02058242.1:359379090-359397006 GCA_007258455.2 Sequoia sempervirens
CTAAAAGAATACAATCTTACACAACCTTAGGAGTGTATATATTCTGCTTGATGGGTCTTCAAAACAAAACTCAAAAAAAACACCATAAAAAATGTTACATTCTGAAAGTGAAAACCTTGATTCAGAACTACATTCATTGAGATAGACAAGTTGGTAACTTAGGTCCATCCATCATCAGAAAATCAGTCCTTCTAGCAGTGTTCTACCTTTCCTTAGGTAAAACAAAGTCATAATATGTGGTTTACATGATGATTTCATGAAAGGTCAAGATTAGAAAACCAAAGATCAAACCTCTTAGTCCAAAACAACATCAAAGATGTTTGTTTATGCTTTATGACTTTAGAGAAAGGTTAACCTTCAATTTTTACAAGAGAGCTTGCAAAACCAATCTAGAGTTATACATGATGTACTATTGTCAAAATCCAAGACTTTTCCAACGTTTTGAGTACCTTAATTGCATCTCTTGAGTCAAAACTTTGAGTCCAAGATCATTCCTTAGATACCTTAGAAGCCTAAACATTGTCGAAACAGACATATACAAGTAGAAATTTTCAAACTAAACCTAGATCTAAATATTTCAAGGTGCCTAAATCATCAATATCCATCACATCTTTGCTTGTACAACCTAGTTTCATCTTCAAGATTTTTCATCCTTTAATCACGAAACTATGGCATGCAATCAAATCAAACCTAGTCTAATCAATAGAATTTTTCATTCTATTTGACTTAGTTGTAATCCTTGGCACTATTTCAAACTTAGATCAAAGCTTAGTCTAAATCATAACACTTGTATACCCATCCAAACAACATCACAAAAGAGGAGACTCAAGGACAAGGAACTTGGAACACCCAACTTTGAAACGGAAAACATAGGAAGTGCAAGTAGTGAAGCTTTCGATATCGAAACTCCTAACATTGAGCCTCAAAATAGTGAGATCCCTAGCAACATGGCTGATGCAGAAGAAATCCCTATTCCCGGACTCAACAACACTCAAGGGGAAGAAATAAATGATGAGGATATCCGACGTGCAGAACAAGACCCCAACTTCCATAAGTTTTTGGAAAATATTTTTGAAAGAGATGGGGAAAAATACCTATTAATGTTAGCCAATCAAGGAGTCAAACTTCCCCCTGATTTTGACATCAACATCTTAAAAGCACCTCTCCAAAAGCCTGAAAAGGAAATAGAACAAATGGTTACTTTAACTCACCAAATGAAGAACCTTCAACAACAAGTTCTAGATATGCAAAGGGGAACTTTGAAATGATACTTGATCAAGGAAATTTGTCCTTATCCCTTAAATCCATCCATCAACATGATTAATTTTCCCTAAACGTAGTGAATTTCTAAAGTATGATAAATACAATGGTACAACCGATCCATTAGATCATGTAAGGGAATTATGAACTATGAGTCTAGAATTGGCGCATGAGGAAACTTATTTGATGAGACTAGTTCCATGAAGTCTAAGAGGACATGCCTTGAATGGTTTTCAAAGATTAAACCCCCCATCAACACATTTGAAGAGTTGGTCAATAGATTTCTCACTCAATACTCTTACAATATCCAACATGATATCACCATGAAAGACCTTTGCAACTTGAAACAGAAAAAGGGTGAGTCCTTCATCATTTTCTTGCAAAAATGGAGGAGATTGTTTGCAAGGTATTATCATCCTGTGCCCGAAAAGGAAAAGATAGATATTTTCATTGATAACCTAAATGATGAGATGAGTTATAGGTTGGAATTACAATGTCCCCCTACCTTCAAAAAATTGATTGAAAATAGAATTAAAATCAAGGAAGCCTTAGTCAAAAGAGGGGTCATTAAAATATACAATGAAAATAACTCATCCACTTCCTCTAACAACTACAACAGTGGGGACAAACCTAAATTTTGGCAACGAAACAAGAACGTGGGTACCAAAGAGGTCATAGCTGAAAATCAAAATACAAAACCAGTATTCAACCTAACAACAACTGCTACCAAGACTGATCAGACCAACAATCCTCCCAACACTCCATATGTTAGCCAAAACAACAATCAGACTAATCCAAGGACTAAAGCAACACCATTTTCAAAACCTTCCAATTGATGAAAATTCACACCATTGGTACAATCCTTAGATTTTTTCTTAAAGGAACTTACTGAGGCTAAGCTTATCACAATGCTAGAAGCACGAAACTGGGATCCACAAGTCAAGCCCTTTTGGTGGAACAATTCCCATTACTGTGATTATCATCAAAACAAGGGTCATATGATGAAATATTGTTGGAAATTAAAACATACAATCCAAGATCTCATTGATAACAAAAAGGTACACATTGAAGGACCCCAAACAAACAGTGATCAGAGAGTGTTCAAGAACCCTTTACCCAATTATGAAAAGGGAGAGTCCTCTACATCAAATACCAAAGGAAAGAATATAAACTATGCTTATGATTCTATCATTCATTGTATTGAGATGGTTGGGATTTCATCCAAGATAGTGAAATTAGAATCCAAGGGAAGGATGCCACTACTGAAACCCAACACAATGATGACACCATCTCCCGTCAAATCAATGACCTTGAACCTAGAAATCTGAGCACTAACATGGACACGAATGACAATCAAATTAACGTCATCAAAATCACAAATGATCAAGATAGTACACCTATCAATGCAATTATAAGAGGACAAGCCAAGGTAACATTGAAAGGAGCTACCCCTTCCACGTCCAAAATGAATGTTTTTCCTGTAACTCAATATAACATCGTTGATTAGTTCAAAAGATACTCGCTCAAATATCCATATTGGAACTTCTCAAGATTTCATCGACGCACAAAGAAATCCTAGAACAAGCTTTAGTTGCCACCATAGTACCAAACAATCTGGAAGTATGTACATTTCAAGCTATGGTGGGACATTTGACTGCACCTCATTTATTATCATTCTTTGAACATGAAAATGCATCCACCACCCATCCACATAACGTTGCTCTCCACATCAAATTCCTAATCCATAAACATCACGTCAAATGTGTCCTTATAGATGGAGGAGAAGGCCTAAATATCTGCACTATCAAGCTTGTTCATGCATTAGGATATTTTGAAAATGCTATTGATCCTAGAAGGAAAATCACCATAAAAGCATATGATGATGAAGAAAAATCCTCCCAAGGATTGATCATCTTACCCATTCAAATGGGACCAATCATCAAAGACATAGTGTGTCAGGTGATAGACAAGGAATTAACATATAACATACTCTTGGGATGACCATGGATTCATGAAATTCAAGCAGTACCATCAACCTATCACCAGTGCCTAAAATTTCCTTTCAATGGACAGGAGATCACCATTGCTGCTGATTCTAACAATCCCCAATATTGCAATGCACTCAGAACAAGTCAAGATACCTTTGTACCACATAATAGAGAAGTCATCAACTCTGATCCATCAAACAAATAAATTCTAGTGGATTCTTCATCAAGACAGTCTAAGGAAAGGGCTCAATCAAAAGAAAAAGGGGTCGTTGACTCTATTTCATGCAACAATGGAAGTCAATTTGATGCCTTATCAAAATAGTTGGAAAAGATCCAAATAAAAGACAAGGGCATGGGGGAATACTCATTTGAGCAATCTTCATACTTATCACAACTTTCATCTTCTCCTAAGTCACATGGACAACCATCCACCTAAAGAAAACAATCTTTACAACCCATCACGCTCTTTGATGGGAAGTTTATAAAAGTAAGCACTCAAGCGGAGGAATCAGAAGACAGAGATGTCCTAAATTGGTTATACAAAGATGAACCTTCACAGGTATCAGTGTCCAATATATGCACAGATAAGTATGGCAAAGGTCAGACAATCCTGATAGAAATGGGATATGAGGGAAATGGTCCTTTGGGTAAAAGAAAAGAAGGCATCAGTGAACCAATACAACTCATCACAATGAATCCCAAAGAAAAAACAGGACTGGGCTATAGAGAAGACTTAAAAGAGGAAGCTACTCAAAGAGTTGTCGAAAGAATCTTACAGCTACAGGCTAGTGAGGATCATGAAATAGATTCTAATGAGTATGAATGGGACTCTCTCTTTGAGGAATCTTTCCATGAAAAAGAGATTGATGTAATCCAAAAGTATACCCCAATATGTATGAAAGGACAAATTTTTGGTTCTAGACCCCTTGAATATGGATCACAGTATGTTGTTGACTCAAGTGAAGATTATCATTCTTCAAGCGAGATAGACACGTCAGAAGAGAGTAACATCTTAGACCTCGCTAGAAAATTTGACAAAATGGCTATCCTGATGCTTACACCTTATGACCTTGACCAATCTAATGATTCTTTTTCCTTAATGTATCCTGAACTAATTGATTGGGATCAAAATGAGTCGCTTGACATACCCACATGTTCAAACGATAATGCCCTCATGAACTTCCTATGTTTCGATAACCCTGACACATTTTCTACCATTGAATCTCAAAATGAAGCTCCTAATGAAGGAAGTGTTAAACCTTTTAGCTACTAAATGAAAAATATAGGAAATGGGTCTAATAGTGAAAACCATCTGATGGCACTACTAAATTAGGAAAAAGTAAAAACAAAGAGCATATCTCAAGGTGAAAACCTCTCTGAGGCACCAAGAGATGGAAGGTTTGACACTCTCCCAGAACACTATCAAGAGAGATCTTTAGTACTAATAGAACCTACACAATCCATCAATGTTCGTACAGTCGAAATAGTGAAGACCCTGTGTTTAGTAGAATCCATGATAGAAGCGGAGAAACCTTGTTTCATCAAATTCTTTGAAGAGAGGAAAATCAACTTTTCTTGGTCATACTCTGACATGCTAGGCATAGATCCAGAACTCATTATGCATCATTTATCATTACCACCTGGGGAAAAACTAGTAAAGCAAAAACTGAGAAAGATGCATCCCCATATCACCCTTTTGGTGAAAGCTGAGTTGAAAAAGCTATTAGATGCTGGATATATAAGAGCTATTGACTATGCCAAGTGGATATCAAACATTGTTTCAGTATCCAAACTAGATAAGAGCATTAGGATATGCACAGACTTCAGAGATCTTAACAAAGCCTATCCAAAAGATGATTTTCCTCTACCAAACATTGATTTGATTGTAGACTTGACAGTTGGGCACAAAATTTTATCACTTATGGATGGCTTTTCAAGATACAAAAAAATAAAGATAGCACCTGAAGATTAAGATAAAATGGCCTTCACATGTCCTTGGGGCACTTTTCGCTGGAATGTGATTCCTTTTGGGTTGAAAAATGTTGGAGCTACATATTAGAGAGCTATGACTACCATATTCCATGACATGATGCATACTTTTATGGAAGACTATGTAGATGATTTGTTGGAAAAATCCTACACTAGAGAAGTACACTAAGAGATTCTAGACAAAATCTTCACAAGATTGGATAAATTCAAGGTGAGGTTAAATCCCAAGAAATGTGTGTATGGTGTAACATTAGCTAAACTTTTGGGAAACATTGTCTCAGCTAAAGGAATTGAGGTGGATCCTACAAAGGTCAAAGCCATCATGGAAATTCCTCCTAAAAACATTAGCCAACTTAGATCAATACAAGGAAGGTTTCAGTCCATTGGGATATTTATTGCACAACTAGCTAATAAAACTCATCCTTTCAACCACTTATTACACAAGAATGTCTATTTCAAGTGGGATGACAAATGCGAAGCTGCCTTCAATCAACTAAAATAGTACCTAATGACACTGCCTATGTTGATACCGCTAGTCAAGGGAAAACCATTATTACTATACATTGCAACAACCAAGATATCTTTGGGAGCCCTTTTAGCACGAGAAGATTCTATAGGAAAAGAAAGAGCCATCCATTATATCAATGAGACCTTAAATGGTTATGAGATCAATTACACCTTTATTGAGAAAGCTTGCTTAGCAGTTTTACTTGCTACACAACAATTCAGGCACTACATGTTGACTCACACCATCAAACTCATTGCCAAAATTGACCCATTAAAGTACTTACTCAACAAAGTTTCTTTAATAGGGAGGTTAGCCAAGTGGGTCATGATATTGAGTGAGTTGGGCATCCAGTATGTGGACAGGAAAGCAATTAAAGGTCAAGCCATAGCAGATCAACTAGCTGAAGCACCATTGTCATATAACAATCCAATGAACATTGAATTCCCTGATAATGATATCCTAACCATATCTATACAATAGTGGTTGTTGTACTTTTATGGCTCTTATACACAACATGGATCAGGCGCAGGAATCTTGTTTGTTTCACCACAAGGATACACAATTCCTAAATCCTACAGATTAGTGTTCCCCTACACCAACAACATAGATAAATATTAAGCATTGATCATTGGAATCAAGATAGATGTTGAATGGAAAATCATGGAATTGCTAGTCTATGGTGACTCACAACTGGTCATTAACCAAGTCAACAATGATTATCAAACAAAGGATGACAAGTTTCTGCCCTACAAGAGGATGGTGGATGATTTCAAAAAGTACTTTGTTGAGATCAAGTTTGCACAGGTTTCTAGAATAGAAAACAAAGTTGCAGATGCAATGGCCACCATTGCTTCTCTCTTGCAAATACCTGAACAACGAAGACATTATGAATTCATGATAGAACAAGTGTTCAACCTAGCCTATGAAGATCTAGAATCCCAAGTGATATGCCATATTGCTGACCCTCAAATTTCCCTCTATGGAGAGATCCATACCTACTTACAAGACAATACCCTTCCAATTAACTTATCTCAAAACCAAAAATGAAACTTCATTTGACAAGCGGCTCACCACACCCTAATAGCTGATGTGCTTTATAGACAAGGTTTGGATGGTACTCTTCTTCGGTGTCTAGAATGTAATGAAGCTGAAACCACTTTACAAGAGGTTCACGAAGGTATCTGTGGAACGCATTCAAGTGGCTTAACCTTAGCTAAGAAATTATTACAGTTGGGATATTACTAGCTAAACATGGAGAAAGAATCATTTCAATATGTCAAAAGGTGTTCCAAATGTCAAATTCATAAAAACTTGATACATGTACTTGCACATGAGTTGCATCCATTCACATCTACATGACCTTTTTTCAGTGGGGATTGGACCTTATAGGTAGGATTCACTCCTCTTCCTCCAATGGACATAATTTTATAATCACAGCCACAAAATATTTCACCAAGTGGATTGAAGTTGTTCCTCTAATCACCTTCACTGGGAAACAAATCTCATCATTCATCCTGAATTATCTCTTATGTTAGTATAGTGTTCCTTAATCTATCATTATGGACAATGGTTGACCTTTTAAGAATCAATATGTTCAAGAGATTTGTGAAAGATTCCATATCCAACATCGGTTTTCTACACCTTACTACCCCCAAGGGAATGGCCAAGCAGAGGCCTCAAACAAGACTATCCTAAAGATTTTGAAGAAAATCGTCAATGAAGTTGCACGTGATTGACATGTTCAACTAAACCCGACATTGTGAGCTTACAAAACTAGTATTTGTACCCCGATAGGACCAACACCCTATTCTCCTGTCTATGGGTCAGAAGCTATTCTACCTATTGATGTTGAGATACCATCCCTGTATGTGTCACTTAAAGGGATGATTTCAGATGAGGATTACAAAGTATCTAGGCTACAAGAATTAGAACTGTTGGATGAACATTGGCAGCATGCAGTTGATTACCTAAAAGCTTATCAATAAAGGATATCTAGGAGCTACAATCACAGAGTAATACCTAGAGAATTTCAGGTGGGAGACTTAGTCTTAAAAGAAAATCCTCATAATCAACAAGATTGAGATAAGAAGGGGAAATTTTGTTATAGTATCAGTCTTTGGATCAGGAGCATATTAGTTATCCACACCAGAAGGGGATTTTTTTGACAAACCCCTCAACAACTTGCATCTCAAATGTTTTTACACCTAGCTCATCCAATGCATTTGTAAAGGTCCTAGAAAAATACCAAAAAAATAAAAAAATGCAAAAAAATCTAAAAAACAATCAGAAAAAGGATTGAAAAACAGTAAAGAAAAAAAGATCGTCCTCTAGTGAAAACCACTTCAGTGGTGCTTTGGGCAAGTACCTTAGTGAATACCTAGCAAATAGGCACCTTGCATAAAATAAGCACTCTCCATCTATCTTGGGCTATGTGACTTGCTCTGTAGTGTTCATCCATCTTGCTTTTGTCTCTACATTTGTCATGCTTCCATGTTCGCATCATAGCTTGATCTAGTGTTTGTATCATGGTATCCCCTAGCATTACTCAGAGCATTCTAAAAATCAATTTGTCTCATCATATCACACTAGGGTCATGTCCTACATTGGATTGGATTCTTGTACATTCTAAAGGCTGGAAAATCCAAAATCCAAAAACATTCAAAACATATCAAAAATTCAAAAACATTCAAAACATATCGAAAATCCAAAAACATTCAAAACATATCAAAAATCCAAAAACATTCAAAAAAATCAAAAATCCCAAAACACTCAAAACATGTCAAAATCCAAAAATAGGTCAAAAAGTCAAAAATTCAAAAACTTGGTCTTCATTTGAACTATGTCGTCTCTAAGCTTTGAATGTAGGAAAGGGTGATCTTTGACTATCCATCGAGACATTTAGGTCAGTCTTTTAGGTTTCCATTATGTTCATATTTCCATCTTGTAAATCTTGGCCGTGTCGTCAGTTGAACTACATGGTATCTACGTGTATAACGTAGGAAAGGCTAATCTATTGATTAGCCCCCAAGGCCCCTAGGATAGGTCTTTAGGTTAGGTCTTGGTCGTCATGGTTGTGTCTCACCCTAGACTGGGGGAAAAATCCTGCACTCACTAGGGGCAAATAAACTTTGAGCTTGAACCAACAGGAAAATAGTCATCAGACCAAAGTTACAAACACAAACTTCAAATGAATGATGATCTTTCTAAATCAAGGGTTTCTCACGTTAAACACGAAATTTCAAATTGTTCTACTTTGATTTTTGATATCATATCTCTCGAGTCCTCAATGATGTATCGAACTAGAGGAGCAAGGAAGGAGTATGATTTTTCATTATCTGTTCTTTGTGAGTTTATCATTATTACTATGCAAGTTGTCATGAGATGTGCACTACAAAGTATCATTGATGGCATTCCAAATTTGCATAGGAAAAATATTAACTCTTGTCTGTTTATGCAAGCGATGCTCAGGTCATCTCGGTTTAATTATACTTAGATGCTTGTGTTAACTTGCAATTTTAAAACATCATGGAAGTAGTAATCAGGTAATCTTGGTCTAAAACATGCCATCGATGCTTTTACTCACTTTCAACATTTGAAAGGCCTAATGATGATAAAAAGCATGATAAATTGGTTAATATAAATGACAACTTTTGAAAATGAAATATGCAAAGTTAAGTTAGACTACATTCATGTTAGTATTGCTTGTGTATTTATGGGGTTTTTCAATGTTGAAACAATTTCACAATGGTGTCATCTCTATTATTAATGGATTGAGTACATTGGACATTAATCAAAAAAAAAACCATCATTCTCATTTAGTTGCACATCAACTTTGCATCATCATTTGCATATCTTAGAAAACATTCTCACCTCATTTACATTCATACATTCCATCATAATATCTGCATTAGAAAATACAAAAGAAAATAATAAAGCACATACATTGCATATCATTTTCAACATCAAAATCATGTCATCCACTACGCTTAAATAAGTGAGTCTCTTCAGATTTCCAAGAAAGTTGGGAAATATGTCAGAGTTATGAAGCTTAAAAGATCAATCTACTGTAGTCTTCTCACAACTTTTGGAAGTTGGACAGACTCACTTATTCAAGCTTAATGCCTTGAACATTTGAAGTCATGCACATTCAATCATTTACATTACACATCATAAATCACATCACATTGCATAATCATAATAAATCACATCACATTGCATAATCATGATCACAAATACATTCATCACATAGAAATTAAATAAAGTCACAACATTGCATATCATAATAGGGAAATCAAATGCATCATAATCACCGTTGCATATCATATATCATCAAAAATGTCATAATTTCCACGTGTACAAGGATGTTCAAAAGGGCACTGTATCATGGGAATCACATCCTCAATCTCACAAAAGGTGTATACACAATGTCCAAGGAACATCACAAAATGCTATGTCAAGCTCCCACCAAATGTTGTTGCTCTCATAGAACTAGTACCTCCTCTACCTAATGGACCTGCACCTAGATCTCTCCCATCTCTAGGAAATGGTTGTGTGACACCCATGCTCACAGTATGAGAATGAGATCTATCTGAATGAGACTATACGAAACTCTCTCGTCACTCAGGAGGAACCAACTCATGATATTTACCCATGTAAAACTGTAACTCCTGAGAAATGTGTCGGATCTCTTTGAAGAAATCCACTATATCTGTAGATGGTGTCGTCTTCTATATCCTCTCAAAAATGGCCTCATCCTGCTCTTTCTGATGTCTAAAGGCATCCCTCTCTAAAGTAAGTATGATCATCTATGTTTGTAACTGTTGTATCTGCTACCTATCTGTCCCTCTATTAGTCCTCAAAATATCAATATGTGCCCGACATTGCCCTAACTCATCCTAAAGGGACACAATATGTGCCCGAGCCTATGCTATCTCGCTCTAAAATGACTGAACCTCTACCTGCAAAGCTGTTATCTGTGTTGACTACTGATGTGAGGGTATCCCAATCCAAATCCTGGGAAGCATCGCCTAAGCTACGATGACGCTCCTCCTGCGACTCAGAACTACAAAATCTAATGGATGACTATCATCTACACTACCACCCACTACACTACCATCACCTGTACAACCACCCTTTGCACCACCATCATCACCTCTGCAACCACCCTCCCCACCATCATCACCACCCTTGTCATCTCCTCCCTCTCCATCAACTAGTGGTACTGGCTCCTCTAGATGAGTAAATCTAGGAAAGGGATGCATGTGGAAGGACTCTAAATAATCCTTAGTCATCCTGACATCTGTAATATATAGAACATAATCCCATAAACCAGGAGTCAATGTATAATACTCTATACAAGATGCCTCATATGATACATAGGGGCCCCACTCTAAAAAATCCTGTCATCGCCGTGCATAATGGGAAACTCCTAGGGGCATCCCCTGAACCTATCCAAACTGCTGGCATACTCGCAGATACAAGTAGGGCTCAAGCACAACATGTGTCCACCTAATCAGATAGCAGGATAATAACATAAAGGGAATCTTCAGCTGATCCTTTGGCCACTGCTCACAATCCAAGTACGACCACCATGTGACAGTCTCCAAATCATCTAGCACATGTATCCAATAGGCAACCTTGCCCAACTTATGTTGGACATGTGGACCACTATAACTAAAAGCATAGGGTCTCCCTGGTGGTTGATGTCTCTATCCCATGGGCCGAGTGATAGCTATATGCTCCCATGCCCAGGTCTACAGTAATGTGACACCACATGGTAGGCCCATCGCCTCGTAATAAACAACCTCATGCAAATCTCGATATAAGTGGGCTAACATACATGATCCCCAGGCATGTACTTCATACCATCAAGTGTCATCTGTGATAGCACATGACCCCAACCTACTGAAAATCCCTTTGACCTACGATTAGGACAAAGGAATCCACCAATGAATTCAGAAAGCACACACGACAAGGGGGCATATTTGTTAATCATCTTTTTCCAAGGGATCCATCAGCTCGTAGCACGATCATCTCAACATAATCTTTGCAATGCAGTTGTCCCACCCTACTCTATGTTATCGTACACTACTATCTCTCCCATCACTGGGATTCGTAGAATATAATAGACATCCTCGGGAGTTACGATCATCTCTTTAGTCGGTAAATGAAATGTGCTATGATCATTGTGCCATCTCTTTGCCAATGTTGTCAATAAACCTCTATTGATTCTATATTGTGGAATGTATAACAATGAAGTCAACCCACAACAAGATATAATCTCTAAGTCAGTTGAGGACAACTAGCGGACCATGTTCTAGGTCTTCGGGAATTACTCCTGAGACTGGAGTAAATCTCCATCTCGCTAATCATGAACACAAATCAGTCAATCAATGTCATGTTCAATCAAGATTATCAATCAATCAAGCTAATGTGCAATCATTCAAATCCAATCAATCAAAACAACCAACATCTCAATCAATCAACCCATCGTTCCTCTCCTATCATGAGGACGATCTGCTATCAATCAACCAATCGTTCCTTGCCTATCATGAGGATTATCTACTATCAATCAACCAATCGTTCCTTTCCTATCATGAGGATGATCTGCTATTAATCAACCCATCTTTCCTCACCTATCATGACGATGTTCTGCTATCAATTACCCTATCATTCCTCACCTATCATGAGGATGATTTGCTATCACTCCTACCAGCGTTCCTCGCCTATCATGAGGATGATTTTCTATCAATCCTACCATTGTTCCTCGCCTATCATGAGGACGATATGCTATCAATCCTATTATTGTTCCTCGCCTATCATGAGGATGATACAACACTATTTCTATCATTTGATTCTCGCCTATCATGAGATCAAATCATCACGCAAAACATCAATCAAACACTGCACATAACCCAATCTGACTGAAATTAGTCCAAAACATGACAAACTGACTACTCATAAGCTTTAAGGACATCTTGTGAACATCACCCCAAGGGATTTTCGCATTCACATCCCACAAACCAGGTCAAATGACAAGCTAAACCACCTCAAATCAACAAATATGAAAACTTTCCAAGGAAACAAGAGGCGCCATTTGGGACCCCAAAGGCACCAAAATAGAGTTTTCATCTCAAAAACATGTTTTCCAAGCTTGCAAGAGGTGCCACTTGGGACCCCAAAGGCACCAAAACAGATTTTAACTCCAAAAACCTTCATTTTCAAGCTTGCAAGAGGTGCCAATTGGGACACCAAAGGTGCCAAAACAATGTTGGAGGCCAAAAACTTGAATTCCAAGCTTGCAAGAGGCACCACTTGGGACCCCAAAGGTGCCAAAACTCTAAAGTCACCCAAAAAAATGCATTTTAACCCTTGCAAGAGGTGTCATTTGGGACCCCAAAGGTGCAAAAACTCTCAAAAGACTCAAAAACATCAATCTCACCCTTGCAAGAGGTGCCATTTGGGACCCCAAAGGCACCAAAACTCTTAAAACACATGAAAATTTGATTTTGAAGCTTCCAAGAGGTGCCATTTGGAACCCCAAAGGCACCAAAACTCTTAAACATGCTCAAAAACACTCAAAAAATGACAAAAACATCACCCGAAAGTGCATAAATAGCATCCTATAAGCTACAACATCTATCTATGATGTTCAAAATGCTTCTAAAAGGAAAGAAAATGACTAATAAAGAGGTTTCTTGTAAAGCATACCGTAGGTCCAGAGGCAGTAGGCTGATTAGGTTGGCAAAGACACTTGAAATGATGCTTGTGGTATGGGATCACCATCTTCCTCTAAGCTCTCCAATCTTCAACTCAAAATGTAAAAATGAATCCCATTTTACCATTTTCACCTTTTAGGGGTAAAATGGAGGGAATTATGGTGGGATTTATTTCCCATTTTTACCAAAAAGGAGGGGTAATTAATCAACATTATTCAAAGAAAGAGGGTGCAACTAAATTTTGAGAGATAAATTGTCTCAGACATCAAACCTTCGCTGAATCAACATTGGATCATCATCACATCATCACAACACTTATCACATCAAAAAACGCTTCATTTTCACATCCTTATATTCACTGATTTATCTCTCGAGGGGGCATAATATCCATCAATACCTGAAATTCAAAGCCGGATACATCAAAATCTTGCATCATCTGAGCATCGACATCAAAATCTTCTTTGAAGTAATGCGTAAACACATCACTTCAAAGAGGGGAAAAATATATACACCTGAAAACGAGCATCATGTTCAATTAATTAAATACAACCTATTTGATTAATGCTTCAACTATGTATATAAATAAGGTCTTACTTTATTTATATTGTTCACTTTCCTTTTAATTCTTCTAATTCACATTCTTCTAAATAATTAAATAAACAAAATACCCTAAACGTGCTTATTTAATTAACCTTCCTTAATCCTGATTAAGAATTAGAGCACATTTCTACAACTTTTGCGTGCCACCTCATAAAGGTCACATGAAAATAAATAAGCCTAATTATTAATTAGAATTATCCTCACACACTTTCACCAATAAGAAAAAGTACATGGCTTTACTCCCCCACACTTCCAACAAATTTGGAGCACATGGGTCTTTGTTTCACACACTTGGGAATCCCATACATTTGGCATGTTTCCAATTGGTCAAGGGATTCTCTCCAGACGCATGGCATGTTGTACTTGGTCAAGGGGACAACATCCTAATTCCTTTCATCTCCACCGTCTATCATTTCTCCTTCGAATCTAGACCATTGATAGGTGCCACCTCACAAAATGCTTGAGAAACCCTATAAATACACCCTCTTGCCTTAGCATTTATCATCCAACTTTTGAGTAACGTTATAATGCTATTTTGAAATACAAATTGGAATAGTGTTATAATGCCATTTTTCATCCACACTTTGAGTATTGTTACCATGCAAGTTTTTCGTAGGAGCTTGGAGCTTTCATGGAGTCTTATACTTAGCTTTCATATCATGTGTTACTTTTCATTCTCAGCTTAGATTAATTAATTGCTTCATAGTTACATTTTATCATCCTCATTGCATCATAGTTACATTTTAGGTTAGTTTGTTTTATGTTTGCATTTGAGCATATGCATAATCATGGATAGTTCACTATAGTTTCATATCATCTCACTCATCTCCACTTCTTCATATATCATCAACATCATCCTTCATTTATCGTTGCACCCATTATCCTTTCCATCATTTTGTTTCATTTAGAAGCATACCACTAATCATTTCAGCACACATTTGCACATAGAAATCATCTTAAAAGTAGCTTACATATTAAGCATCAAATCTCATTTTCTAGGTAGTCATTTTAACAACCTTTTTTCTGATGGAAATCTGAGGGCCAAACAGTTTAATAAATACCTAGAAATAGAGAACAATGACACGTATTTGAAATATTTGATTGTATTACAATAGAGTAGTTTTACTTGCTTCAAACTTTGAATGTAAACAATCTCATTAAGGTTTATGTTGATATTAGAATACTCTCCACATTCGACAAAAACATCACCCGAAAGTACATAAATAGCATCCTATAAGCTACAACATCTATCTATGACATTCAAAATGCTTCTAAAAGACAAGAAAATGACTAACATAGAGGTTTCTTGTAAAGCATACCGTAGGTCCAGAGGCAGTAGGTTGATCAGGTTGGCGAAGATGCTCGAAACGATGCTTGTGGTATGGGATCACCATCTTCCTCTAAGCTCTCCAATCTTCAACTCAAAATGTAAAAATGAATCCCATTTTACCATTTTCACCTTTTAGGGGTAAAATGGAGGGAATTATGGTGGGATTTATTTCCCATTTTTACCAAAAAGGAGGGGTAATTAATCAACATTATTCAAATAAAGAGCTTGCAACTCAATTTTGAGAGATAAATTGTCTTAGACATCAAACCTTCAATGAATCGACATTGGATCATCATCGCATCATCACAACACTTATCACATCAAAAAACACTTCATTTTCACATCCTTATATTCACTGATTTATCTCTCGAGGGGACATAATATCCATCGATACCTGAAATTCAAAGCTTGGGGCATCGAAATCTCGCATCATCTAAGCATCAATATCAAAATATTCTTTGAATTAACATTTAAACACATCACTTCAAAGAGGGGAAAAATGTATACACCTGAAAATAGTCATCATATTCAATTAATTAAATACAACCTATTTGATTAATGCTTCAACTACATATAAATAAGGTCTTGCTTTATTTATATTGTTCACTTTCCTTTTTATTCTTCTAATTCACATTCTTCTAAATAATTAAATAAACAAAATACCCTAAACGTGTTTATTTAATTAACCTTCCTTAATCTTGATTAAGAATTAGAGCACATTTCTACAACTTTTGTGTGCCACCTCATAAAGGTCACATGAAAATAAATAAGCCTAATTATTAATTAGAATTATCCTCACACATTTTCACCAATAAGAAAAAGCACATGGCTTTATTCCCCCACACTTCCAACAAATTTGGAGCACATTGGTATTTGTTTCACACACTTGGGAATCCCATACATTTGGCATGTTTCCAATTGGTCAAGGGATTCTCTCCACATACATGGCATGTTGTCCTTGGTCAAGGGGACAACATCCTGATTCCTTTCATCTCCACTGTCTATCATTTCTCCTTCGAATCTAGACCGTTGATAGGTGCCACCTCACAAAATGCTTGAGAAACCCTATAAATACACCCTCTTGCCTTAGTATTTATCATCCACCTTTTGAGTAATATTATAATGTTATTTTAAAATACAAATTGGAATAGTGTTATAATTCCATTTTTCATCCACACTTTGAGTATTGTTACCATGCAGGTTTTTCGTAGGAGCTTGGAGCTTTCATGGAGTCTTATACTTTTTTTTTCATATCATGTGTTACTTTGCATTCTCGTCTTAGATTAATTAATTGCTTCATAGTTACATTTTATCATCCTCATTGCATCATAGTTACATTTTAGGTTAGTTTGTTTTATGTTTGCATTTGAGCATATGCATAATCATGGATAGTTCACTATAGTTTCATATCATCTCACTCATCTCCACTACTTCATCTATCATCAACATCATCCTTCATTTATCGTTGCATACATTATCCTTTCCATCATTTCGTTTCATTTAGAAGCATACCACTAATCATTCCAGCACACATTTGCACATAGAAATCATCTTATCTTGCATATTACGCATCAAATCTCATTTTCTAGGTAGTCATTTTAACAACCTTTGTGCCCATAGAAATCTGAGGGCCAAACGGTTTAATAAATCCCTAGAAATAGAGAACAATGATACTTATTTGAAAGATTTGATTGTATTATGAATAGAGTAGTTTTACTTGCTTCAAAATTTGAATGTAAACCATCTCATTAGGGTTTGTGTTGACATTATAATGCTCTCCACATTCGACACATGCACAGCAGGGTTTAATGTTTGCCTTATCTTTCTTTTAGTGTGGTGTTTTGTGTGTTGTTCTCTTACCCTGTGTCTCCCTTCTATATCATTGTTTACCTTGTCTTGTGATGTAGTGTTCCCTAATGCCTTGCATGGTCTCTTTCTACTTTATCTTGTCCATTATTAGTACCAAATGTTCCTTGTGTCTTATTTTTAGTATTATAAAGTAGGAATGCTTTCATTAACTATTTTTGTTGTCTTCTTTAAGGTGAAATATTCTATGTAGTTGTTCCTTTTAATTTTATAGTGCTCTCATATACCATGGAATATCATGATTTGCATCTTATGGTTTTATAATGACTCATCACTTAGAGTCTTGGTTTCTTGAGGTTAATGAAGTGGTGTCATGATTAGAGAATTTTTTAGTGTTAGTTTTTCATAATTGTTCTAGAGTGCTTTGTAGCAATGGATCTCTTGCAATAGTGTTTAGTTGATGGTGCTTTGTAAAGGAATGTTGTGTAAGATGATTCTTAGATGTTCAAACTTTAGGTGATTCTTTGATCAAATTTAGTGTTATGGTGATTTCATACCTTCTTGCAACAATGTGCTAGTTGTGACTAATTTGTGCTCCAAAGATTCATTTGGCTAATGAAATTGATTATCCTTGTGTGTTCAAGTTATCTTCTACAACTTTCCCACTATCCAATTTATTGTTCTATGTGGATGGATTGTGTCCAAAGAAGATTCAAA
>VDFB02058242.1:359397106-359436685 GCA_007258455.2 Sequoia sempervirens
TCACATAATTCAAGTTGCACAATTAAATCAGCAATAATAATATTTTAATTAAAACATCGCAAAGGAATAACTTTCACTGATAAATTCAACACTTATTTAATTTAACTTAATAAATTAAATCACAAACTTTGGTATAAACATTGATAAACATTTAATAAAATAAATATTAAATAAACATAGAACAATAAATATTTGAACACGACAAGACAAATTGGACTACACGAGGTAACACAGAGATACTCGTTCGAAGACGAACGATGGTTTAAAAGGACCTGTCAATACCTCCGACAACATATTTATTTTGAATTAGGGTACGCTCAGACCTGACAAGCAGGTGGAGCCGTTACCCGGTACCTGTGTCTGCAGGAAACATCAACATTAGAACATATATATACTCATGTTAGAAAACACACCATGAATAAGAATTGTAGCGTAGCAGGGTACTCACGAATGAGTAATGCCACACTGTCTTCTTCACCGACACACACGAGCAAGATAAATCATAAGCAATAGTCATAAACAATAAGCCACATCATGAATGAATCTATCATAGTATCATCAAACAATCACCTCAACATAACAACCACATGAAAAATCATAAGCTAATAAACCATATCAGATATATGTCTATCTCAATAACATCACGGAAACACAACCAAATAAATAGGACGTCAATGTATCATCCATAGAGTATAAAAACAACATAATGTCAGAGTTATAACTGAGAATACACAACATAGTATCGTAGTGAACTAAAGCATCTAACAGGCAGAATCAAACTGAAAACAACTAAAACAGGATGTCACAGCGAGAGGGTCACTACATCCACCCCCCCTAGGATAAGGCTTACTCCTGGAAGCCGCAAACTAGGTACAACAAATACAACATTAAAAAATATATATATCATATGCTCAACACAACTAAATGAGTCTCAGGCTATCAAGACAACAAGAAAGAAAAGTACTACATCCCTTCTTCTACTATCAAATTACTCGTTATCCGATAGGGGACACTCCTCAGGGTCCTCATCTGAATCTATAATTGTCTTCACAGAAGTGAAAGAGTGTATGCGATGGCTTTCCTTCTCTTCCTTAGAGAGAATAGGTGCATTAGGTCCACACCCAAATGGCCAATTCCGAACAACAGACGGTTTCTTCACTTTAACTGGATGTCCCAATTCTACAATCTTTTTCCCTTTTTTCATTTTGATCTGAGAGAGAGCCTGGGCCAAGGTCTCATCATCAGATTCACAAAGTAGAGATGTTGGTGTTGAGCTTTCTTTAATGACCACACCATTATGATCGACTAGAGAATCCTGTTACTCCCCACACTCACTTTCATGAGAACTCAAAAGGGAAGTAATCTGGCGGTTAACCCCACGACCACCAACTCGTCCTCGACCACGACCTTTATTTTGATGTCTAGGCATGGTCCTACACAACACCACGTAGAACGAGTCTTAGATATGAAGCGAGAATAAGGAAAGGGAAAGAACAAATCTCAAGAAATTCTAAATACTATATCCATGACTAACATACATATTCTCCAAACATGCCTACCCTAAGGTTCCCTAAGTCTACTTCCTCATATACACTCTCCAAGTCAGTATCCTACATCCTTGGAGATAATTCACAATACAACATATGGTCGACATTAAAAATGATAAAGATAAAATCATTTAGCCACTAAAGTCATAAATAATCATTAAATGGAATTCAATTTTCAACATTAAAGTAAGAAATGTGCGCAATGTCAACACTAAATCAAGTGTAACCACAAGGGTCACAAGTAAATAAGATCACAAAGTGTGGCTAAACCATCACAATCAAATATAAACAAGATGTCGACCTTCACAATCAACATATAGTCATCAATAATCACAAAGAAAGTTCAAAATCTTCAAAATTGTACAATACGACACTGCGTGACTATACACTAGCCACCTAACGAGGAAGAAGGGAACTTTTTAGGATATAACAATAGTAGTCTTCTAGTGATGAGAAGTGATCTTTGACACGTCTTAATTACATGACATAGAAGACAACAGGATAACATGAACTACATAGTCTAACACCTAGGACAACGTAATGGGCTTACTAATATCCAGAGTACCTAGTGTTAGAACCTAGTGCTCTGATACCATCTGTAACGCCCCGCCTTGGTTACCATTATAACAAAGTGTAAAGAGTAAAGTTAACCGAACAATTTTTTTTTATTTTTTATTTTTTTAAAGATATTTAATTTACACAATTTCCATAAGGTTTCCAAGACGACGTTACTTAAACCTTACACATAAACTCAACACGTTATCATAAAAATAATACAAATTTAATGCCAAGAATGGTTCAGTTTGCAAGACTTATTACATTCGAGAATCCATAGGTTCAGATTACAACAAGAGAGATTTTAATAAATCTCAATACATCCAAAGATGGTACAATATAAACACTCTTATACAAGAGGTAACTTTTACAAAACATATAGTGTTCATTTAACATCTGGCACAATTATCCACGAACAAGCTCTGCATCATCAGTCACGTACAAAGAAGTAACTGGAACTAGCTGCAAGCATAGGATCATTTGCAAGAAAATACAAGGTGTAGCATGGTTTCCTCCCGACCACGTGGAACCTGAAGGTCCACTCCCTCCGTGCTAGGAGATAAATGACAGGTCCACAAGCAAAGAAGATAGAACATAATGTTTACGTGGTTTACAAATTCACATCACAACATAACGTTTACAAATCAAAACAGATAAAACCTCAATAACACAACACATCAAAATAAATCTAAACACAAGGAACACCATCATGATATAGACTAAGAGTGTCATCACATCGTCGGGATAGGTCACCCTGGTGAATCTTCCTAGACTACCGGCCCTCTCTCCAATAGTTACCCTGGTAGCCTCTACCGATTCCGGGCCCCTATGCAGACCAATGTGGAGTCACTTCATCTTTCAAGAGGACAAGATGACGACTTGCCATTCTAGGCCTTCTCAACCTTTTCTCAACCTGAACAAGTGTTAAGACAGTAGGCAAGGCACACTTTTATCTGAATTAGTGTTTATAACTTCCCAACCCATAATTCATTAGTTAGGTTTTCATTGAATTAACACACCTACAATAGGTTACCCAGACAATCACTTCTGGATTTCGGCCCCTACCGCAAGCCACTCTTCTATAACATGACTCAACATGAAACCAATCTAGGGGTAGCTATCAAGCACAAAAATCAAAACTAGAATGTTTATGTCCTTCACTAGAGGCAAATCACAATCTCTAGGATGTCACTTCAAAAGACCACAAAATGATACAAAGCTATACCCCCACATAAGATAATTGTAATTATGAACATCATGTTAAAAACGTAATAATCTTACAAATTCCACTTTTCAAGCTTTTGATGAAATAAAAATAAACATCATCAATATTACATTATATACACACACCAAATAGTTACAATTTACCAAACTTCAAGAGTTAAGAATCCACAATAAACAAACTATAGATATTAATTGATCACATACTATTTTAAGAAAACACATCAATAACATATAGAATAAAGATATTTTAAATCTTTTAAAGAAATTAGATAAATCACATTAAAATTCTATAAACTATCCCTTAATAATCTCAATTAACTAAAACATAATGAATTAAAAATTCTTGGTAGACAAACTAAAACTATTAATATATATTCTTTAAATAATTTTAAAGAAAATGTATTTATTTACATTATAAACTAAGGATATTGTATATTCTTTATATTTAAGTAATTCAACCACTTAACACAATAATAATTTCAACGCATTTTTAATAAATATTTAACTTTCATAAAATTTAAAGTCTTAAATATCTTTTCTTTGCTATTCATTGATTCGCACCTAACTAATATTTACACTTAGTAAGAATCTGTCTTATAGTTATCAACAAAGAATCCACACCAAATATTACATGCAGAGAGAGAGAGTTCACTTTAAAAACTATAAGTAATAATTTTAAACAATTATATCCACAGTTAGAGCTAACTTAGGACGCTATAACCACCGTAAAAATTTACTTAGTACGCCATGCACAAGATCTGAATGCCTAATCATTAGATAGTGTAGATAATAAATTTATGTCATATATTATATACAACTAGGTAACGAGAGAAGGAACCAATGCTAAACTTGTAGATCAAACGACAAAATTCTGAATAATTAGGTTTACAAAACTATCGAATATCACAACTTAAAGAATTATCCAGAACGCATGCATAACTGTCAGAAGATAGATTTTGATTTATCCTATGTAAATCATGGACAGTTTCTACGCCTCAAATGGAAGAAACACCGAACTCAAAATTCATAGGCACTAAGAATGCGGATTATATTAGATGCCTGATGATTAGTATTGTTCCTATTGTCAGTGATCAAATCTAAAGTGATTATATACATAAATTTTAATGATCAGGTTTATTAGTTTAAAGAAAAGGATCCGCCAAGATGAAGGAATGGATACAGACTGGGATTCAAATAAATCCTCCAACTCATGATTATACAGAAAGTATCTTGAAGAGAAAACTGAGAGAAAATCTGTTATGAAGTTCAGTGATATAACATCTCTTCTTTTTTTTTTAACCAAGTAAGAAATTTGATTTCTTAGTCTAGTATAAAGATTTGAAAGGGAAATTATAAGCTTTGGCCAAAAACTAATCACCGAAGCAATACTCAAATTACAAAGCCAACAGACTTAATTTAAGATAGCTGCGCACAGATTTAGAGGACAAATTTTATATATATTAAATTGTAAGCTGAGAATCTACCGATGGAAATAAAGAATATACTAGTAGAAGTCTTTATCTTCAACAATTTAATAAAAGAGAAATACAAATATCATCAGACAGGTATCTAGTTTGTTATTCTGCTAGTAATACCCTGCGCACGCTATGGATTTCTTCTACAATATTGAGATGGTTAAGACAAGATGATAGGAAGCAATATCGCCAAATACTATGAAGACCATTAAAGGATAAGTATAGCATCATCAATAATGATACATGGTGATGGCGTAAGGACAGGAAATAGGTAAAAGAAGAGATTTAAATTTTATTAAAGGATTTATGACCAAATCAAAACTTGTATCATCCAGCTCAAAGAGTAATTATTCCTAATGCAATTATATGTCCGATTAGAAGTGGTATATGGAGAGAGTTTTATATCTTGACAATATAATAGTTTTTAAAAAAACACCTATAATTTCTAAAGATCTGTGTTCAAACAATGGAAATTCACATCTGTTTCCGGATATATATATACATATATTATAATTCCTAGAACTATAGCATCATTAGTTTACTATATTTTCCATAACATTTGATTGCTGAATCGAACAATTTTCTATTTAATTTGCAGGTTTGACACATCATTAATCTTTCCAAACGTTCAAAGACAAAATTTTACAAAAACCTTAAAAAAGAAGAAAACCTGGTTAATCTGGAAATCGAGCTGAAACACACTTTGAAACCTTTTGCTGATTATTCTATTAATTTTCCAGACTTCAACGGCGAAATTCCAATCAAACCAACTTCAAATCACACTTTGCAAACATAATCTTAAAGAAATTTCTTCTCAAACAATTGCTCTACCCAAAATTTTGCTAAAAACTGCTGCCGTAAGAAATCTTCCCATGGATGCACAATTCCCCCAAATCCCTCTTTTTGATATTAATTCATGCAAATCACTTTCAATCACCAAAACTTAACTGAAAGTTCATTTCGCATTGAAAATAGCTCATTCAGTTCAACTCATTCTTTAAAATATCAGAACAAACCTTTAACTGACAATTAGAGATTCTTATCTCATCAAAAATATCTTTCCTTAAATAAATCTATTTCACATAATTCAAGTTGCACAGTTAAATCAGCAATAATAATATTTAATTAAAAGCATTGCAAGAAATTAACTTTCATTGATAAATTCAACAAATTATTTAATTTAACTTAATAAATTAAGTCACAAACGTTGGTATAAACATTAATAAACATTTAATAAAATAAATAGTAAATATGCAAACACAAAACAATAAATATATATGAACACGACAAGACAAACTGGGTTACACGGGGTAACACAAAGATACTCGTTCGAAGACGAACGATGGTTTAAAAGAACCTGTCAATACCTCCGACAACATATTTATATTGAATTAGGGTACGCTTAGACCTGACAAGCAGGTGGAGTCGTTACCCAGTACCTGTGTCTGCAGGAAACATCAACGTTAGAACATATATATACTCATGTTAGAAAACACACTGTGAATAAGAATTGCAGCGTAGCAGGGTACTCATGAATGAGTAATGCCACACTGTCTTCTTCACCGACACACACGAGAAAGATAAATCATAAACAATAAGCCACATCATGAATGAATCTATCACAGTATCATCAAACTAATCACCTCAACATAACTACCACATGAAAAATCGTAAGATAATAAACCATATCAGATATATGTCTATCACAATAACATCACGGAAACACAACCAGATAAATAGGACATCAATGTATCATCCATAGAGTATAAGAACAACATAATTTCAGAGTTATAACCGAGAATACACAACATAGTATCATAGTTAACTAAATCATCTAAGGCATAATCAAACAAAACAACTAAGATAGGATGTCACATGCGAGAGGGTCACTACGCTTATTTTATGCAAGGTGCCTATTTGCTAGGTATTCACTAAGGTACTTGCCCAAAGCACCACTGAAGTGGTTTTCACTAGAGGACGATCTTTTTTTCTTTACTGTTTTTCAATCCTTTTTCTGATTGTTTTTTAGATTTTTTTGCATTTTTTTATTTTTTTGGTATTTTTCTAGGACCTTTACAAATGCATTGGATGAGCTAGGTGTAAAAACATTTGAGATGCAAGTTGTTGAGGGGTTTGTCAAAAAAATCCCCTTCTGGTGTGGATAACTAATATGCTCCTGATCCAAAGACTGATACTATAACAAAATTTCCCCTTCTTATCTCAATCTTGTTGATTATGAGGATTTTCTTTTAAGACTAAGTCTCCCACCTGAAATTCTCTAGGTATTACTCTGTGATTGTAGCTCCTAGATATCCTTTATTGATAAGCTTTTAGGTAATCAACTGCATGCTGCCAATGTTCATCCAACAGTTCTAATTCTTGTAGCCTAGATACTTTGTAATCCTCATCTGAAATCATCCCTTTAAGTGACACATACAGGGATGGTATCTCAACATCAATAGGTAGAATAGCTTCTGACCCATAGACAGGAGAATAGGGTGTTGGTCCTATCGGGGTACAAATACTAGTTTTGTAAGCTCACAATGTCGGGTTTAGTTGAACATGTCAATCACGTGCAACTTCATTGACGATTTTCTTCAAAATCTTTAGGATAGTCTTGTTTGAGGCCTCTGCTTGGCCATTCCCTTGGGGGTAGTAAGGTGTAGAAAACCGATGTTGGATATGGAATCTTTCACAAATCTCTTGAACATATTGATTCTTAAAAGGTCAACCATTGTCCATAATGATAGATTAAGGAACACTATACTAACATAAGAGATAATTCAGGATGAATGATGAGATTTGTTTCCCAGTGAAGGTGATTAGAGGAACAACTTCAATCCACTTGGTGAAATATTTTGTGGCTGTGATTATAAAATTATGTCCATTGGAGGAAGAGGAGTGAATCCTACCTATAAGGTCCAATCCCCACTGAAAAAAGGTCATGTAGATGTGAATGGATGCAACTCATGTGCAAGTACATGTATCAAGTTTTTATGAATTTGACATTTGGAACACCTTTTGACATATTGAAATGATTCTTTCTCCATGTTTAGCTAGTAATATCCCAACTGTAATAATTTCTTAGCTAAGGTTAAGCCACTTGAATGCGTTCCACAGATACCTTCGTGAACCTCTTGTAAAGTGGTTTCAGCTTCATTACATTCTAGACACCGAAGAAGAGTACCATCCAAACCTTGTCTATAAAGCACATCAGCTATTAGGGTGTGGTGAGCCGCTTGTCAAATGAAGTTTCATTTTTGGTTTTGAGATAAGTTAATTGGAAGGGTATTGTCTTGTAAGTAGGTATGGATCTCTCCATAGAGGGAAATTTGAGGGTCAGCAATATGGCATATCACTTGGGATTCTAGATCTTCATAGGCTAGGTTGAACACTTGTTCTATCATGAATTCATAATGTCTTCGTTGTTCAGGTATTTGCAAGAGAGAAGCAATGGTGGCCATTGCATCTGCAACTTTGTTTTCTATTCTAGAAACCTGTGCAAACTTGATCTCAACAAAGTACTTTTTGAAATCATCCACCATCCTCTTGTAGGGCAGAAACTTGTCATCCTTTGTTTGATAATCATTGTTGACTTGGTTAATGACCAGTTGTGAGTCACCATAGACTAGCAATTCCATGATTTTCCATTCAACATCTATCTTGATTCCAATGATCAATGCTTAATATTTATCTATGTTGTTGGTGTAGGGGAACACTAATCTGTAGGATTTAGGAATTGTGTATCCTTGTGGTGAAACAAACAAGATTCCTGCGCCTGATCCATGTTGTGTATAAGAGCCATAAAAGTACAACAACCACTATTGTATAGATATGGTTAGGATATCATTATCAGGGAATTCAATGTTCATTGGATTGTTATATGACAATGGTGCTTCAGCTAGTTGATCTGCTATGGCTTGACCTTTAATTGCTTTCCTGTCCACATACTGGATGCCCAACTCACTCAATATCATGACCCACTTGGCTAACCTCCCTATTAAAGAAACTTTGTTGAGTAAGTACTTTAATGGGTCAATTTTGGCAATGAGTTTGATGGTGTGAGTCAACATGTAGTGCCTGAATTGTTGTGTAGCAAGTAAAACTGCTAAGCAAGCTTTCTCAATAAAGGTGTAATTGATCTCATAACCATTTAAGGTCTCATTGATATAATGGATGGCTCTTTCTTTTCCTATAGAATCTTCTCGTGCTAAAAGGGCTCCCAAAGATATCTTGGTTGTTGCAATGTATAGTAATAATGGTTTTCCCTTGACTAGCGGTATCAACATAGGCAGTGTCATTAGGTACTATTTTAGTTGATTGAAGGCAGCTTCGCATTTGTCATCCCACTTGAAATAGACATTCTTGTGTAATAAGTGGTTGAAAGGATGAGTTTTATTAGCTAGTTGTGCAATAAATATCCCAATGGACTGAAACCTTCCTTGTATTGATCTAAGTTGGCTAATGTTTTTAGGAGGAATTTCCATGATGGCTTTGACCTTTGTAGGATCCACCTCAATTCCTTTAGCTGAGACAATGTTTCCCAAAAGTTTAGCTAATGTTACACCATACACACATTTCTTGGGATTTAACCTCACCTTGAATTTATCCAATCTTGTGAAGATTTTGTCTAGAATCTCTTAGTGTACTTCTCTAGTGTAGGATTTTTCCAACAAATCATCTACATAGTCTTCCATAAAAGTATGCATCATGTCATGGAATATGGTAGTCATAGCTCTCTAATATGTAGCTCCAACATTTTTCAACCCAAAAGGAATCACATTCCAGCGAAAAGTGCCCCAAGGACATGTGAAGGCCATTTTATCTTAATCTTCAGGTGCTATCTTTATTTTTTTGTATCTTGAAAAGCCATCCATAAGTGATAAAATTTTGTGCCCAACTGTCAAGTCTACAATCAAATCAATGTTTGGTAGAGGAAAATCATCTTTTGGATAGGCTTTGTTAAGATCTCTGAAGTCTGTGCATATCCTAATGCTCTTATCTAGTTTGGATACTGAAACAATGTTTGATATCCACTTGGCATAGTCAATAGCTCTTATATATCCAGCATCTAATAGCTTTTTCAACTCAGCTTTCACCAAAAGGGTGATATGGGGATGCATCTTTCTCAGTTTTTGCTTTACTAGTTTTTCCCCAGGTGGTAATGATAAATGATGCATAATGAGTTCTGGATCTATGCCTAGCATGTCAGAGTATGACCAAGAAAAGTTGATTTTCCTCTCTTCAAAGAATTTGATGAAACAAGGTTTCTCCGCTTCTATCATGGATTCTACTAAACACAGGGTCTTCACTATTTCGACTGTACGAACATTGATGGATTGTGTAGGTTCTATTAGTACTAAAGATCTCTCTTGATAGTGTTCTGGGAGAGTGTCAAACCTTCCATCTCTTGGTGCCTCAGAGAGGTTTTCACCTTGAGATATGCTCTTTGTTTTTACTTTTTCCTAATTTAGTAGTGCCATCAGATGGTTTTCACTATTAGACCCATTTCCTATATTTTTCATTTAGTAGCTAAAAGGTTTAACACTTCCTTCATTAGGAGCTTCATTTTGAGATTCAATGGTAGAAAATGTGTCAGGGTTATCGAAACATAGGAAGTTCATGAGGGCATTATCGTTTGAACATGTGGGTATGTCAAGCGACTCATTTTGATCCCAATCAATTAGTTCAGGATACATTAAGGAAAAAGAATCATTAGATTGGTCAAGGTCATAAGGTGTAAGCATCAGGATAGCCATTTTGTCAAATTTTCTAGCGAGGTCTAAGATGTTACTCTCTTCTGACGTGTCTATCTCGCTTGAAGAATGATAATCTTCACTTGAGTCAACAACATACTGTGATCCATATTCAAGGGGTCTAGAACCAAAAATTTGTCCTTTCATACATATTGGGGTATACTTTTGGATTACATCAATCTCTTTTTCATGGAAAGATTCCTCAAAGAGAGAGTCCCATTCATACTCATTAGAATCTATTTCATGATCCTCACTAGCCTGTAGCTGTAAGATTCTTTCGACAACTCTTTGAGTAGCTTCCTCTTTTAAGTCTTCTCTATAGCCCAGTCCTGTTTTTTCTTTGGGATTCATTGTGATGAGTTGTATTGGTTCACTGATGCCTTCTTTTCTTTTACCCAAAGGACCATTTCCCTCATATCCCATTTCTATCAGGATTGTCTGACCTTTGCCATACTTATCTGTGCATATATTGGACACTGATACCTGTGAAGGTTCATCTTTGTATAACCAATTTAGGACATCTCTGTCTTCTGATTCCTCCGCTTGAGTGCTTACTTTTATAAACTTCCCATCAAAGAGCGTGATGGGTTGTAAAGATTGTTTTCTTTAGGTGGATGGTTGTCCATGTGACTTAGGAGAAGATGAAAGTTGTGATAAGTATGAAGATTGCTCAAATGAGTATTCCCCCATGCCCTTGTCTTTTATTTGGATCTTTTCCAACTATTTTGATAAGGCATCAAATTGACTTCCATTGTTGCATGAAATAGAGTCAACGACCCCTTTTTCTTTTGATTGAGCCCTTTCCTTAGACTGTCTTGATGAAGAATCCACTAGAATTTATTTGTTTGATGGATCAGAGTTGATGACTTCTCTATTATGTGGTACAAAGGTATCTTGACTTGTTCTGAGTGCATTGCAATATTGGGGATTGTTAGAATCAGCAGCAATGGTGATCTCCTGTCCATTGAAAGGAAATTTTAGGCACTGGTGATAGGTTGATGGTACTGCTTGAATTTCATGAATCCATGGTCATCCCAAGAGTATGTTATATGTTAATTCCTTGTCTATCACCTGACACACTATGTCTTTGATGATTGGTCCCATTTGAATGGGTAAGATGATCAATCCTTGGGAGGATTTTTCTTCATCATCATATGCTTTTATGGTGATTTTCCTTCTAGGATCAATAGCATTTTCAAAATATCCTAATGCATGAACAAGCTTGATAGTGCAGATATTTAGGCCTTCTCCTCCATCTATAAGGACACATTTGACGTGATGTTTATGGATTAGGAATTTGATGTGGAGAGCAACGTTATGTGGATGGGTGGTGGATGCATTTTCATGTTCAAAGAATGATAATAAATGAGGTGCAGTCAAATGTCCCACCATAGCTTGAAATGTACATACTTCCAGATTGTTTGGTACTATGGTGGCAACTAAAGCTTGTTCTAGGATTTCTTTGTGCGTCGATGAAATCTTGAGAAGTTCCAATATGGATATTTGAGCGAGTATCTTTTGAACTAATCAACGATGTTATATTGAGTTACAGGAAAAACATTCATTTTGGACGTGGAAGGGGTAGCTCCTTTCAATGTTACCTTGGCTTGTCCTCTTATAATTGCATTGATAGGTGTACTATCTTGATCATTTGTGATTTTGATGACGTTAATTTGATTGTCATTCGTGTCCATGTTAGTGCTCAGATTTCTAGGTTCAAGGTCATTGATTTGACGGGAGATGGTGTCATCATTGTGTTGGGTTTCAGTAGTGGCATCCTTCCCTTGGATTCTAATTTCACTATCTTGGATGAAATCCCAACCATCTCAATACAATGAATGATAGAATCATAAGCATAGTTTATATTCTTTCCTTTGGTATTTGATGTAGAGGACTCTCCCTTTTCATAATTGGGTAAAGGGTTCTTGAACACTCTCTGATCACTGTTTGTTTGGGGTCCTTCAATGTGTACCTTTTTGTTATCAATGAGATCTTGGATTGTATGTTTTAATTTCCAACAATATTTCATCATATGACCCTTGTTTTGATGATAATCACAGTAATGGGAATTGTTCCACCAAAAGGGCTTGACTTGTGGATCCCAGTTTCGTGCTTCTAGCATTGTGATAAGCTTAGCCTCAGTAAGTTCCTTTAAGAAAAAATCTAAGGATTGTACCAATGGTGTGAATTTTCATCAATTGGAAGGTTTTGAAAATGGTGTTGCTTTAGTCCTTGGATTAGTCTGATTGTTGTTTTGGCTAACATATGGAGTGTTGGGAGGATTGTTGGTCTGATCAGTCTTGGTAGCAGTTGTTGTTAGGTTGAATACTGGTTTTGTATTTTGATTTTCAGCTATGACCTCTTTGGTACCCACGTTCTTGTTTCGTTGCCAAAATTTAGGTTTGTCCCCACTGTTGTAGTTGTTAGAGGAAGTGGATGAGTTATTTTCATTGTATATTTTAATGACCCCTCTTTTGACTAAGGCTTCCTTGATTTTAATTCTATTTTCAATCAATTTTTTGAAGGTAGGGGGACATTGTAATTCCAACCTATAACTCATCTCATCATTTAGGTTATCAATGAAAATATCTATCTTTTCCTTTTCGGGCACAGGATGATAATACCTTGCAAACAATCTCCTCCATTTTTGCAAGAAAATGATGAAGGACTCACCCTTTTTCTGTTTCAAGTTGCAAAGGTCTTTCATGGTGATATCATGTTGGATATTGTAAGAGTATTGAGTGAGAAATCTATTGACCAACTCTTCAAATGTGTTGATGGGGGGTTTAATCTTTGAAAACCATTCAAGGCATGTCCTCTTAGACTTCATGGAACTAGTCTCATCAAATAAGTTTCCTCATGCGCCAATTCTAGACTCATAGTTCATAATTCCCTTACATGATCTAATGGATCGGTTGTACCATTGTATTTATCATACTTTAGAAATTCACTACGTTTAGGGAAAATTAATCATGTTGATGGATGGATTTAAGGGATAAGGACAAATTTCCTTGATCAAGTATCATTTCAAAGTTCCCCTTTGCATATCTAGAACTTGTTGTTGAAGGTTCTTCATTTGGTGAGTTAAAGTAACCATTTGTTCTATTTCCTTTTCAGGCTTTTGGAGAGGTGCTTTTAAGATGTTGATGTCAAAATCAGGGGGAAGTTTGACTCCTTGATTGGCTAACATTAATAGGTATTTTTCCCCATCTCTTTCAAAAATATTTTCCAAAAACTTATGGAAGTTGGGGTCTTGTTCTGCACGTCGGATATCCTCATCATTTATTTCTTCCCCTTGAGTGTTGTTGAGTCCGGGAATAGGGATTTCTTCTGCATCAGCCATGTTGCTAGGGATCTCACTATTTTGAGGCTCAATGTTAGGAGTTTCGATATCGAAAGCTTCACTACTTGCACTTCCTATGTTTTCCGTTTCAAAGTTGGGTGTTCCAAGTTCCTTGTCCTTGAGTCTCCTCTTTTGTGATGTTGTTTGGATGGGTATACAAGTGTTATGATTTAGACTAAGCTTTGATCTAAGTTTGAAATAGTGCCAAGGATTACAACTAAGTCAAATAGAATGAAAAATTCTATTGATTAGACTAGGTTTGATTTGATTGCATGCCATAGTTTCGTGATTAAAGGATGAAAAATCTTGAAGATGAAACTAGGTTGTACAAGCAAAGATGTGATGGATATTGATGATTTAGGCACCTTGAAATATTTAGATCTAGGTTTAGTTTGAAAATTTCTACTTGTATATGTCTGTTTCGACAATGTTTAGGCTTCTAAGGTATCTAAGGAATGATCTTGGACTCAAAGTTTTGACTCAAGAGATGCAATTAAGGTACTCAAAACGTTGGAAAAGTCTTGGATTTTGACAATAGTACATCATGTATAACTCTAGATTGGTTTTGCAAGCTCTCTTGTAAAAATTGAAGGTTAACCTTTCTCTAAAGTCATAAAGCATAAACAAACATCTTTGATGTTGTTTTGGACTAAGAGGTTTGATCTTTGGTTTTCTAATCTTGACCTTTCATGAAATCATCATGTAAACCACATATTATGACTTTGTTTTACCTAAGGAAAGGTAGAACACTGCTAGAAGGACTGATTTTCTGATGATGGATGGACCTAAGTTACCAACTTGTCTATCTCAATGAATGTAGTTCTGAATCAAGGTTTTCACTTTCAGAATGTAACATTTTTTATGGTGTTTTTTTTGAGTTTTGTTTTGAAGACCCATCAAGCAGAATATATACACTCCTAAGGTTGTGTAAGATTGTATTCTTTTAGATTCCATGTGGGTTTTACCCCAGCTACACTATCTTTAGTGGATGAATTCAGAAGCTTGGCTGCACGAGCTCCCCCTTATAGTGCACTCTCTTCTTAGGCCAACCAAGCTTCCAGTCCCCATGAAACTCCCATGGTGAACTGATCACCTCTACTAAAAACTATGAGAATGTGGATGCCTTGGCAATGACCATTGCTGCACCAAAGAATAGATAAAGGATTTTGACAAATCTACAACAAGGGTTTTAATGTGGGCATTCCGTTCATGGGGGATAATCCATGCAACGAGAGTCCCTTTTGATCCATCTCATCGGAATCATCCTCGTGATACTTGAACTTTTCTCAAGTATCCACATTTATATCCGAATTGGAAGTCGCTTGGCTTTAGTGTGTTACCAGTTGGGTCATTCCCTTGGGTGATTACTTTTTCCCACAAGGAAGAACCTCTAGGATAAACAAAAGAAAGAAAGGATACCCATAGTTTGATTGATCTTTATTTCACATGAATAAAGAGAGAACTCATGCCATATACTCCACTTACACTCGCACATAAACAAGAATGGGTCTAGCTTTTTGGATCACCCAGTTAAGGGGAGAGCATATGCCTACCATTCATCACATACAAAAGACATGGTGTTCATTAACCCGTTAATTAAGCTATGTTCCTAACTTAACCAAATGGAAACATGATGTTCATTATCCCTTTACTTAAGCTACGTTCCTATCTTAACCAAAGGAAACAAGTAAATAACGTCCAACCCCTGCAATATGTTAGTAGTTTATGTTTTGAGTCTTTGACAATGAATCTGGGAAAACTTGCAAATGCACAACACAAAATGTGAGTTTCTGATTTTGGTGACAAATTGCAAGAGGCACCAAAACAGAGACAAGAGGCACCAAAACTCCAAAAATAGTGCAGAATGGTCTCAAAATAGGTGAAAATGGTTTTGAAACCAGTTGCAAGAGGTGCCAAAACTCTAACAAGAGGCACCAAAATAGGTGCAAGAGGTGCCAAAACTCTAAAAGTGGCCCAAAATGATCCTAGAACAGGTGAAAACAGTCTTAGAACAACTTGCAAGAGGTGCCAAAATAGGTGTGAGAGGCACCATTTAAACTCTAAAAGTGACCCAAAATAGTCCTAGAACAGGTGAAAATAGTCTTGGGACAACTTGCAAGAGGCACCAAAACAGGTAGAAGAGGCATCAAAACTCTCAAAACAAGCTAGAATGGTCTCAAAACAACTGAAAATGGTCTCTGCACTGCTTGGAAGAGGCGCCAAAACTCTAAATACAACTCAAAAATGCCTCAAAACAGCTCAGAATTGCCTCCAAACCGGTGTAAAGTGTTCCCAAGTCATAAACCTTGAACCTACAATCATGAAATCATAAAAAAAATTAGCAATAAGTGAGGCAAAGGCCCCGCGGTGGGTGCCATTTTGTGTGTGTGTCGAATGTGGAGAGTATTCTAATGTTAACACAAACCTTAATGAGATGATTTAAATTCAAAGTTTGAAGCAAGTAAAACTACTCTATTCGTAATACAATCAAATCTTTCAAATACGTATCATTGTTCTCTATTTCTAGGGATTTATTGAACTGTTTGGCCCTTAGATTTTTATGGGCACAAAGGTTGTTAAAATGACTACCTAGAAAACAAGATTTGATGCTTAATATGCAAGCTAAGATGATTTTTATGTGCAAATGTGTGCTAGAATGATTAGTGGTATGCTTCTAAATGAAACGAAATGATGGAAAGGTTAACGGATGCAACGATAAACGAAGGATGATGTTGATGATAGATGAAGAAGTGAAGATGAGTGAGATGATATGAAACTATAGTGAACTATCCATGATTATGCATATGCATGCTCAAATGCAAACATAAAACAAACCAACCTAAAATGTAACTATGATGCAATGAGGATGATAAAATGTAAATATGAAGCAATTAATTAATCTAAGATGAGAATGCAAACTAACACATGATATGAAAACTAAGTATAAGACTCCATGAAAGCTCCAAGCTCCTACGAAAAAACCTACATGGTAACAATACTCAAAGTGTGGATGAAAAATGGCATTATCACACTATTCCAATTTGTATTTCAAAATAGCATTATAATATTACTCAAAGGGTGGATGATAAATGCTAAGGAAAGAGGTTGTACTTATAGGGTTTCTCAAGAATTTTGTGAGGTGGCACCTATCAATGGTCTAGATTCAAAGGAGAAATGATAGATGGTGGAGATGAAAGGAATCAGGATGATGTCCCCTTAACTAGGGACAACATGCCATGTATGTGGAGAGAATCTCTTGACCAATTGGAAACATGCCAAATGTATGGGATTCCCAAGTGTGTGAAACAAAGACCCATGTGCTCCAAATTTGTTGGAAGTGTGGGGGAATAAAGTCATGTGCTTTTTGTTATTGGTGGAAGTGTGTGAGGATAATTCTAATTAATAATTAGGCTTATTTATTTTCATACACGACCTTTATGAGGTGGCACACAAAAGTTGTAGAAATGTGCTCTAATTCTTAATCAGGATTAAGGACTTGGCTAATTAAATAAACACGTTTAGGGTATTTTTTTATTTAATTATTTAGAAGAATGCGAATTAGAAGAATTAAAAGGAAAGTGAACAATATAAATAAAGTAAGATCCCACATGTGTGAGAAGAAGAAACTAAGGGAGTAGAAGGACTAGAAAATGCAAGAGAATGGAAATTTTGAAGCACACTTACCTATCAAATACCAAACATGATCATATAAAGCAATTGTACTCAAAGTGGAGGTTAGAAATTGAATGGACAATAAGCGGTGGTATTCTCCCCAGAGTAATCAAGAAAACATAGAAAAATTATAACATGACTCATATCTGAAGAATATCCACCACAATGTATTTATTTTGAATGCCATCATATAATATACATTCATCAATATAAAAATAATTGACTACCCTAGAAACAATGTATACCGAATAACCCAAGAAAGAAGTGTACACAAAATAATAGTATACAGGCATCATGATTGTTTACATAGCACAAAATGAATCCATTGATTCCCAATTACAAAGTGTATAAGATGAATGAAATGCAAGAAATTCCACAAAAATTTAACACATAAAGAATACTCGAATGCTAGTGATGCCAACCTTAAGGGTTAAGAATTTTAAGTGTTAAATCAATCAAGTGACCGAGGTAGGGAACTATTGCAATTTCTACAAGATGCAACCAGTGATTACTAAGTCTCTAATCTTCAATATCTACTTTTCCCTAATAGTGATTACCAAGAAGGAGGCATGTGGCTAAAAGACTTCAATATCTACCTTTCCTAACATGCAATTAAATCATAATATAGTATTGAGTGAACTTATCTAGCTGTTGGATTTAATCTTGTGGCTTCAGTCAAGGGAATGCCAGGACTAAAGGCATGTGATGTCCTATACTGAAAGGGGCGAATGAGGGCAGCAGGGTAATACCAGATTTAAGACTTTTACTTGAGCTACAAAAAGACGTGAATAAGATCATTACTTACTGCCATCGAGAAAAGATGGGAACAATGTTTGATTTGATACACATTCCATGTATAAATAGATAAACGTCAAGGATAAAATCATAGACAAGAAACTTGAGAGGCCACAAAAGAACACAAGGGTTGACAAATAAATGTGCAAACAAACTTAATTTAAAACCTTCAGGAAAGCAATCCTTCAGAAATTTCATTTATTAATTATTCCCATTCAAAGTTAAACATAGGCACTATTCAAACAAAAGAAACAATGGAACTTGGTTGCAAATGATGGCACGACCGCAAGTTCGATGTTGAGCTCCATTCTTCCAAGTACCCACTTCATAGCCCTCAACCATCTCTACAAAATTCTCTCCAAGAAAGCTTCATTTTTCTCGTATCCTTCAAAAAAAACAAACCATAATTAATTTATTTACCTCTCTTTTAAGCCTGTTAACCCATGTATTCTTGATTTTAATTATTTTATAATTTTAACCACATCTTATCAATTGCACATAATTAAATCAATTTTAAAAATATTTAATTTCTTAATTTAATCTTTCATTTATTTCTATTTGCACAATACAATAATTTGATATATATTTATTTTAATATTTCTTTATTAAATCATAATCTTAATTTGTTTAAATCAAATAAAGACATTAGTATTATATTAATTTATCAAAACCACAATTATAATAAAGCATTTATTTTAATTATTATGATGTCTTTTAAATTTCAATAACTTTATATTAGCGTAATAACTAATAAGTACTAATTAACCTAGTTTAAAATAAATGCACAACATACTAAGCAGTACCAAATCACATAGCGAAACAGAGGACAATATTACAACAAAAGAGTTGGACCAAATCACAACGAACAGCCAGGGTGAAATGTGGAGGGGCAGTACATCATCCCCCCCAAGATTTGACTTACTCCTGGAAGTCGCAATGTTAGAATGAAACATATGAAAATACAAGCACATCAAATTATCGAGCAAACCAATATCAAACAAATACCTAATTGGGTACAAGTAGAACTTCAAACGACATGGACTGACTTCAAAATTGACAAGGTATCGACCCAGACACTCATCCTCTCTGAGGATGATGGTTGAAATTGGGGACCAGATGCTACCTCCATTCAATAGTTTCCATTGGGTCTAAGGCATACTCGAGCCTAGAAATTCAGGTGAAGTTGATGCCTAGTACTTGCAACCTACAACAAACCACACAATCGAGCATGTACATAGTCACATAGTCAAACACACCATGAGAAGAAAGTTGTAGTGTCGCAGGGCACTCAAAAGTGAGTGATGTGAAACTATTTCCCCTTCACCAAGACACATTCACAGTCAACACCCAGTAGTCAAATCAACTCATAAACCATCCGCTACATATCAATCATCAAGTTGATTCATTACCTCAAAATGTCATGCTTTCACAAAACACAACATATTTATGCACTCAAAACACACATTTTTGATTAAATATCTATCATTTACACGTGATACATTCCATTTTATTCATTATTCAACACAAAATATCATAACAAATTCAACAAAAGAGCATGATTTCATACCTTTTTAGATGCATGGAAACACTATTAATCACTTCCTAAGCACAAATTTCCAAATTTAACACACATTCTTCACATACACACACAAATTCATATCACCAAGAGTCACATCATAAGGCTACACAAGGGTTTATAATGCATCCCCAATAGAAAGAATATCGGTGCATTGCACACTACATGAGGGTCCTATCCGTTTTCACCAATTTTCTGCACCATTGGACAAACGTCACCAAGGTCAACTCTCAGGTTGCTAAGTGAGGATGAAAGAAGGGAGAGAACTAAGCATTGCAAGGTGTGACCCTTGGTCTTCCTTGCAACACTAGCACTTGGGTTTGTGACATGGTCTAACCGCCTCCTGTGGTTCTTAACCGAAGCTTGTATCAAGCATTGAAAGGTCAACCTTTTGGTGCAATGACAAGTCCAACAATTGGTATCAAAGTCGGTCACAGGTTTGAACCCCTCGCTTGTGCTGGGGGGATCGCTGCAAGGTGTGACCCTTGGTCTTCCTTGCAACACTAGCACTTAGGTTTGTGACATGGTCTAACTACCACCTGTGGTTCTTAACCGAAGCTTGTATCGGGCATTGATAGGTTGATCTTTTGGTACAACGACAAGTCCAACACTAAGCTCAAGAATCAAAGCACCAAGAAAACATAATGGGCTCCTATATATACCCAGATTACCTAGTGTTAGAACTTGGGTTTTGATACCATGTGTAACACCCCACCACGAAACCCTAGAGGACAATGCATTACAACACATAAAAACATTTTATTTTATTTTTTAAAGTGCAGTACACACAAGATTATAAATAATACAATAATTTGCATTCACACCTAAGTCCTCTAAGGTTCATGACTATTCTACTAGAATCCCATTAACCAAATACAAGCATTAATTCATTATACATGATTTTTCCAACACTAAGGAGTACACTAAACCCATCACATTATATGATCAACCAATTAGAACACCCATTTCTTACCACAAATACAACAACCTTAAAGGTCATTAAATTAACAATCATATACAGTAACATCACTTATCATTACAAAATAAAGAGTACAACAATTGGTTACATCATTACATCAATGTTCCATGTATTCAATTAAGAAGATCATTCATCAGAGTTACAATACATGATACATTTTTTTTCAATATAATATAATACAAGTATATGTGACAAATATCTCTCGATAGGAACAAGTGCAGGAGTCTGCATCAAAGAATGGACGCCACATGAACGATCAACATCAAAGAAAACCCAATAGAGTGCAAGGCACATTCCACTTGACCATGTGGAACCCAAAGGTCCACCCCCCGTGGTAGGAGATAACACTTGGCCCCACAAGAACAACAACAAGGTAACCACACATTGACATAACAGGACTAACAGAGGGAGAAAACACTAAAAAAACTTAACATCATATAAGGTCAAACACTACTTCCAGAGGACATCACACACCAAGGGAGAGAACAAGCATGAGAATACTAGTCTATAGAGGGAAGAGTGTCATTGCATGGTCCTGACACGGGTTACCCTGGCAATTTAGCACTAGCCGTCAGCCCCAATCTATGGTTACCTTGGTTGTCTCTCACTAGCCCCTGACCCCCATCTATGGTTACCCTGGCAATATCTCACGAGCAATCGGCCCCATAGGGTGACACATGTGGAACCAATCTTCCTTTCACGAGGACAAGGAAGTTGGTCTTGCCAACCAAGCACTAAAACCAACAAGAGCATGAAAAATAATGATTAGATGAGTATCTCCACTTTCCTTTTCTCTCTCATTTCATCCATCTAATATTACCTCTTCCACTTCATCTTCCTCATTTGGACCTTCAACGTACATAATTTATTTTCAACACATTTATGACCATGACTATATTATCTATCACAATTAAAAAAAATACTTTTTCTCTCTTTTCTTCAATTTTTGTTGCAGATTCAACTTGTTAGGCCAAGGAAATGACTATGTAAGAGATCTCCTTTATCTTATGTTTACAAGCCCTTATTTTCTATTGGCAAAAAAAATTCCACATCTTTCCTTCATAGAAGTATTGCTTGAGACAAGGATATGTTTGAAACAAACACACCTCATATTTTTTGTCCTTCATAGTTTCTTTTGTAACATTCTCCACTCTTAGTCCTTGATCATACTTTTTATTTTTATTTTTTTTGTTTTGAAAATGTAGCTATCCATAAAATAGTGAATTTATTGGAAAGCATGGTTTGAGCCTTGGTAAGCTATAGCAAAAATATAGTTAAATAAATTCAAACAAAATATTTAAAATGATTATTTCAATAAAATTCTTAAGATCTAATTTTTCAAAAAAATCACTATTTTATAATTTAGCAGAATACATCTATGTTAAGATTTTTTTTCGATATTTAGATTGGATATTACAGTTAGGAGTTTCCCTACAATGACTCAACAAATTGTTTTCCAATTCGAAATAGATTTGACATCCTATCATTGAAGAATGATTCTCCATTTTTATTATTATTTGGTCAATCACAACATTCATTCCCTGTTAAGTTATTTCCTTTTTTTGGGGCTTGATTAAGAAGTATTTTACCACCATTGCCATCTTATTCTTTTCCTTTATTCCACCAGGGAACAAAACCTTGGTATAATCTAGATACTCCTTGGAGATTGTTATATATTATAAAGTATATCTCCAACCACAAATATCGCAGGCAATGAGTGCATGAGAAGGGCCATTCATTAAAGTGATAAAGCACAAACTGAAAGATGGCTTGGCATATGAGTGTTTTCTTGTCTGTATTGTTGTGCATTCAAAGCACCAGCTCACCAATTACAAAGCGAATGGAAAGTGAAGTTGAATGACAGAGAAAGAAAACTGGTTTTCATTGAGAACGTCTATTTTATGGGGGGGGCGTTAAAGAAAATAAATGATGATTGAGAACATCGTCCTGGAAATTCGGCCCGCAGTGTAAGTCATTTGGAGGGGGGCTGTGGTGTGGTCCAACAGTAATATATTCGAATAGTTGTTCTTCTAATTTCTGTTTTGTATTTTTGTGCCTACTGTAATGAGGACCACTTTCCTCCCCCACGTTGGAAGTTGGAAGCTTTCTCAATTCAGTAAGAGAGAATTCTTTTCCTTAAATGAAGAAACTCACAAAAGTACAAACACGCAGAGGAGAACAACAGAGTCCACAAAAAACGATGGTCCACAAACAAGACGTTGAAAGAAAGTCATTCTCATTGTTTTCAATATTTTTGTGCGTTGAGGTGGACATGAGGTTGCTTCATGTGTAACTGTTTTAGTATAAAACGGAAGCTTTTAAAAGTTGGATGAGTGAGCCATCATTTGACAGGCATTTTTCTCTATTATCTGGTTTAAAATCTCTAAGAGTGTGGTAGACGTTCTCCTGTGTGGCTACATGGATATATGTTATTAAGGTTTTAATATTGGGATAAAAAAGATTGGATAAGTAAAATGTAGATCTTATTAAGAAGCAAATTTATAAAGAGAATTACATTTGTTGAGTTGTTGCTTGTGGACTTGTTAGGACTTGCACTAGCAATTTTTTATTTGTTGGTGGAGGGCTCTACCATTAAGTTAGTGACCCAATTTTGGTTTGGATGTGACTTATTTCAAGGAGTTCGTATAAACCACATTGTTGGTGCTTGGGGCTTCTAGTGTAATGAAATAACTTGCACAAAAGAAGAAATATTTTGCAAATACTTGATAATAACTGAGAATAACAAGCCACTTCGAAGAGGCAAACCTCCAAATATCTTCAATGAGAAATCAATTCACAGTTTGATGGTAATAAACTTACTTATATAACTCCTATATATACCTAATTATACCTTGGCTGCCACCTAGGACAATTTAGAAACTTAAATATGACACTTAGAACAACGTAAATATCTAAATAAGAATATAATAATTATCATGTAACTTAATTTGAAGAGTTAAGATAGCTACAAACCAACTACTCATAACCCTATGCACACACTCAGATTAAGGGCATAGCATGGCCCCTCTTCCAAAGAAGCATTGTCCTCAACGCTAATCAAATATGAGTTCTTCTAGATGAACTCTTCACGCTTCCATGTGGTACGTTCAATTGGTAAATTCTTCTACTAAATGAGATATTCAATGAGTGTTCTAGTCCCCAACTTTTTGGTGTGTGTATAAAGAATTAACTCTAGCTCTAATATGATTCTTTCTTCTTCATCTAGCTCTAGTAAAATGTCTATGTAGGAATCTTACACCCAATTGCTTTATTCAAACCTACAACATGAAAAAATGGATGCATCTTTGTTGTTAAAGGTAACTCAAGCTTGTAGGAAAAACTACTTGTCTCTTCCATGATCTAGTACATGGTCTAAAGATTTCAGACATAACTTGTTCTTTTTTTCTTTTTTTTTGCTTTAGTGGCATTTGCATATAAGGCTACAATCTTGAGAAAACCTAGTCCCCAACTTCAAAACCCTTTCACTATGGCATTGGTTAGCCTATTGCGCCATTTGATTTTGTGTCATGGCTAGATTCATCTTGAGTCTTGAAAGTACCTATTGTTGATGATGCATGTGTTCCTCCACATACCCTTAATGATGATGTGATGGATGGAGGATAGTTTTCGTATAGTGCCATAAATAGAGACACTTTTGATAAACTATAGAAGGAAGTGTTATGTACCACAATTTTGCTAATGGTAGCCAATCTACCCATTGAGACTACTTATCAGAAGTGAAATAATGTCGATACCCTTTAAATAATTTTGACAACCTTAGTTTTCCTACCAGATTGAGGATGGTATTAGAGTTGTGCTATAGAAAAATGGTCCCTTGTCATTTTCATGGCCTTTTAGGTCTTGTTTCATGGTATTTGATATGTTTTTCGTTGATTTTATGTTGCAACATGGCTTGAACATGCATATTTAGGTACTAAAACTCAAAGAACGATGTCTTGTGAGGTGTTGTGAAGTGTTGTAAGACATTTCTACATTCTTCTAGACTTTATTCATTACAATTCACCTAAAAATCATCTTTTGACACATCATCAAGTCCTATTTTGAAGTGTTGTAAAGTCTTGTAATAAGATTTCACACTCTCCTAGGCACAACTTCACTATTTCTCTTCTTATAACTTATTTGACCCCTTTATGCCCTTATATGCTTTTATTAAGTGTATTTTTGGATATTATCTCGACAAACAACATTAAGTGAAATATATAATTTCCCGACACTTGTTTTTAGGTCCTGGTGGGACCCATTCACCATGGGTGGTGAATGAGTCCCCCTTGGCCCCAAATTCAAAATATTTCAAATTTCTTTTCGGGATTTTATTAAAAAACACTTGTTGTCAGCCTGTGATGAGGTATGAATGGTAAACTATGACACAAGATTGTATAAATAGGCATTTTTCATCTCATTCTAAACCCCATTCATCAAGTTCACTTATTCAAGCATTCAATTAGCATTCAAGCATATTACAATGTCAATCCAAGCAACATTCAAGCACTTTGAAGCATCCATTGGTTTTACTTCAGACTTGCATTATCAAGGGTTTGAATTGACTTTGGCAACCCGACAAGCAAACATTTTCAAATCTGGTGTTGCAGAGTTGTCTTCTGATTTTCCAAAATTTTGGGAGAGGACTGATTCACCATCAATGGAGAATGAGTCCCACCTTAGGACTAAAAATTTGAGTCTTTTCAGATTTTGGATCCTGACTGTCAGAAACCAGCTTCCGACACTTTTTCACCAGGAGGACTAATTCGCCACCCTGGGCGAATGAGTCCCACTGTGAAAAATGAGTAATTTTCATCAGCATCCAGAATACTCCAAAAAAATCACAATTCATCCAAGTGCACTCAGTTTCATCCCTTCTCTTTCTGTTATGCATATTTCTTCCATTTTCTTCATTTTTTGCATATCACAGTGTGTTTTCAAACATAGCTTAAATTGCACTTTTGCATTCATTTTCATTCATCTATATTAGTTAATTTCATTTAGATTACTTCATTTAGGCATAAAAACATCACACATAACATTAATTGAATGAACCTCCCACATTTTTGGTTCCTACTCTCCTTTTAGGTGAAAAACCCTAGAAGAGCTAGAGTTGCAAATAGGAACCAAAAATCGATGGTTCAAGAGTTACAAGCCATTTGAGTACCCAAACAAGAGAATAAATTTATCAAAAAGTTACCAATATATATAGGATTATAGTTACTAACACTAACCCTAAGTGTTCATGTAGCTTTTATTTATTATCATTTTTTTTTCATTTGCACTTTTGAAAGGATGAGATAATAGTTAATCAATTCCTTCCATTTGCAAGATTTCTTCTTCCATACAACCATAGTTCTTCATAGGTATCCTATGGTATCCATTGAGTCCTAGGATCTCCTAAATTTCTTAATAGAATAGGCCATTGTGTGATAGCCTTAATTTTTTAGGATCATCCTTAACTCTTTCATGTGACGCTATGTGTCCCATGTACTCAACCTCTTTGAGACCAAAATCATAATTAGAAGTCTTAGCATAGAGCTAGTAATCTTTTAGAAATGTTAATTTTTGGTCTATATGGTCCAAATTTTCTTCTTGAATATCTTGAAATAAATCAATATATCACCAAAGATAACAAATAGAAAATTCTTATTTTTAAAAATAGAATTCATAAATCTTTGAAATGTAGATGGAGCATTTATAATACCAAGTTCCATTATGACCCTCATAAGTCCTAGGTTTTGTCTTCGGAATATCCTCTTCCTTAATTCATATTTAGTGATAACTTGATCTAAGATCTAGTTTTGTAAGAATCATAGCTTCATTTAATTAATCTAGTAAGTCATCAATGGTTGGAATAGGAAACTTGTCTTTGATGGTGTACATGTTGAGAACTCTATATTTTGGGAACATTTTCCATGTTTGATCCTTCTTACACACCATCACTACAGGAGAGGATTTTAAGAACTTTGGTTATGCTTAATAATACAAAATCTAGCATCTGTTAAACAATCTTTGTAATCTCATTTTTTGTAGATATGGGTACCTCTAAGTATAGATGTTGGGTGGTTGGCTCCTAGGACCTAGTTGTATGGCATGATGATGACCCCTCTTAATGTAGTTGAGGCAAGGGGGTTATATGGAACTTCCCTACCACGTAGCCAATTACACTTTATTCAACTCAAATTGAATGTTTACATAATTAATCAAATCCAAATCCTAACATTTTCCTAGTATCAAAATTCCTATTTAGGAGTACAATTAATCTATATGCATATATGCCCCTCTATTCTAAATTTCTCATCTCCCATTGCCAATCCCATCTCAATCATCATTTTCCTCACCATTTATATCTCTTCATGTGGAAGTTCAACCAATATTTGAGGAAGTTCAATTGAATGGGATTTTGATAGTTTCAACAATTAAAATATTGTGTAATGTGGGAAAAAGGGATTTAGGGGCTAAATCACACCTTTTCCAACATAACATTAGAGAGAAACCAAAATTGATCACAATAAGCCCACTTGGCTATTATCCTCAATGGAAGAGACATAATGGTGGATTAGGGTTTTGGTTACTTGTTTTGTGTTCTATTTTTGGATTGATTAGGACTTGAGTTAACTTTATTATGCAAATGAAAAAAGTAAGTTAACTATGGATCTACAAAAAATTGACGCAAATACAAAAATATAAAAAATTGAAACACAAAGATTGAGAAAAAAATAATATAATGTAGAGGAAAAGGAACTTGACATATTAATTAGGGCTGAAATTGATTGGTCAAGGGTGGTGGCACCCTAGACTAGATAATGATCATTGATTCTTTTCAGACTTTTTGAATAGGTTTCTATAGGTTATAGTCTATAGGCTCTTCCTTCTTGGACTCAGCTTTAGAACTTTGTTTGTTCGTGAATAATTCCTCTTGCCCTAATTTTATGAGGTAGGAGGCTTGAATGGTTGATCTTGCAATTAGGTCTTCAATACTCTCCTAAATTCACTTCAAATTTTCCGCCTACAAGCAAGAGAGGGGAGAAAGGTTTGTGCCATATAGGGCCATATAGGGGCTTGCCTAAGTCAAACCCTATTTTGGTGTTTCCATCTCCACAATGACTATGATGATGTAAAGAGTGCTTAGCCCCAGTCATGTAGATGAAAATGGATTAAAACAAGTGATAAATGACAAGTGGTGTAACTTACCACTTAGATCTTCTTTCTTTGATGGAATAAAATCATAGTATTCATCTCATACAAGTAGAATTGGATTCTTGATTGAAGTTCCTGCAAGTGTTAGTACTCACAAAAAAAAGAAAATAAAATATGAACAATATTACATGTAGACTTGATGCATTGATAATGAAGATCTTGAATGATAAAAGGTGTTGTAAAATACTACTTATTCTGATCTTGAATTAACTGTAGGATGCTCAATTTCTCAAAATTTCATTAGGTGTTTAAATGGTGAAAAATGCTTGTATTTAAATGCTTTTATTTATTTTCCAATAAAATTAATTATAAAAAGTTGATAAATTAATTTAAATTTGTAAATATTAAAATTCTGATAGCCACATATTTAAAATGAGGCCAAAATAGGTTGTTTAATGGTGGTGATGACCTAGACTAGACCTATTTTTGGGATTGTAGAGAAGGGGGATTCACTACTCATGAGTCACTTTATTCTCAAGAGAGCCCTAGGGAAAGAACTACCCTAAACTACCTCAGATTGAAAAGGTGAGAGTTTTAGAATAAGAAAGAGTAGATGACAAAGGTTTTTTGGAAAGACTGATGGGATCTCAGCCAAAGGATGGTAACACAGAATAAGGATGACATCACGACGTGTTGGAGTCCTGGAGGCACGTTGAAAGTCTCGTACAGACTAGAAACCGAGTTTATCATAGAAAAAAACTAAATGAATACTAACAATCAGATTGCTAAGAACTCTTAAGAATGCGAGAGAATAACAAAGTATAATAGAACTAAAATAAAGTAAGATAAACTAAGTATTTATATAGATTAAATGATGATAAAATTAAAGAAGAGGATGAAAGCGCTCACAACCAACCAAACAATGACACCTCCAATAAGTAGATATCTTCAACACATACACACATAAGATCGAGAGAAAAATGTTGGGCCTATTTAGGGGCTTGTCGTAGTGAAACCCCTGTTTTGGTGTTCCCACCTCCACAAGAAACTAGAAAGATAGAGAAAGTGAATAAAGTAAGTAAATGCAAAGTGATAAAAGTAATCCCTTCACAAGGAGGAGAACCTATATCACAAGATAGATAGATGGATGAAATAGTAAAATTATTAGAGAGGGATGTGAGGAATCGCAAGATGCTCAAAGATACAAGATAAGAAATATATCACCTACAAGGCTTGAGGGAGCCAAGGAGAGAGATAGAGTTGTGAGAGCCAAGAGAGTTGCAAAGAGCGTTGTAAGAACTTGAGAGCTTGATGCTACTGAAACAAGCAAGAGAGTTGTGCAAGCAAGAGGGAAAGAGAAAATAGAGTATTTCCAAGAGGGAGAGATCAATAAGGGAAAATGGATTGAAAAGATAGATTTTAAAGAGAGAATAGGAGGGAAAAGAAGGTTCTTGAGCCGTTACAAGGCATCTCGGGCCGTTACCATCGATAAAAGTAGCTAACAAGTGGCAAGGAAATTGGAAATAGTTGTTTGAACATTGAAATGTCACAAGATGAGAGCATGGTGCGTGGATGTCCATGCAACACGCTTGTGTCCAGACACATCACGCTACAAAATGATGAAAACAAGAAAAGAACAAGGTTTGATGCAAAGTTGACGTGCAAAGGGAGCTGATGAAAAGGGGTCTTGAGCATCCTAAGAGGGAAATTTGTTGATGCAAGGGATAAAATGAACTTACACAAATGCTAAGGGAATGGACACTAAAGCAGATGCAATAATGTATGTGAAATTGCAAGGGGTGCAATTTTACAACATTACAAGGATTTTTATTTCATTAAATAATATTTAATATTAATTCCCAATTTTATTTTGATTTTCTAAAAACAACCATAAAAAAGGTGAATTATAAGCACAATTAGGTCAAGACACATAGGGGGAGCTAAACATAGTGTGAAATTTTGTCAAGGGTGACAATTTAGGATGCTACACATTGAACTGATGCAAAAGTATAATAGCACGTTTGAATCCCACAAGAGCAAATGTAACCCATAAGTTTGCAAGGTCCAAATGACCCCAGGATCTTGTAAAGTTCAAATAAACTGAATATCCATGCAAGTGCATATGTAAGAGGAAAATCTACTTTGGAATTTGCAATCTTGAAATTTTTCTTAAAGTTTAGATGGACGGTTATTTTTCATAATCCATATAGGATGGCATCATCAAGGTACCATGCTAACATCATAGGTGGAGCTATTCATAAAAATTGTTTTATTACACTATAAAAGTGAAATTCACTAGATTTTATTTACAAGTTCTAATGGACAAACACTCACAAAACATATTTCAATGAATATTAATTCCCACAATAGGTAGATAGTGTTAAAGTTTTTGTAAGTGTCGAGATGCAAACGAAACTTGTACAAAAGGTAGATGGCACAAAAAATATAAGAAACATCCAAATGCATATGGACTTCCTGAATGGTTAGATGAAACCAAAGTTCTTACAAACCTTTAAATGCACATGGAATCTCCACATGGTTGGATGATGCCAGTTTTCTTGTAATGCAAGAAAATCCATTGAAACTCAACAAGTATTGAGTTGAAAGAAAGTTCTATTTCACCTTGAGTTTTTCACAAAGGTTTAGTTGCAACTTGAAAACTCAAGTAACACATAGCAATCCTAAATCCTATAATAATCTAGTTCAAATACAATTCTCTACAAGTTGAGTAGCATGTTAGAAACCTGCAAGGCCATAAATTGTTTATTCTTCATCCAAATTTCATAAAATTGGATTTGTGACTACCCATTTGGATCCTTAACAAGAAAACATAATCAAAATATCCCAATTATTTTTTTAAATTATTCCTTGAAAACTAACCAAGCCTACCCTAGCAAAATCCATGTAACAAAACTGAAATGAAATATTTTTGGGTGATACAAATTTCTTGTGGACTTGGATGCTCCTCCATCAAAAAAATTGGGCTATTGACATGTTCCATGAGTTTGGAAAACTAAGGAACATTTGAAATTACATGTTTGTCCTATATCCACAACTACTATTTGTCCCCTTAGAATATGCTAATTCTTTCCTTCTCCTCTTTCTCTCCATTATCAACACACATATCACCCCTACTTATCCTACTTTGTGAGGAATAATGGACTACATGGATAAATCTACAACTTACCAATTCTAGCTTGGAATATGTCCTCTCTAAGCCTCCTCTCTCTTGATAATCATCTTGACGAGGGAGCAAACCCGAGACACAGAATAACACTCACAAAATAGAGAATAATATTTTATTCAAAACTATGGAACTCTTAGATGCAGAGGATCTCAAATCCCTGAGCTCTGTATTACATGCAAATTACAGACTTACAAAAAATTACCCAGATTCCCCTTTCGCAGCATGCAAACTCTTTTCCCCAAAAAGTTACTCAAAAATCAGAAACTAGCCCATAAATAGACCCCTTTTGGTTTGGAACCAAAAACAACATTTGAGATAAGATTTTTGGTGATTTGGCACCAAAAATTACAATTTGAAATTCAAAAACTAAGTCCTAATTTGAAAATTGGCAATTTTCCAAAAATTGGCCAACTTCTAGAAGCTATAACTTTTGATCCAGGACTCCGTTTTTCGAACCGTTTGCACCACCGGAAAGGTCTCAAAGTGAAGAACATGCTAAGAAATAGCTCTGCCAGTTATAACAATTTTTGGGCCCATATGGAACCGTTTAGTGCCTCAAACTGGACTCAGAAGGTTTTTCAGGGCAAAAAGTAGAAACTGAAACTTGAATAACTTTCAAACCGTGAATGATCTTGACCAAATTCTTTCACCAAAGTGCTTATTTTTCTATCAAGAACCTTCCCATAAATTTTTTTCTTCTCACACCTTAAAATTGATACCTGCTAAAACTAGCAGTTGAGCAGAAAAAGTAGAAAAGCAATTCTGAAAGTTGAAAACTCTTATTCGACGAAAAGGGTATCCATAAATGCAAAAACATCTACAAAAAGTAAACAACAGGAACATAAATGGAAAGCATCTTTTTGGATGATGCAAGATTTCCCTCACACCACTGGATGCTCCTGCATCAGACACCTAGGGTAATTTGAGAAGTGACCCTATCATGTCTCAGATGGTTGAGGAAAACCCAAATGGTCAACCTCTGCCTTAGACAGCCAAGATGAATCTTCCACAGGCCTTCCTCTCCACTTCACCAAATATTCTTCATATTGCCTATTTCTGGTACTCCTCCCCACATGGCTATCAAGGATTTCTTCAATCTGCTCCTTCTCTAAAGTAGGTGCTCGAATTCCACACTGTTCTATTGTTGGTACTTCTTCTGTGCCACCTTCATGATATTCTGTCAAATCTGAAATATTAAACACAGGGGAAATGTTGACTCCATCTGGAAACTCTACCTCATATGCATTCATTGATTCATGCCTCTTCACAATTTTATAGGGACCAAACTTCTTCATCTTCAATTTGTTATAGATTCCCACTGGAAACCTTTCTTTCGTCAAGTGGACCATCACTTCATCACCAATTTGAAACTCCTTATACCTCCTTTTCTGATCTACCTTAGCCTTATAATGCATATTCATCTTGTTAATATGTTCTCTTACCTTCTCATGTATATCCTTGATATGCTTTGCAAAGTCTTCAGCTTCAACACTTTTCTTCTTCTCTTGGTCCATCTTCCTCAATTCTGGAGCGGTCCTAGGACTGCCTCCACACACAATCTAAAATGGTGATCTACCAGTACTTCTGTTGACAGAATTGTTGTAAGAAAATTCTGCTTGGGGTAAGATCAAGTCCCATCCCTTGGGTTTATCTCCTACCACGCATCTCAGTAGGTTACCCAGACTTCTATTCACAACCTCAGTCTACCCATCAGCTTGTGGATGGTGTGTAGAACTGAACTTCAACTCTGTCTTCAACTTTTTCCACAAGGTCCTCCAAAAGTATCCCACAAACTTGGTATCACGATCTAAGACTATACTCTTTGGCAGACCATGTAGTCTTCCACTTCTCTGAAGAACAAGTCAGCAATGTGGACTGCATCATGGGTCTTCTGGCATGGGATGAAATGTGCCATCTTTGAAAACTGTCAACCACCACAAATCTTGAATCATTCCCTCTCTGTGTCCTTGGAAACCAGAACAAAGTCCATACTTATATCCTCCATTGCCTCTCTAGTATGGGTAAGGCTGATACAACTCGAATTACGGCTCCTCCTTTAGCCATCGACATACCACCGCAACTCTGCACAAACTTCTTCACATCTTGTGATAATGGAGGCCAATAATAATGCTCATTGATAATGGCAATGGTCTTATCCGACCAAAATGTCTGTCATTCCTCCACTGTGCTTCTCCTTTATCAGGTTCTCCCTCATGGAACTCTTTTGGAATACACAATTGACCCTTAAACAACATGCCATCTGGATTATGAATCCAACCTTAGTCCTATCAGCGATGTGGGCTCCTTGCAAGCTTTCCAAGCCTCTGCAAATCAGGATCTTTAGGGTACAATGTCTTGAGTTCATTGAACCCAACCACTTCAATCTGCATCTCTGTCAACAATGTTTTCCTCCTACTTAAGGCATCTACAACCCTATTCGACTTTCCACTCCTATGCTTTAAAACAAAGGTATAACTCTACAAAAATTCTACCCATTTCATATGCCTCTGATTTAATTTTCCCTGACTACTCAGATACTGTAATGCTTGATGATCAGTAAAGAAAACAAATTCCTTTGGCAACAGATAATGTCTCCATTTCTTTAATGCTTGAACTATTGCATAAAATTCCTGATCATATACATAGTACTTTCTCTTTGCATCATTTAACTTTTCACAAAAATAGGCAATGGGCTTACCTTCTTGGCTCATCATTGCTCCAATGGCACAACCACTAGCATCACAATCCACTTGAAACACCTTATTGAAATCTGGGAGGGCTAAAACTGGTTGCTCTATCACCTTCAGCTTCAACATATCAAAACTCTTTGATGCTCCAGTGCTCCACTTGAACTCTTTTCTATCCCCTCGCATTGTTTCAGTTAGGGGTGCACAAATACTATTGAAGTTTCTAATGAACTTTATGTAAAAAATGGCCAAACCATGGAAAGATCTCACCTCAGTAGCAGTTCTTGGGGTAGGCCATTTTAGAATAGCCTTCACCTTCTCTGGGTCCATCTTTAGACCCTCTGCTGAGACAACAAACCCCAAGTACACCAACTCCTTTTTAACAAAGCTACACTTTTTCAAATTTATCAACACTTTCTCCTCTCTCAACTTCTCAAAAACCCTAAGAATATGCATTAAATGCTCATCCAAGTTCTTACTGAAAATCAAAATATCATCTAAATACACAATGAAAAAACTTCCCAGAAACTCTTTCAGTACCTCATTCATGAGCCGCATGAATGTGCTCAGTGCATTGGTTAGCCCAAAAGGCATGACTAACCACTTGTACAGGCCCTCTTTGGTCTTGAAGGCAGTCTTCCATTCATCTCCCTCATGAATCTAGATCTGGTGATATCCACTTTTCAGATCTATCTTTGTGAAGTACTGAGCTCCACTCAAACAGTCCATCAGGTCATCCATCCTTGGCAAGGGAAATCTATACTTGATTGTTATCTTATTTATGGTTGAGTCGTACACATCCTCCACTCCCCATCCTTCTTTGGTGCTATTGCTATAGGTACGCACATGGGCTCAGACTTCCGAATCAAACCCTTTCTCAACAAATCGAACTTGTATGTTCAACTCCTCATTTTTTGCAGGAGTCATTCTATGAGCTGCCTTATTTGGCAAAGCTGGTTCTAGGGATCAAGTCATATGATGACTAATCTTCCTTATTGGTGGTAAAACCCTCAGGTACGTTATCAGAAATAATCTCTTGAAACTCATCCAATAGTCCATAAAATTCTACTGGTACCTTCTCACTACCTTCCTTATCCATTCTAGGAATCAATGCATAACACATACGCTCATGCTTCATGTCTTCTAAATTTTTCTTCCATCAACAAAACAAATTCTAGCACTACTGCATACCTTTTCTTCGTCCTTCTTTAGGGGTTTCAACTTATGGTGGACTCCATCCTTCATCAAGGAATAAGTGTTTGCATGGCCATCATGTACAACACACCTATCAAAGCTGCCACGGCCTCCCCAACAACATGTGACATGCATCCATGGGGATGATATCACAGAGTACCTCATCATGATAGCTTCTGATCTTGAACTTCACCAGGCACTGCTCATTGACCAGAACTTTGTGGTCTTTCTGCAACTAGGCAATCTGATATGGGTGTGGATGCCTTTTCCTTTTCAGCTCCAACTTCGTAACCATTTCTTTTGACACCAAATTATCAGTGCTCCCACTATCAATAATGATTTCACAATATTTGTCTTCACACTTGCACCTTGTGCAAAACAGATTCTTCCTCTGTTCTGGCTCCTTCTCTTCAGCCACGAGGGCTCTTCTAAACACTAGGGCTTCCCCCCTTTCAGCATCATCTGAATGCTTGGATTGAACCTCCTCATCTACATGTGCAACCCTTCCACGACCTTTTGGCCTTCTGTCCATCCTTCCTTGGTGTTGTGGACATTTATAGGCTCGATGCCCTTCTTCACCACAATGGAAACAAGTTCCTCTGAAACCACCTCTTCTGGGTCTTGGCCCAGATCTTCCTCGTCCTCTACCCCTTTGATCGCCACTATTTTGATCACGAGGGGGGTAGAAGTTATCATTCTTTTGACCTTGACTGGTACCCACATATTCATTTTTCCTTTCATCCTCATTTCAGCTCCTAGAAGATCTTCCACTACCTCTTCCGCTTTGACCTCCTCGGCCTTTTTGCTTTCTATTAAATCTCTTGTTCAGCTTCTCCTCGACTTTTAGAGAAAATTGGTATGCATCTTCAATGGTGGTCATTCTGACCAGGCTTAGCTCATCTTGAATGCTTGGTCGTAACCCATTAAGATAATGAGCTACCTTCTCCTTGTTGGCCTCTGCATGGTCTATTATGATGATCATCTTGTGAAAATATTTTGTGTATTCTTTCACAGATCTACTTCCTTGCCTCAACCCTTGCAATTTCTTCAGCAGATCTAACTCATAGTCCACTGGTATGAACTGCTTCTTCAATTTCTCCACCATGCGATCCCAACTACTGATCTTTCCTTTTCCTCTTCGATTTCTCTCCAACTGGACCTCTTTCCACCAGATATTGGCATGGCCCTTCAGCTTCATTTTTGCAAACTTAACCTGATCTGGGTCCTCTACTTCTTCATACTCAAAATATTCTTCTAGCTCGTTGATCCAGTTGATCAACTCTTCTGAGTTCAGACTTCCAGAATAACTAGGGACTTCTATTCTGGGTCTTTTTCCGATCTTTGAAATGGCCCTAATTAGCCGCATTTGATCTCGATCAATAGCTTCTTCTTCCTCTTCTACATCTGTATCATCCACCTCTTCTTCATCCTCGCTTTCTCCTCTCCTTCCCAGGTCTAACCCTCTTCTTATTTGTTCCTACAATGCATCAATTTGTCTTTGGAGGGCTCTGAAACCCTCAGCTGCAAATGGATCTCTTCCACCAGCATTTCTGCCACCTCTGCCACCTCTAGCACCACCACGGGCATCACTCTTGGAGGCATCTTGAATACCTTGAACCCACAACCATGGTCCTGGTGCAAACTACCTCATGATCGACGATCTGTCCACACACTCAAGAAAACCCGCTCTGATACCACCTAATGAGGGAGCAAACCCGAGACACAGAATAACACTCACAAAATAGAGAATAATATTTTATTCAAAAATATGGAACTCTTGCATGAAGAGGATCTCAAATCCCTGAGCTCTATATTACATGCAAATTACAGACTTACAAAAAATTACCCAGATTCCCCTTTCGTAGCATGTGAACTTTTTTCCCCAAAAAGTTACTCAAAAATCAGAAACTAGCCCATAAATAGACCCCTTTTGGTTTGGAACCAAAAACAACATTCGAGATAATATTTTTGGCGATTTGGCACCAAAAGTTACAATTTGAAATTCAAAAACTAAGTCCTAATTTGAAAATTGGTAATTTTCCAAAAATCAGCCAACTTCCGGAAGCTATAACTTTTTATCCGGGACTCCGTTTGCACCAGCGGAAAGGTCTTGGAGTGAAGAACGCACTAAGAATTGGCTCTACTTATTTCAATGATTTTTGGGCCTATACAGGACCGTTTAGTGCCTCAAACAGGACTTAGAAGGTTTTTCAAGGCAAAAAGTAGAAACTGGAACTTGAATAACTTTCAAGCGGTGAATGATTTTGATCTGATTCTTTGGCCAAAGTGCTTATTTTTCTATCAAGAACCTTCCCATAAATTTTTGTCTTTTCACGCCTTAAAATTGACACCTACTAAAAATAGTAGTTGAGCAGAAAAAGCAGAAAAGCAATTCTGAAAGTTGGAAACTCTTATTCAACGAAAAGGGTATCCAAAAGTGTAAAAACATATAGAAAAAGCAAACAACAGGAACATATATGGAAAGCATCTTTTTGGATGATGCAAGATTTCCCTCACACCACTGGATGCTCCTGCATCACATCTGCATATTTTCTATTGTTCCCTTTGCCTTTATGTTGTTGCTACATAGATTGTCCGTTCTTCCCATCTATAATAAGCTCCTTAGGAACCTCCATGGAGTTGTTCTCAATTTCTTCAACCTTAGCCACCTATTGTTTGAAATTCTTGTGGGAAATTCGACCATGCTACTAAGTTACTTTCTTGGCCAATAAGAGTTCACAAGTTCATCTGGAGTAAAAAGGAACAAATTCCTTCTATTCTTGATCAACTTTCTTCTTCTTGCATGGAAGAGAAAATGATGGAATATAAGGGAAAATATCCTATACATAATTTCACTTTTACTAAAGAAACAAGGTTGCATGATGGATTTGTTGGTATCTTTATGGATTCTCCTTGTAATAAGAAAAATAGATTGGGAGAGAAGGATCTTGGTTCTAAGGTTAACCAATTCAATCTCTAGACCATTTCTTTAAACCACCTTGATTTTAATTTTGTTTTTAGTTGTCTCATTGTAATTACTTTGAATTTATTTTTAGTTATACCATTGTAGTTCCTCTTGGTTGTTCCTTGTTGTTTTGTTGTGCGTAAAGCTCTATCTTTCCCTTTGTACAAGATTTGGGGCCCTTTCAAAACCCTTATTACCTTATAAAAAATAATTCTAAAGAACATAATTATTTATAGAAATAATTGACATGAAATTTTCAACTTCCTATTAATTTATGTAATGTAAAAAAAGTGATCCTAGATCTAACTAGGATTAACTAATTTTCACTTACAAAACATTGGAATTCATATTAGAAAGGGTATGAGATTAGCTTGAAACATAAAAGGTGAGTCAATCAACCTTGGATCTAAATTCTTTGAGGGTTTGGAAATTGATTTTTAATGAAATGTAATGATGCAACTAGTTAACTATGAAAATACAATGCTCCAAAATGAATTATGGAAAACTAGAAATACACAAACAAATTTGAGTTGCAAAAAATCAAAAGGTAGACACGGAGGTACTTGACCTATGAATTTGAGGAAAATTTTGCTAGACAAGGGCACCCTAGTCTAGAGACTTGAAATTGAAATTTTCTTTCATAGTCCTTAGGTCCTTGGTTTGTGGCTTCTTCCTTCCAGATCTTTTTTCGGATCTTCATCTATTACTGAGATAATTGAGTTTTTATATCTTGTCATGTTGTATGGATTGAATGCATTAATAAGAAAATTATCTTCAATATCCTTCCAATCTTCTTTAGATTTGAAATCTTCACATTCAAAAGGAGAGGAAGGGTTGTTCCATATAGGGACTTGCCTCAGTCAAACCTCGTGTTAGTATTTCTACCTCCACAATGGAAAAATTGATGATAAAGAGAGCTTATCCTTTTGAGGGATAGAGGCTAGATGATAATAGATTAATGAATGAAAAACTTGCTGCAACTCACCACTCAGATCTGATCTCCTTGAGGGATTGAATTCATGCACATCACCTTCAAGGCTTGACTACAATTTGGCTTTATTTTATTTGAAGACCTATAAGAGTTAGTAGTCACAAAATAAATGATCACAAATCATGAACAAATTTACATGAAAACATGATGAAAGATTGGCATGATGCTTGACTAAAAATAATGCTACAATAATGCTCATAAATCTACTCTTGATAGCCATTGATTGATTTTAGGATCTTCAATTTACTCAATGATCTTTTTCTTGCTTCTCTAGGATTTCAAATGATGAAATGACTAGGTATTTATATGCAATTCTTATAATTTCTTGAAAATTAAATCTTGATAGTTGACAATTAGGGTTTAAATTTCAAATCATACATCACCAAAATTGACATATTTTAATTTAGAGTAAAAATAAAATTTAATTGGGCAAGGGCACCAAGGGTTCCCTTGTCCAGACCCACTTTTTCAAGATTTGAAAAGTCGAGGG